>JAFFSR010000068.1:1722500-2322500 GCA_017163975.1 Anastatus disparis
CACTATCACTGGAATTCCATGGGTGACTTCCTTTGAAATTTTTTAATGCACAAAATGAGCTTTATTACGTCCCAATCACATGAAAAATAAAACAGTTTCTTGTGTTTTTAGGAAATATTTTGTATCTATTTTTGAATTATTAATATTTTCGCGACTAGAGTTGCAATTGTTATGAAATAATTTTTTTCTGCACCCTAAAGTATCTCTTTCTTAGGTAATTGTACGTTCAATGCATAATGTTTATGAAAAAGCTAATTAAAAATAATTTTCCAATTATGCTCTGCATCACGTGTATAACCCAAAGGAGCTACCTTAAGTTTCACAAATTTTCATTTTTATAAAGAATATTTTTTATCAGTAATATATCTATAAATTTTTAAATTAATGTGCTAATAAAATACAACAAATACTAGGATTCATGAAATTTAAAGCCACATTCTACAAATAATGGTTAACAAAACTTTTTAATGTTGAAACACTTGAAATATTTTTTTGTATGTAATACGATACGTCATCATCGGAAGTTCAATGTTGGCAATTTTTATAATAAAATATTACTTATGTTAAAAGCTCCAAGATTAAATATAGATATTTGTGAATTTTTTTGAGTCAAAGTTAAGTTTTTAGTATTATAAATAATTAATTTATTAACTACCACAATGATATAAAGGGTTTTCGATGAAAAGGTATCGAACGTTGATTCTCATCGTCAAAATAATATTTATAAAAATAATTTATTTATGAAAAAATCGGTAAACCTTGAATTTAAAATTTTGAAAGCTGATTGTATATACAATAATGGATCTGAAAATAATGTATGAATTCGTTCATTTTTATAGTCTTAAGAGGATTAAGTAAATAAATCATAATTTTTATAAGTCTATATCACATATCTATGCAGGTATTAAAATATTTTAATTTTTTGCTTATATGTATATGCCCTTACAAAAAACCTGCACTTTATCTGCATGTTCTCTGCAGAAGTATCTGATGAAATTTCTTCATTTCCCTGTAGAATTTGTGGCAGCCTGTAAGTATATTATAAAGTTTTTTAGATTTTCTTATTATTATAATTTTGAAAATATTAATAAATTTGTATAAATGAAATTATCGAGACGTGATTTTAACATAGTACTCTTTGCTCTGGCCTGTGTCACTATCATCTGAGCTATTGTTTCGTTATACTGACTTGATAATAATTCGGTTATAACTAAGAGGTCTAAATAATCGCAAATATTTAATCATGCTTTTAATCACATGCTAGTGAAAAAAAATTACAGTATCAGCTTAAAATAACAGATTAGACGGGGTTGTAGAAGAGGAAGTTTCTTAGTAAGTATCCCTACTATACGAGTCAAGAATAGTAGCCACATCCATTACCGTATTATCTTAACGTGTGTTACTATTTTCCTCTTTTCCTTTTTTCATTGTCTTTCTCGTTTTCAACAAAACAATAGCTCAGATGATAGTGAGAAAGACGAGGGAGCCAAGGGTTCTAGGTTCCAATTTTATCTCGGAAATATTTTTTTAATTTTTATATATTTCTAATTTTTTTAATTATTTCTATTTTATAAAATATAATAAACAGAAGACCCAATGAACCCTATGGAAACCTGCAAGTGTCCTAAAACTCGCCAGGACAACGAGAAAATTTCTACAGATGTTACTACAGACAAGCTATAAATCAGTTTCTCAAAAAGTCTGGTGAAGAGAGTTTCAAAAAGTCTGTCAAAACGTCTAGCAAAAAATCTAGGGATCCCATATAAAAATAATTTTTGTGAGAAATTGTGAATAACTGTTAATAATTGTAATAAACTACCGCAATTGAGACATTAATAAGAATTAATAACAGTAAAAAACAGTTAATAACAATTAATAATAATTAATAATAGTTATGAACACTAAATAACAATTATTAACTGAAAGTCATGATTATTAATAATTATTTATAGTTATTAATTAATTTATAGTTATTCACATTTATTCACATTTATACACATTTATTAACAGTTACTCACATTTTCCGAAATTTTAGAAATGGTGAATAATTTATTATTATTTATACTTATTTATAATTATTTATATTTATTTGCAATTAGTTACAATGAATTATAGTTATTAACACTTTCTTACAGATATTTGCAGTTTTTCACATTTATTAACAGTTATTAACAGTTTTTCACATTTACAAAATTTTTCGCCTATGTATAAAAAAAACGATTATACGTGTGAAAATTTTTGAAAGTGTGAAAAACTGTTAATAACTGTTAATAAATGTGAATAAATGTGAAAAATTATAAATATTTGTAAATAACTATAAATAACAGTTAATTATTATTATTTACAGTCAATCATTATTATTATCTATTCGTAACAATTATTAACTGTTATCAACTGTTATTTACTGTTATTAATGTCTCAATTGCGGTAGTTTATTATAGTTATTAACAGTTATTCACATTTTTTCACATTTTGACACAGTTATTAATAGTTATTACAGTTATTTACAGAAATTATTTCCATAAGGGATAAGTCTAGAAAAAAGTCTAGCAAAAGTCTAGCGAAAAGTATGGTAAAAAGTCTTGCGTTAAGTCGGGCAAATTTGTTTACTAAGTGTCTATTGAAAATTATTGCATAAAGTATGGCAAAAAGTTTTGAGTGAAGTTTAGCAATAAGTCTGGAAAAAACCTAGATGAAATGTCTTGCCAGGATTCTGGAAAAAAGTCTTGCTACAATCATGGCTGAATGTATAACAAAATATCTGTCTGAAATCCTGCCTAAAAGTTTTGCGATAAGTCTAGGAAAAAGTCTAACGGAAAGTCTTGCAAAAAGTCTGGTAGAAAGTCTTGCAGAAAGTCTGGCAAAAAGTCTCGCAAAAAGTCTAGCAGAACGTCTTGCGAATAGTCTGGCAACAAGTCTTGCGTAAAGTTTGGCAAAAAGTTTTTCAAAAAGTCTAATGAAGAGTGTTGCAAAAAGGCTGTCGAAACGTCTGGCAAAAGGTCTGGCAATAAGTCTAGGAAAAAGTCTAGCGAAAATTCTAACAAAAAGTCTGGTAAAGTCTTGCAGAAAGTCTGGCAAAACGTCGCGCAAAAAATTTAGGAGAACGTCTTGCGAATAGTCTGGCAAAAAGTCTTGCGTGAAGTCTGGCAAAAAGTTTTTCAAAAAGTCTGGTGGAAAGTTTTACGGAAATCTGTCAAAATATCTGGCAAAAGGTCGGGCAATAAGTCTAAGAACAAGTCTGGCGGAAAGTCTAGCAAAAAGTCTAGCAGAACGTCTTGCGAATAGTCTGGCAAAATGTTTCATGAAAGTCTAATTTGATAAGTGCCTAATAAAAAGTCTGGCGGATAGTCTGGCAACAAGTCTTGCGTAAAGTCTGGCGATAATTTTTTCAATCAGTCTAATAAAGAGTGTTGCGAAAAGTCTGTCCAAACGTAGGGAAAAAGGTCTGGCGATGAGTCTAGAAAAAAGTCACACGAAAATTCTAACAAAAAGTCTGGTGAAAAGTCTTCAGGAAGTCTGGCAAAATATCTTGCAATAAGTCTAGCAAAACGTCTTGCGAATAGTCTGGAAAAAGTCTTGCGTAAAGTCTGGCAAAAAGTTTTTCAAAAAGTCTGGTGGAAAGTTTTGCGAAAAGTCTGTTAAAATATCTGGCAAAAGGTCGGGCGATGAGTCTAAGAAAAAGTCTAATGGAAAGTCTAGCAAAAAGTCTTGTAGAAAGTCTTGCAGGAAGTCTGGCAAAACATCTTGCGTAGAGTCTGGCAAATAGTCTGGCAAAAAGTCTTGCGTAAAGTCTTGCAAAATGTTTTTCAAACAGTATGGTGAAAAGTGTTGCTAAAAGTTTCTCGAAACGTCTGGCAAAAGATCAAGCCATGAGTCTAGGAAAAAGTCAGGCGAAAAGTCTAGCAAAAAGTCTAGCAGAACGTCTTGCGAATAGTCTGGCAAAATGTTTGATGAAAGTCTAATTTGATAAGTGCCTAATAAAAAGTCTGGCGAATAGTCTGGCAACAAGTCTTGCGTAAAGTCTGGCGATAATTTTTTCAATCAGTCTAATAAAGAGTGTTGCGGAAAGTCTGTCCAAACGTAGGGCAAAAGGTCTGGTGATGAGTCTAGAAAAAAGTCACACGAAAATTCTAACAAAAAGTCTGGTGAAAAGTCGTCAGAAAGTCTGGCAAAATATCTTGCAATAAGTCTAGCAAAACGTCTTGCGAATAGTCTGGAAAAAGTTTTGCGAAAAGTCTGTTAAAATATCTGGCAAAAGGTCGGGCGATGAGTCTAAGAAAAAGTCTAACGCAAAGTCTAGCAAAAAGTCTTGTAGAAAGTCTTGCAGGAAGTCTGGCAAAACATCTTCCGTAGTGTCTGGCGAATAGTCTGGCAAAAAGTCTTGCGTAAAGTCTTGCAAAATGTTTTTCAAAAAGTATGGTAAAAGTGTTGCTAAAAGTTTGTCGAAACGTCTGGCAAAAGATCTAGCCATGAGTCTAGGAAAAAGTCTGTCGAAAAGTGTAGCAAAAAGTCTAGCAAAAAGTCTTGCGGAAAGTCTGGCAAAATTCTAACAAAAAGTCTGGTGAAAAGCCTCCAGAAAGTCTGGCAAAATGTCTTGCAAAAAGTCTTGCGTAAAGTCTGGCGAAAAGTCTTGCGTAAAGTCTGGAAAAAAGTTTTTCAAAAAGTCTGGTGAAGAGTGATTCGAAAAGTCTCTTATAACGTCTGGCAAAAGATCAGGCGATGAGTCTAAGAAAAAGTCTGGCGGAGTCTAGCAAAAAGTCTGGGGATAAGTCTCGCAGGAAGTCTAGAAAATGTCTTTCAAAAAGTCTAGCATAATGTCTAGGGAATAGTCTGGCAAAAAGTCTTGCGTAAAGTCTGGCAAAAAGTTTCAGGAAAGGTCTGGTGAAAAGAGTTGCTAAAAGTCTATTGAAACGTCTGGCAAAAGGTCGGGCGATGAGTCTAAGAAAAAGTCTGACGGAAAGTCTAGCAAAAAGTCTTGTAGAAAGTCTTGCAGGAAGTCTGGCAAAACATCTTGCGTAGAGTCTGGCGAATAGTCTGGCAAAAAGTCTTGCGTGAAGTCTGGCAAAAAGTTTTTCAAAAAGTCTGGTGGAAAGTTTTACGGAAATCTGTCAAAATATCTGGCAAAAGATCTAGCCATAAGTCTAGGAAAAAGTCTGGTGAAAAGTCTAGCAAAAAGTCTAGCAGAACGTCTTGCGAATAGTCTGGCAAAATGTTTGATGAAAGTCTAATTTGATAAGTGCCTAATAAAAAGTCTGACGAATAGTCTGGCAACAAGTCTTGCGTGAAGACTGGCGATAATTTTTCCAATCAGTCTAATAAAGAGTATTGCGGAAAGTCTGTCCAAACGTAGGGCAAAAGGTCTGGCGATGAGTCTAGAAAAAAGTCACACGAAAATTCTAACAAAAAGTCTGGTGAAAAGTCGTCAGAAAGTCTGGCAAAATATCTTGCAATAAGTCTAGCAAAACGTCTTGCGAATAGTCTGGAAAAAGTTTTGCGAAAAGTCTGTTAAAATATCTGGCAAAAGGTCGGGCGATGAGTCTAAGAAAAAGTCTAACGCAAAGTCTAGCAAAAAGTCTTGTAGAAAGTCTTGCAGGAAGTCTGGCAAAACATCTTCCGTAGTGTCTGGCGAATAGTCTGGCAAAAAGTCTTGCGTAAAGTCTTGCAAAATGTTTTTCAAAAAGTATGGTAAAAGTGTTGCTAAAAGTTTGTCGAAACGTCTGGCAAAAGATCTAGCCATGAGTCTAGGAAAAAGTCTGTCGAAAAGTGTAGCAAAAAGTCTAGCAAAAAGTCTTGCGGAAAGTCTGGCAAAATTCTAACAAAAAGTCTGGTGAAAAGCCTCCAGAAAGTCTGGCAAAATGTCTTGCAAAAAGTCTTGCGTAAAGTCTGGCGAAAAGTCTTGCGTAAAGTCTGGAAAAAAGTTTTTCAAAAAGTCTGGTGAAGAGTGATTCGAAAAGTCTCTTATAACGTCTGGCAAAAGATCAGGCGATGAGTCTAAGAAAAAGTCTGGCGGAGTCTAGCAAAAAGTCTGGGGATAAGTCTCGCAGGAAGTCTAGAAAATGTCTTTCAAAAAGTCTAGCATAATGTCTAGGGAATAGTCTGGCAAAAAGTCTTGCGTAAAGTCTGGCAAAAAGTTTCAGGAAAGGTCTGGTGAAAAGAGTTGCTAAAAGTCTATTGAAACGTCTGGCAAAAGGTCGGGCGATGAGTCTAAGAAAAAGTCTGACGGAAAGTCTAGCAAAAAGTCTTGTAGAAAGTCTTGCAGGAAGTCTGGCAAAACATCTTGCGTAGAGTCTGGCGAATAGTCTGGCAAAAAGTCTTGCGTAAAGTCTTGCAAAATGTTTTTTAAAAAGTATGGTGAAAAGTGTTGCTAAAAGTTTGTCGAAACGTCTGGCAAAAGATCTAGCCATAAGTCTAGGAAAAAGTCTGGTGTAAAGTCTAGCAAAAAGTCTAGCAGAACGTCTTGCGAATAGTCTGGCAAAATGTTTGATGAAAGTCTAATTTGATAAGTGCCTAATAAAAAGTCTGACGAATAGTCTGGCAACAAGTCTTGCGTAAAGACTGGCGATAATTTTTCCAATCAGTCTAATAAAGAGTATTGCGGAAAGTCTGTCCAAACGTAGGGCAAAAGGTCTGGCGATGAGTCTAGAAAAAAGTCACACGAAAATTCTAACAAAAAGTCTGGTGAAAAGTCATCAGAAAGTCTGGCACAATATCTTGCAATAAATCTAGCAAAACGTCTTGCGAGTAGTCTGGAAAAAGTTTTGCGAAGTCTGTTAAAATATCTGGCAAAAGGTCGGGCGATGAGTCTAAGAAAAAGTCTAACGGAAAGTCTAGCAAAAAGTCTTGTAGAAAGTCTTGCAGGAAGTCTGGCAAAACATCTTGCGTAGAGTCTGGCGAATAGTCTGGCAAAAAGTCTTGCGGAAAGTTTTGCAAAATGTTTTTCGAAAAGTATGGTGAAAAGTGTTGCTAAAAGTTTGTCGAAACGTCTAGCAAAAGATCTAGCCATGAGTCTAGGAAAAAGTCTGGCGAAAAGTTTTTCAAAAAGTCTGGTGAAAAGTGTTGCGAAAAGTCTGTCGAAACGTCTGGGAAAAGGTCTGGCGAAAACTTTGGCGATAAGTCTGGCAAAAACCTCGGTGAAATATCTTGCTAGAATTCTGGAAAAAAGTGTTGCTACAATCATGGCTAAAATTATAACAAAATATCTGTCTGAGATCCTACTTAATAGTTTTATCGTTACAATAAAATTTGTAAGACTCAAATCGGAAAACTCAAAGATCCCATTATAATACTATACATAAAAATTTATAATACAAACTTTCAATGTATCATACTTTGAGGTTAGGTTTGTCGTGCTTATAATATTATAATAAGTTACAATTCCTGACGCTAGAAAGAATAAGAATTCGGCAAATAAAATGGTAACTAATGTAGCAAATAATCAGACAAACAAAAAGGTTAAAAAGTTTGAAAATAATATCATAAAAAGTTATTGAAAAACCTGATATAGAATCTAGCGTGGTCTGCTTTCTTTTTTTAGACTCTCAATTAATAATTAGTACATTTTGTAACGGTAAAAAAGCCTTTTTATACCAGTTGCAAATCGTATTTTTTACCATGAGAGCCAAGAAAGAGCAACGAAGTTGCGATTTTGGGGTTAGAATGCCAAACAAATTATTCTGATATTAAGAATATTATGATTTCTAATAAATACACTAAGAATGTCAATTTTTACATTTAAATGACTTCGTAAATGTATACTTTTTGGAAATTAAAATACTATCTAAATAGTAAATATTTAATCGTATAAATAATATATTACCACTCAACAGATTCTTGAATTTTATTTAAAAATATTATCACTTATGTACAAAGTGGAAAAAAATTTTTAATTTTAACACACATAAGTGTTACAGATAAACCACAAATTTTTGTGTTAAAATTTACAAATTTTATTTCTGTAATTTACGAAGTTAAAATTATAACATAATTTATGAATAATATAAAATTTTGAATAATAAAATTTGTAAATTTTCAAATTTATTTGTGTTAAAATATAATGGTTGAAATGATGATTAGATAGTAAATAATGACTTTCTCGTATTTCTTTCTGTTAATATATTTAAAAAGAAGAGAGATAAAAAAATATAAGAAAAAGGATAAAATGATGGATGTTGGCGTGGATCAATAAAATCATAAACAAACTAATCTTATTTGATAATATAACATTGTTGTTTAAAGGCGAACGTAAACAAGTGATTCCGAAAAGAGCCGATCATTTTTTAATATGAGTATGCCATAGAAATAGAGCCAGTTAGTGGCTCAGTCGGTAGAGCGTTGGATTCGTAGTCGTGGGGTTCTGTGTTCGAATCCCGCTCTCGGCAACCGATTGATAAAGGCACCATTTTACGTTACATGTGCTTTGTTCACAAACACACTTACAAGCTCCGTTGCTGATTAACATCACAAGTAGCATAAATATAGCGACGTTAAAGAAGAAAAAAAAGTATAAAAATTTTTGGACTTACGTCATTATAAAATATCACCAATAATAGTTTGTAATTATTGATGATAAGTTATTAATATTATTGTTATTGTTATAATTATTTATTATTATAGAAAGATTTAAGCACTGCGCGTCTGAAATCTGCTCACTATGTATGCTTATTCGGGGCGAAAAAACTTTTATTTCGCTCAGTTGCTAACTACGACGAGCCTGAAAACGCTATTAAAAATATTTGTATCATAATATAGTAATAATTAAACCAATACTGATTCTCTCTATGTTCCCAATACTGTACCAGTTTATTAAACATATGTAACTGTTGTTAGATATTAATCGTATAGGAATAGCACATCTACCTCACAGTGGAATTTTTAATGCAACGTTAGAATAACTTTTTAAATATAGATTGTTTAATATTAAGGTCGCTCATCCGCCTAGGACCGTATCATGTTTTGGATCCCTGGGTAATATTTGTATTATTGTACATTTTTATAAATGAATATACTCTATACATCTCAATTATAACTATTATTATTTTAAAAACAAAAATCATTGCATAAGTAAAAGCGTAGAAAAATCAATTTTAAAAAGTCTTGTGAACCATCAATTATAGAATGTGGCTTTAAATTGCATGAATCCTAGTATTTGTTGTATATTATAAGCACATTAATTTAAAAATTTATAGATTATTACTGATAAAAAATATTCTTTCTAAAAATGAATATTTATGAAGCTTAAGGTGATGTAAAATAGACTACACCTGCACTCAGAAATATTTACCGTTTTCTTGTTTGATTGCAAAGTTTTGAAAAACGAGATACATTAGCTTCTAGTGTGTATCATGGGAATTGTTCAATTAAATTAAATAAAGTGATTGATTAATTATTGAGAATTTTGGATTTTATTATTCAAGGTTATGAAAATAATAATTATTATTGGAACCCAAAATATTTAATAATTGATAAATGAATTTACTTCGAAATTAATTTCAATAATAATCACTATATTTACTACAAACTAATGTATTTCTTTTTCTGAAATTTCGGAGTAAAATAAAAAAATTCCAAAGTACTGGTGAAGTGTCCGTTTTATATCACCTTAAGAAACTCTAATTATAAAAAAAATTACTTTATTATAACGCTGCCAAGTTTAAGCATTTTGAAATATGTTTTGTTAAATAGAATTATCTGATAGCGCCCAATTTTAAAATAAGAATAACCATACAAAAAATGTTTTTGCTTCACAAAACAACAATTTTATCATAAAGTTACCCGATTTTATTAAGTTATTAGAAGACAAAGTATATCTTATTAAATAGTTGAAAGAAATGAATATTTAATAATTATTGTTACTTATTTGCCTGCTACTTAAAGAATTATCATACTTCCAACAATACTGTTCGAATAGAACTATTATAAAATTAAATTTTTACTAATATCGATTGACGAGTAGTTATTTAAATATTTTTATATCATTTTTACGATAATGGTATTAACCAAAAACTTACTTTCAATGATATTTCAAAAATAAATTATTCTTTATAATTCATTAGTAATTATTATAACTATTTAATAATCAATCATAATTTTGTTGAATATTTACGTTTAAACAATAATTTATTCAATTAGTAATTTGATATTTTTGGAATATTAAATTATCGTTTTTATTAAATATTATTTATTTAATTATAAAATAAAATAAATAACAACAAATTGAATTTTCATTATAAGACTAGCATTGCCATCTATTATTCAACATTACGTACTTCGATTATAAACATTAGAATACTCAAATTTTTATTTTTGGGTTATATGTCAGGGACAATAACAAACAAATGTTTATTTATTTGGTAACTATGCAAGTGATCGATGAGCTCGTTGCTACCGGGGCAGAATGGGCACACACTTGTTGCTGTTTTCGAACGTTTAGAATGACGCTCTCTGATTGGCTGAAAAAGCGTAACTTTAAAGTGCTGTAGTTTAAAAACTATACGAGATAGAAATAAAATTACAATATAACGTTTGTTCAGAATGATGTCCTCTATCACCCTGTCAAGGGAAATACAGTAGTTTAGAATCACCGTGTATACATATATTATAATATACATATATATATATATACCTTTCAATGATTATTTACATACGATGGATAGTAGTTTTCTATATTCAAAGAATATTATTAAGAACATTAACATTTCGCTCAAAATATTGTACAATATATTTTGACATCACGGTGCATGTGATTTTTTTCTGTATTATATTGATAGAAAATATTTTATTTAATATTCAACAATAAACAACAAAGATACATCCTAATACAATGAACAAAATTTTATTTTAACCTCGAAAATTATTTTTTGTAATGCATGCGATGTAATACGAAAAAAAATTCTTAGTTTTCTCTCACTTATCATTACTATATAAACCTTTCAATTTTTAACTGCACTATAAAATATTAAACCACGGGCCTGGCAAGTTATTTTGTAGATATTTAATAAAATTTAATACATTTTACAGCACTTGAAAATAATAAGATAGTGTGATGACATAGAGAATGCATAATTTTATTTTATTAAAAGTATTACAATTAAAATGGGTATCTTCTCTAAAAGTTTTAAAAAGGCATAAATTATTTTGAAGTTGATGGCAGCAAATTCTCTAATATAAGTTGTTAGAAGCTAATGGCTCTTTTGCCAAGTTTTTAGAAATAAAATTGCACAATTTTGGTCTTCAACCGTAGCATATTAAATAGAAAATTATTTCGAAACTTTAAAGTTAATTGTTTCGGAAATTGTTTATTAAGTAAATCTTTCATCAGGAATAAAATAAAATAGATATCACTAAGATCAAGTATAGTTCGTCAGTGGTTAAGTAGTAATATTCACTCATAAATGAAATAATAAGTTGATCTGGTATATCATTTTTTTTTCAATTTTGATGTGTACTATCATGAAAATCGCTATCTTCATCTCAATAATCCCTTTTTTTCAAAAATTATTTGGCAAAGTTTTTCCAAATATTCGTCTATTAAACAGAATATAAATTGAACATATTATGGATTTTATATTATTAAAAGGTAAGAATTGAATACAGAAGTACTCGACGATTGCTTCATTGATTTCAAAACTTTCTTTAGCCGAAACTGTAAATATTTCATGAATTTTATATTATTAAAAAGAATGAATTGAATACTGAAGTACTCGACGATTGCTTGATTGATTTCAAAACTTTCTTAAGCAAAAACTATAGATAAATCTAGTAAAAGGTATAAACTTAATAATAATTACTCAATTCGTTTCAGTACTCTCAAGAACTGAAATTAAAAAAAAATATGTTGTATGTAGTATAAAAAAAGAAATATTTAGAAAAAATGTTCCAAAGAATACTATACTGTTTAATAACTAAACTCGCCTAAAATATACTTTTTTAAAAGTAATAATAACATAATAAAATAGTATTCATCAGTTTGAATAATGACTTAAAACAAAAAATAACAGACATAATATTTAATAAATATTACGGAAAGAAACATAATGAATCACCCAAATTCACAATTTTATAAATTACAACTGAATCACTGGAAAAATAGTTGCGTACAATAGACCTTTCCAAATTTTATGAGTAACGGCTTATAATTGAAATTTTAATGTCGGAACGATTCGGAAAACTTGAAACATTTATCAATTTTCATTTCATAATAGTTCTTTAACATTCTTTAAAGAACGGAAAAATATTTGTTCTGATTCTTTCAGAAATTTTCGGGTCATTTTGAAGAGGATATAACTGATGATGATGTAACAAAATTCTACTGCAATAATCAAAAATTTTCCAATCGAAAACGTTTTCATAAATAATTTCCATTACTTTATAATTTCCGCGAAAATAATCATAATCTTCATAATTCTGCAAAAATTACGATTTATATTGACTTTTTCATAAATTTAATTAACTTATAGAAATTTTCTCAAATTCAATTTACTTGTTTTTGTCATAAAAAACGAAAGATAATTAGTCTTAAAGCAGACTTAATGTTGGTAAATATTATTTTTTTATATACTCTTTTCTTATATTCGCCTTCATGTCTGTTTGTTTGTTTGTCTGTCTGTAATCAAATCTTGCGCGCTCGATTTCAGGCACTTTTTGACAGATATAAATTCTGACAATTGGCATAGACTTTGGTTTTGGATGACAATACAATAATCAGTTGTCATTTTGGTACCTGGACATCCAGGTTGATGATAATGGGTGTGAAAAGTCATCTTCGAGGAAGTATAAATGGGGAGGCTTTCTTTGGGTCGAGGCGAGTTTCTCGGGGGTTTTCAGGGTTGCTAAAACCGAATTCCAGATCAAACAATTGCCACAAAGTGATGCACGTTGTCCAGAATACGCATGGACGTCGTCTCCGAGGAAGTACAAGTGGGGAGGCTTTCTCTGGGTCGAGGTGGGTTCCCCAGGGGATTTCGAGGCTGCTAAAACCTAATTCGAGGTTTGAAAGTGAATCTATAATGTATAATAATGATTTAGGATGAAGAGGTCGAACTGGAGTACCAAGTCGCCGATAACGGATGTACCTGAGTGTAATCTTCGAAAAGTCTGGTTGCAATGTAACTCTAAATGATAATAAAAACAATTTTAACTTAAAAATAGAAAATACAAAATTTTAAAAACATGCTTTAAAAATAAAATACAATAATTGAATAAATAGACTAAAAAGTATAAAATAAATAAATTAACTTTCTTGATATTACTTTTATATAGTTTCATTGCAATAATCAATAGAAAATTTTACAACAACAATTTAAAAAGAAAAGTGTGGTTGCTGAAATTTTTTCTAAAATCTTTTTAAGAAATTATTAAAGATAGTATTGAAATTATTATTAGATTTACTGAAAATCAGCGCACACCCTTTTCTTTTATAATTTTTGTTGTAAAATTTTATCTTGATTATTGCAATGAAACTGTATAAAAGTAATTTGAAGAAATTTAATTAATTTATTTGATACTTTTTAGTGCATTTTTTCAATTATTGGTTTTTTTTTGAACAACGTGTTTTCAACATGAAAAAAACATTTTTTTATTTAATTATATTATTTCACCAATTAGATAAACTCAAATATTTTCATATTATAATTTGCAAAATGTGTTATTTATTTAACATCAATTATTGTTTTAAGTATTTATCTAAAGTTTATAGTATTCGAGAAAACAATTCATTACGGAATTCATTAAACAATTCATAGAAAAAAAAATTTTTTTAATTTACATTGTCTCATTTCAATACTTTTAAGATTTAGACCTATAAAATTTTTTGTATATGTTTTGTGTATGAAAATATATGATTAATCTGTAACTGAAAGAATAATTTATAGACCACCAGTTATTTTATTACCGCAATTAATATAAATGCAAATCTTTGTACAATAACATAAAACTGGCTGACAATTTTTAGAAAAAATTAGGGAACGTAGATATCTGTATAACGTAACCTCTCACTTTGGCATTCCGTACTTTTCTCAATAACGTCATTATAAATTTTCTATTTTGAAGTGAAACTTCTTTATCGACGGTATACACCTCCCATAAGAGACGTATAAAAAAATTATACGGGAGTGAATTGATTACATGACGGTACATGCAACGGAACTAATGAAACGGGAGTGTATATATATATAAGGGGCGTCCACGCCTCCTTTAAGTAAATCAAGGTACTAGATACGTATAAAGAAAAATTCCCAGGACTGACTTGATGTCAAATGCACAGATAGTGCATGAAATTAATGTTTATGTATTTTTCTAACGAAGTTGGGTTTTGTAAAATGGAATTTTCGTTAAAATGATTATAATTAAATTCATACTTTACAAATTTTAGACCTCGTAAAAATTTAATTTTAGGAATATTATTTATAAAATAAATTCTCAAATCATTCTTACTGGATCAATAAATCTATAAATACATTGTATTTTATTATGTTATTCATTGTTTCGTTGTTCACTTTAAGGATTTAAAATGAACAGTGAAGAAAATTCAGTAGATAATACAGATGAATTGCTAGTTTAAGAGTTGATATAGATGGTGAACCATTACATGATGATGGAAGTCAGGGGACAGCAAATAATGGTACCCATTATGAGTTATCACGATTGAATAATTCTACAGGAATTACAAATGTTTCAACGGCGCCTTCTGTTTCATTAAGTGATGAGCAAAAAGAAATGTTAGATGTCTGCTGTAAAACTTGTTATTTGGATGGAAAATTTTTCGAAGCAGATTTGGCGAAATCAAATGGCGATAAAATCATAGCAAAATGCATGACTTGTAACCAAATTATTCATGGAAATCTTAAAGTTTCATCAAATTTTTATCGCCATTTAAAGGTTATTGTTTTTATATGTATATGTTATTAAATCAACTAATTTATTTATTGTTATTGTGACTTGCAAAATTTAAAAAGTAAAAATTGTACTTTTTTAAAAATACCTTAATAAGGTCAATATTTAATAGTATAAATTGAAAAAAAATTTTGATGTTCTTTATGACAGTACATTCAAATATAAAGTTAATATTTAGATGAAATATCAAGTATCATGTTCCTATAAATATCTTGTTCAATGATGAATTTTCTCTTATGGATGTATAAAATTGAACATTATTTATATTAAAGTTATATACCTTATCAGAAAAAAAGGTCAGCCATGTTGGTAGGTGACAATAATACTAAATTTTATCTGTTATATTAAGCACAGAATAAAATGTTGTGTTCACTTTTTTACAATGACATCAAATTGCTTTTTTAACACCTAGTCCAAAAGTACCATATTTTCTCCTGTCGTCGAAAATAGAATATGGTATTTTTGGCCTCTTGTTGGAAAATTTGTATTTTCACCTCGAGAGTGAATGAAGAATGACTTTAATTTTATGTGAATTGTCATCCAAGCCAAATAGGAGTTCTTTATTTTTACTCGCTCTAGGTGAAAAATATACTGTTTCATACAAAATCAAAAAATTTTAATAATATTAAATGTTTATTTTGTATTAATTTTATAATTTAACATAATTATATTTTTAGAGAAAACATGAAGATAAACTACAAAGCTATCAGCAATATAAAAAATTTTAAAAATTGGATGGTGATGATGAAGATGAAAATGATGTTGTTTATCGACGTGTGACATGTGCTTTTTTTCAAAATACTTTTGAAAAAAATGTTGTTGAGTTTTTATTAAGAATATCAACTTTCTCTTCGTCTAATTGAAGATTCAGCTTTTCGAAAAATATTTAATGGTTGTATATTTTATATAATATTATTTTTATTATATTAATGAATAACATTTTATTTAAAATATTTAGATTTCAAAATTAAACATGGTGACGCTCCGTTAAAGCATTTGACTCGTTATACTGCTGGAAAAAAAGTTGATGATTTATATTATAAACAATTAGACAAGATTAAAATGGCTTTAGCTAATGCAAACCATGTCTGTACAACAGCAGATATTTGGGCTGGGTCGAATAGAAGATTTTTAGGTGTAACTGCTCATTGGCTAAGATATTATGTTATTCACATAAAGTAGTTAAGAAATTACAATAAAACCAAAATTATTTCTATTTGCAGATTGATGATATATCTTTGGAAAGAAGATCAGCAGCTTTAGCTTGTAGACGATTTGAAGGATCGCATACCTTTTCCAATATAGCAGAGCAACTATCTATTATCTATTCGACTTTCGAGCTAACTACTGAAAAAATTGTATCTACAGTTACGGATAATGGGGAAAATTTTGTTAAAGCCTTTAAAGAATTTGGAATAGAAAATCCTGAAAATTATTTTCCAGGTTATTTAAATTGTTATTTTAAATCAATTGTATTGAAAATTAAATAGACATTTAATTTATTGGATGAATATAATCAATTCTTGAATTAAATTAATATTAAATAATAAAGTAAATTAATCACTGTCAATTATCGGTAGATTTTCTTTAGATTTTATAATTTCTGACGAAACAAAATTTAATCAAACAAATCTAAATTTATTAAAAAAGCTAATTTTGCTTAAAAGTTATAAATATAATAAAAAAAATGAAAAAATTGATTTTCAAATTTATATGAAAAATCTTTATAAAATCTTAATAAATTTTCAAATTATTATATAAAAATTATTGCAGATGAGGATTCAAATGATTCTGAAGAGGAAATGGAAGAGTTTGAAGAAAATGATGGCGAAGAATCACTGTTTATGAACAGTAACGATAATGTAAATCCTGTAAAAGACGAAGCAATATTTTCAAATATAACACTATCTCGTCATTTTCGATAGGTCAGCCATACCTTGATTTTGATTGCAACAAAAGATCTTGTAGACGCAATTGACAGAGTTCCAAATATTAAAAAGTGTCATAAATTTGTCATGGAAAAATGCCAACAATTATGGAAATGCTTACACTGAGAGAAAATTCATGCCAATAGAGCATGTAGTCTACGTATCCAAAGTTAGTAAGTAATATCCTATGCTTTAATAACAGCGCCATCTACTCTTACGAGGTTTGTGCTATCCAAAAACTGTTTGTTTACATGCTTTAGTAGCTCCCCACTCTAATATCCTTCGATAGCTAGCGCTGTATCCTCTCATGGGACGTGAAGGAAGTAAACGTGGCTTGACCACTATTCTTTCTTTACTGCTAACTATGGCATTCTTCTATTGCTCAAGTCGCCTCCTCTTTTGGGTGGCAATGCGAGCAAACACGGCTGGTCTATATCCAAAATCATGTTGCAAATTTCGTTAACGTATTTTCGTAGCGTGAATCTTTTATTTCTTTTCTTTTTTTATGAAGGGAGATACGTTATAAATATAACCTGTTAAACTTTTTAACTTTAAATAATTAATTTTTAACTTAAAATTTAATTATTTTAAACCGCTGGGGGGCAGATGAGCATGTACGATTTTACGCCAGAGATATTTTGAAGTAACGTTGGTCTAGTGCGTAACGTTCGCGCTTTTTCTTTTGAGTAGGCGAGTTCAACTCTCGGCTAGGGTCACTTTTTTTTTAATTTTTTTTTTATTGTTTTAATATTTTTTATTCCTTTTTATATATATATATATATATATATATATATATATATATATATATATATATATATATATATATATGGGGCATTCTCTGTCAACGCGACACCCTCTCTGCCCAGAACAATTTTGATCCAAATTAGGTCTACCTGGGCTCAAATGAAAGCTCTTGACTTCTACTTTCGAACGCCGTCTGGCGATTCTGAAAATTCAAAATGGCGGATCCAATATGGCGGCTGAAAGTCTTGGAATGATGGAAAAACAAGTTTTTCTTCACTCTAATAGCGAATCTGATACGAAAATTGTTATTTCTTGCCACTAATATGAAGTTAGCGACATATTTTCTTACTACTACCGTTCAAAGCGAGAAGTTAAAATTATATTTCAAGGTCATTTTGAAGGTCAAAAGTTATTTTCTGGATTTTTGAACTAGTAATCCACAAAACTAGTAGAAAACTTGATTAAGATCATAATTAGACTTTTCAAGGTCATTTTCATGGTGAGTTTTAATTTTAATAAACCGATTCTTTCGCAGTTATACTTCTTTCATTCATGCTATCAATCGGTTCTAATTCGGAACAGTAACAGAAAAACTGTGGTTATATCCACACTTTGAAACATTTCAGAATCACTGAAAAAGTTTGGTGAAGAAGAAACAGGTTAGCCTAGAGTATCAGCACCAAATGCAAGAATTGTTTCATAACTAAATATTAAGTCCTTTACTCTCCCATTTTAGAGCAAATGTTGCACTAAAATTGTTCCGCATTTAATCTATTTCATCGTTCTTCACCTGTACAAAAGTTTAGGGCAGAAAAAGCACTAAAAAGTGTGGCAATGGTACAACACATTTGTGCTGCTACTGCTTTTTTGATTTGGTGCTCCTCCTGCACAAAAATCGTGTAGTATACGCACTGAGAGAAAAAAACTGACGTGACGCCGTGAATGCTATAGTTGGTGTAAGACCGTGTGACTATACACGTATACAATGCGATCTAAAATTGCAGAATTTGAATTTTGCAATTTTTGAATTGACCTTGAAGGTCAACGACAAGGTCAGATTCAAAGTCATCAGACAATTCCTCGTTGAAAATTACTTACGGTATGACCTTAGTTTTTTGAAAAAATATCGTTTCTGGGAAAATACGGGGGTCCCATACTTTTTGATAACCCTGTAATTAAACTTTACAATGGAACATTTCTGGAATCTCTCTAACATTTTTTATTCCTCTTTCGAAACTCCTTAAGTACCGATGCTTCTCTAAAAGTTTAGTGCGGCTGCTACTCTAACTGTTTGGTGTATCTGTGGTTCTATATTTCGTGCATTATCTTTCCTAAACGTTTCGTACATATAGTTTCCATCGATTTACGGCTGCTACGGATCAAAATTTAGTACTACTACTGCTCTAAAAATTTAGTACGTTTGAAGTCTTATTTTTCGTTCCTCTTCTCCTCCAAACTTTTTTCAGTGATAGAGTGAATTTGAGTTATATCGTGTGAGTCTGTCATTCCACAGCTTTTTTTATTGGACTATTCGTAGTTATTTACTTATATTCATTCTCTGAGAATCATACGAACACATTTTTCGAGAGGATTCAAATTAATTCGAAGACATTTTTCACAACACCTGTTCTAATAGTCCTACGTTATTATATTCGAGTATTATCACTTACTTAGATGGATTGAATATGTCTACTGTAGCACGGTCCGATCGCTGTATCAACCCGCTCAATGGTAAGGGTCACATAGGTAATGATCTACGCTTGTTGTCGAACAACTTAAGACGAAGATTTCCAGATTTGCCAGATAATTCAAAAATTTGTAGTAAGTGTAGAAAGTTATGTGGATCTCCCATTTCATCTATTGGTACAAGAGATAACGAAGGCAACAACGAATATGAAAACATGGATATAGAGACGACATCAGAAAATACTGGTATTGATAAATCTGTTCAAGAAGCTACACGATCAGCTAGAGAAATCGAATTGGAAGACATGTTTTCAGAATTAAAAGAAAAGTTTTCTAGTTTAGCAGTTTCTGACCCTTTGAAACTAAGTATACTTACAATCGTTCCATCAACTTGGAATATTAGTCGAATTTCCCGTGAATTCAATACATCAAGACATTTAGTAAGAAAGTCGAAAAAACTCAAAGCCGATGGAGGTATTTTAGCTACAACAACGGCTAAACATGGTAAAACTTTGTCAAAGACAGTAATAGAACTCATTGTTGAATGTTATAATAACGATGTGCACAGTCGGATGATGCCGGGTCGAAAAGATACTGTCTCTGTTATTATTGATGGAAAGCGGACTCAGGTGCAGAAACGTCTTCTATATTTCGATTTACGAGAACTTTACGAATTATTCAAGATAGCAGAACCAACAGTGCAAGTAGGATTCAGTACTTTCGCGAAATTACGACCAAAACATTGTGTTCTTGCTGGTGCTAGAGGAACGCATAGCGTCTGCGTTTGCACCATTCATCAAAATTGTAAATTGATGTTGGATGCAATCGATATTCAGAAGCTCACGAATAATCAAGAAGAACCCATTTGTAGTTATAAAGATTGTTTACAGCAAATTATGTGTAAGAATCCTACACCTGACTGCCACTTGGATGAATGTTCGAAGTGCCCTGGTTCTGAAAATTTTAGGTCTCGTTTACTGAAATATTGGATGAAGCTAATATCTCACAAATTGAGTACTGTGCGTGGTCAGGAACGGATAGATCAACTTTGCAAAATTTAACTCTACCAGTTGAAGAATTTGTTGATGAATTATATGCCAAATTGGCGATACTCAAACCCCACTCATATATTGCCAAACAACAAGGTAATTTCATTGCTCAAACAAAAAGTAATCTAGGCAATGGAGAAGTTCTTGTAATGTTCGACTATTCTGAGAATTACTCTTTTGCAGTTCAAGATGCATCTCAAGCCTTCCAGTTTAATAATGACCAGTGCACTGTTTTTCCAGCTATTTACTATTATAAAGAAGATTCAGAGCTGAAGCATGAAAGTTGTGTATTCTTGTCGAATAGTTTAAAGCATGACACTTCTTCTGTCTATACTATTCAGAATTTATTGATTCCAGAAATCAAGACAAAAGTAAAAATACTTAAAAAGATTATTTACGTAACAGATGGAGCAAAACAGCATTTCAAGAACCGCTTTCAGATAGCAAATCTTATTCATCATGAGAAGGATTTTGGTATTGAGGCAGAGTGGCATTTTTGCGCCACTGCTCATGGTAAAAGCTGTTATGATGGTCTTGGTGCAATATTTAAAAGAGAAGCTTATAGAGCTAGCTTGAAGGCGAAACCGAAAGATGCTATTCTGACGCACACATCTCTTGTGAAGTAGGCTAAAAATCATTTTGAAAATATAAGGATTTTTTATTTTACGCAGACTGAACATGATAAATTCAAAAGGAAACTCAATCGTAGGTTTCAAGATGCATTACCTGTCCCACAGATTCTTAAACATCATTCTTTTCAATTATCAAGTGACGGAAAAGTTATCATGAAAAGGTACTCGAATACTGCTAAGTCTGTATCTGTTCTACTTTAATTTTCAATGGGAAAATATACTGAATTTTTTCTATAATATTCAAGTTTTTCTATTTTTTATCCTCTTTTTTTTTATTTTTTTTTATGTTCTGAGAGAAGTAGTACCTCCACGTGGTTCAGAATGGGTTATGCTAAAACTACTTGATAGTTCTATTGTGGAACTTTATCTTCTCTAAGGATTTTATACATGAAATTTTTAGATCGTTGGTCCCACGATATGCACAAAGGAACAAATGTCTCATAGGAGGTTACGTTCAACAAAACATTAATTATGCAGAGTCAGAAATCATGACCTTGAAAAATGATCCATGGTCAAGTCTAATTATGATCTTAATCAAGTTTTCTACTAGTTTTGTGGAATACTAGTTCGAAAATCCAGAAAATAACTTTTGACCTTCAAAATGACCTTGAAATATAATTTTAACTTCTCGCTTTGAACGGTAGTAGTAAAAAAATATGTCGCTAACTTCATATTAGTGGCAAGAAATAACAATTTTCGTATCAGATTCGCTATTAGAGTGAAAAAAAACTTGTTTTTCCATCATTCCAAGACTTTCAGCCGCCATATTGGATCCGCCATTTTGAATTTTCAGAATCGCCAGACGGCGTTCGAAAGTAGAAGTCAAGAGCTTTCATTTGAGCCCAGGTAGACCTAATTTGGATCAAAATTGTTCTGGGCAGAGGGGGTATCGCGTTGACAGAGAATGCCCCATATATATATATATATATATATATATATGAACAAAAAAATTGCGGGTGAACGTGAGCAAGTTGATATGAACTGGACCAATATATACATATGCAAAAACCTGTCTGTAAGGTCGTACATGAGTTGACATAAAGAGTCGCATGTATATAAAAGCGTGTATGCATGAATGCAAATTGACATGAAACGTCTCATATATGTAAACCTGAAGGAACTCGGATAGGTGTGTTAGAGTTGTCATGAAATGTTCCATAGATATAGAAAAGCCTGTGATTATGAGTACGTAAGAGTTGACATGAAATGTCCCATATATACATATATATATAATCCTGTGTGTGTGTGTGCATGCGCATTGGCATGAAATGTCCCATATATATAAACCTGTATGTGCGTGCGTTGAAATTCACATAAAAAGTCCCATGTATATTAAATGTGTGTGCATAAATGAAAATTGACATGCAACGTCCCATATATAAAAACCTGAGAACTCGGATAGGTGTGTGAGAGTCGTCATGAAATGTTTCATATATATAGATGAGCCTGTGATTATGAGTACGTACGAGTTTATATGAAATGTCCATATATATATATATATATATATATATATATATATATATATATATATATATATATATACATATATATATATATATAATGCTGTGTGTGTGTGTGTGCGTGCGCATTGGCATGAAATGTCCCATATATATAAACCTGTCTGTGTGTGCGTTGAAATTTACATAAAAAATCCCATGTATATTAACGTGTGTGTGCATGAATGAAAATTGACATGAAACGTCCCATATTTGTGAACCTGAAGGAACTCGGATAGGTGTTGCATATATATAGAAAAGCCTGTGATTAGTAGTACGTACGAGTTGACATGAAATGTCCCATGTATATTTATATTTATATATATATATACACATATATATATATATATATATATATATATATATATATATATATAATCCTGTGTGTCTGCGTGCGCATTGTCATGAAATTTCGTATATATATAAACCTGTATGTACGTGCGTTGAAATTGACATAAAAAATCCCATGTATATTAATGTGTGCGTGCATGCATGCGAATCGACATGAAATGTCCCATATACATGAACCTGTGTGTGCGTGCGTTATAATTGACATGAAAAATCACATGTTTATTAAAGCCTGTGTGCATGCATGCGAATTGATATCAAATGTCTCATATATATAAACCTTTGTCTGCTTGTGTTTCAATTGACACAAAAAATCCCATGAATATTAACGTGTGCGTGCATGCATGCGAAACGACACGGAACGTCCCATATATATATATATATATATATATCTCCCTATATTATATAGTTATATGAACCAAAATTCAGTTGGTGCCCCCCACATCCCCCCCACGCCCCCCCACAGACGCGATTAAAAATAACTAAATTATTCAAATATAACATAGAAGCACAAATAACTCTTTCACGTTGTAAAAATGTAAATAAAATATATATTCAAAATGAATCGAAAAACAGAGATATTGTACCTAACATAGTTTAGAAAGAAATATTAAAAAAATAATACGCGAACCAATAGCAGAATATTACTTTAATCAAAGTCATGAAATTTATTCTAAATATTTATTAAGATTAGCTAACATTATTAATAAAATATGAAAAATTAAAATAAATCATAAATATTTCAATATATAATAATAAATTTTAAAAAAATTTTTAAACATTATCAATATTATTAAAAATAAAAAAAAAATAAAATATTTAAAAATTAACTAAAATATTTAAAAGTTATGATTATTTAAAATTTATAAATCGAAATTTTAATAAATAAATAATTTAACTACTAACAACAATAAATAAAAAAAACATATTCATAACTTTTATACAGGTAAATGTAATATAAGTAAGTATAAAATAATTTAGAATTATTTTATTTATTTATTTGTTATATAAATAACTAAATTTTAAATAAAATATAATATAATGATCATGTAATAATTTCATTTACAATATCATAATAAATTTATAAATTTTAGTATGAATTTTTGATATATCTCATAAAATGTTTGAAATGAGAAAAAAGATATAAAAAAGGAATTATAACAAAATAATCCTATAAATCTTATAAAACTCAAAATCATTACGATATATCAAATAATATACTAAATTATCAACGAAACTAAAAAAAAATGATTTAAAAATTTAAAAATGATTTAAATGTTTAATATATAATTATATTTATAGCACAACTGGGGGTTGGCGAGCAGTGCGAGCAGCGGGTACCCCTAGATATTATATATATATATATATATATATATATATATATATATATATATATATATATATATATATATCCCATGAATATTAACGTGTGCGTGCATGCATGCGAAACGACACGGAAGGTCCCATATATATATATATATAAACCTGTCTGTGGGTGCGTTCTAGTTGACGTGGAATGTCCCATGTATGTATGTATGTATATATATAAACCTGTCTGTGGGTGCGTTCTAATTGACGTGGAATGTCCCACGTATGTATGTATGTGTATATATATATATATATATATATATATATATATATATCAACTTGTCTGTATGTGTGCGTGTGGGTCGACACGAAATGTTGCATATATATGAGCCCAGGTGCGTATGTATGTGCGCGTCCACATATGTTTTTCTATATAAATATATATGATAAAAATTTCTTAGTACGTTTAATTAAAAAGGAATTGTGGAATTTTGAATTAAAGCCCTCGAATTCACAAATCATAATCATAACTGACGCTCTTTCAATTCATGATTACATTTTGATTTCTTAATTGAAATTTATTTAATTAAGGATTCCTTTTGATTTTGGAATTAAAGCTCTTTCAATTCACGATTAAATTTTGATTTCTTAATTGAAATTTATTTAATTAAGAATTCGTTTTGATTTTGGAATTAAAGCCCTTTCAATTTACGATTACATTTTGATTTCTTAATTGAAATTTATTTAATTAAGGATTCCTTTTGATTTTGGAATTAAAGCCCTTTCAATTTACGATTAAATTTTGATTTCTCAATTAAAATTTATTTAATTAAGAATTTCTTTTGATTTTGTAATTAAAGCCCTCCCAATTCACGATTACATTTTGATTTCTTAATTAAAATTTATTTAATTGAGAATTCCTTTTGATTTTTTAATTAAAGTCTTTTTAATTCACGATTAGATTTTGATTTGTTAATTAAAATATTTTTAATTATTAATTTAAAAGGAATTGTTAATTAAATAAAACTTTAATTACTAATTTAAAAAGGATTTGTGAATTAAAATTTATTTAAAGCTCAAAATGATTTAAATATTTGCAACCCTGGTAGCCACTTTAGCAAATACATCAGATACGAATGAATTAAAAACAATGCATGGGACAGAAAGTGGTCGATGAGTGAGACTAAGTCAGTCTAACGCGCTACGGGACTGTAGGGAGACATGCCTTCTAATACATAGTCCTTCGTATAAGCCTTATTAGCTGCTGCAGTTGGCGAGACTTTTAAACAATACAAGATAAGACTTGCACAGTATAATCATGAGTAAATTCGTGACGTATGTTTCGTTATGCTCATTAATGCAGTTGATATGACTTTTAAAATCTGAGCTACTGCTTATGTTTGTTCTAAATCGATATACTCAAGTGGGCTCTGATTTCGCGGGACGTCAAGTCTCTTATATGTTTTTCCGTGTATATAGTATTTAATACCAAGAACTTTTCAGAGTTTATGCATGTAATTCAAAAGCTGGAAAGAATGTCATTTTATTAAAACTGTTTACAGTAAAAGTACAAAACTTATCCACGAAATTATTGTATTTCAAAGTTTTTGAATTAAGAAAGTGTTTTGAAAGCGAAACGTATAACTCGCAATACTTCTTCATTATTTTCAATTTCAGATAAAATAATAAAATTTGCAGGACCATAATAAAATAACTAAGAATTAATTTAAATAATTAATTAAAAACTTATAATTGTTTTGAATTTTCCACATTTTTCAGATATATTATACGATGCAAGGAGTAAAACGTAGAGCTGAATTATATTCAGAAGAGTAAACTTTGTGCTTTATTTTTTTAAAAGTATAAATTATGCATTATACTTTGTGAAGAGTAGAAATTAGAACTTAATATTTTTTAAAAGAATTAAATTTGCATTGTATTCTTTTGAAAGTATGAATGATAAAATAACACAATGTCAAGAGTAAAAGTGTAATTTAGTATTGTGAGAAAGAGTAAACTTCACTTTTTACTCATTCAAAATAGAAAATATATTTTTTATCATTTGGCTGACCAATTTTCACTCTTTGGAGTTTAGACTGTAGTTTTAAATTAGTATACGAACCTGGTAAAAGACTTATGGCTGCTGATCATTTAAGTAAAACAGATTTCAAAGAAACAATAAAAGAAGAAATTGAAAAAATTTCATTTTTTGTTGGCATGATTACACAAAATGTTGATTTTACTGATGAAAGACTTAAAGATATAGCAAAAGAGATTGATGATGATCAGGAATCTAAAGTACTGATAAGGTATATTAGAAAAGGTTGATCAGAAAATAAAAAGTATGGCCTATAGGCAAAGCTTGAAAGGCCAATAAAAGATGAAGGAGAAGAAAATAAAAGTAATTTTCAGGAACTGTTAAAGCCATATAGGTCATTCAAAGAGGAATTAAGTATGTGTGATGACTTAATATTAAAAGATTTTTGTAGTGTAATACCAACAAACTATAGAAAGTATATATTGAAACAAATCAATTGCCCTCATTTGTAAATACAAAAAACAAAAGCATTCGCGAGAAATACAATATACTGACCAGATCTCAACAAAAAAATTGAAAATATGATTGACAATCACGTCGCTAGCTTGAGTTAAAGAAATAAAAATAATAAAGATTCCAAACCACAGTGAAAACTGGCAAAATTACAACGAATACAAATACTTGAACGAATATATTTCGTTAACTTAACTATATACTCAATATCAAAAATAACTTATTTACATACGTTATTCAAAGAATGTATATAAATATATGTCTATGTACGTAAACACTTTGAAAAAAAGTTTTAAAAATTCAACGAAAAAAGAAAAATGTTATTTTGTTACGTAAGGGTGGGAATATATCTCCCTATGTTTTGTTCCTATGGCTTTTAAATTTTGGTACATAGAACTTGTAAAAGTCTATTTTTATTCATCAAATTTTGACATTTTCGACCAACAATATCCTTTTCCCCCTTCAAATGTTAACTTGATTATACTTCTCAATTTCATAGCCATCTTCATTCATTATGATTATTCATATGGTTCATTTGTAAATATGTTGATAATAAACACAATAACTGTCACAATCCACAAATTATATATATGTCTTCTGGTCTATGAAGAGGAAGTTTAGGTATAAAACAATTATTTCTTACTTTTTTATCGATACAGTTGGAGCTCGATTCGCTCTTCTACAGAGCTAAAACTAGAGAGTCATGATTTGTTCAAAAGCTTACTAAAAGTTCTGAAAACGAAGAGTACATGTACCAAAATTTAATTTTTTTAGTTAATCTACCTAAATTGACAAAAAAGTGGAGAATGATTTTTTGATACCCAAGTCCCCTTTCCATAGACTAGAGAGTCTTTTCAACCAGTGGTACGTATGAACATGTCACACTGTAATGTACAAGTAATGTACGTGAAATGCACGTGGCGATTTTTTATTCTTTTGCTATCAACATACAGTGTGATGCAAACATATGTATCACTGGTTGAGTAGTCTTCAGGTCACATGTCGTAGTCATTTTAATATTTGAAGAAGACTTACCAATTTAGAGTTATTAAACAAGTTTTCAGTCTCATGTTTGGAGTTTTAAAAAGAGAAGAGACTGTAGGATTACGCTTCATGTTTTCGAAATTCTGTTGTTTTTGACGATCTATTTTTTTAAGTATTTTATCACAAAAAGATATAGGTAATTCTTTACCATTCACTTGCGCTAAGTTATGTAAAATATCATTGGCTTCTTGTAAACGACCTCTTGCTAGTAACCATCTTGGAGATTCAGGTAAAAACCTATGAAATTAAATATGAGTTATACAGTAAGTTCAAGCTAATCATCATAGAGAAAAAACAAAAATGGTTAAAAAAATAAAATTTAATAGAAATCATCATATTTTAAAATAAATTCTATTTACTTTATTAATTAAATTGCAATCAAATAATATAGTCAAATATTTAAATAAAAATTAAATTTGAACAAAAACCATAATCTTTTGCATATAGGATTATAGACAAAACGTTTCGCAGAAGCCCTTTGTATTTTCATTATTATAAAAATGCATGACCTTTCCTACATAACATAAAATATTTCACGAAAGATAATAATAATCTTTCATGAAGTATTTTGTAACATGGCAAATTAGCCATATTACTTGAAGCTTGCTCTTATAATAAAATAGTATATTAGGCAGAAGGAAGACCTTGAATTAACGCGCGGTTGATTAGATTAGATTAGATTTATTTATTCCTATACGATTTGTTGTATAATATAAAATAAGATAATTTGATTAACAAAAAACATTGTTTAACAAGTGTATACAAAATATATAAAATAAAATATTCAAAAAATAGAAGCAGTATTCAACATGATTTCTTAAATTTCATATAATTCATTACAAATAGTTAATAACACCATGACCCTTTCCCTCAATGGCAGAAATGTGAGGATGAATCTTGTTTTTAAAGGATGAGATGGGTTCGGAATTACGAATTTGACTTGGCAAAGAGTTCCAAAAGTAGGTGAGAGTGATGTGGAAGGATTTGCGCAGCATTTCCGTGGAAAATTTGGTTACTGATAGAGGCGGTATTTCACCTCTAACCGGCCTGGTGATGACATTTATATTAAAGGCATTGTAAATGTAAGACTGAACTTGCGTTCTCAGCTCTTGATACAGAAGGCAACAACCCAGATAGAGACGACGACTCTTAATGGAACCATCTATAAGGTGAGATGTGGTCAATTTTTCTTACACCAAAAATGTACCTGATACCGATATTCACTGCACGCTGTAAACGAAGATTTTGCTCCTCTGACATATTTGAAAGGGCAATTGAGCAGTAATCAATAAGAGGAAACAAAATTGGTAAAATCAGGTGCTTGCGCAGTCGAAGGTTAGTGCTCCCTCTGAAAAAATTAAGACGGTACATTAGAGAATTTACTATAATTGCTTTAGTCTCGGAGGTATTAAGAGAGAGGCGATCAGCAGCAAGGCTAAGGGTATCCTTACAACTACCAAGTTCATCTGGATGGCATTGGAGACATAACTGAAGGACATCAACATAAAGTACGTAAGAAATAAGGTCATCAAGACCATGAGAGATGTCGGCGACATAGACAGCAAAAAGAAGCGGGCCCAGGACTGAGCCCTGGGGGACTCCCATATTGATAGGACGGAAGGTAGACAGATTGCCTCCCCGCCCAATCACCGCCTGAGAGCGACCAGAGAAGTAAGAGGTCATCTACCCAATGACAGAACTCGAGCAACTAATTCGCAGAAGTTTTTTGAGAAGCAGAACATGATCAACCTTGTCAAAGGCCTTGCTAAAGTCAAAAGATGAGTGCGCATGCGCGAGCACGCAATGACTCAAGATGGGGCTTAGTACCGGTAATTCACACACATATATGGTCTATACACAACAACTTAAACTTATGAAACACAAACAAATAAATATTTATATACATCAATATTCGTTGACTCTGAATGTGAGTTGAATGAGTATGATAAAGCAAAAAATAGCACAGTTTTGAGTCGTTATCAGATGAAATTAGTTGAAAGCACATAAGATTTGACACTTCAAACGATAAAATAAGTTTATCACTGACACACATAAAAACGGGCGTTATACACAGTTTGTAATAAGAAAGTATATAGACACTAAAATGCGTCAACTTACAGTAAAAATTGGCACTATTGACACTGGATAATACGCAGCTTATACGTCACTGAAATATGCTTGTCAGATTCCCAGTCAAAAGCAGTCAATCAAGGCAGAGATAAAAATTGGCTAAAATCGCTCCAACCGAAAATTTTTTACAAGCACAGGGCAAAACTGAATTTCTGATTCAAAAAGCGGGCCGAGCCGTTCATGCCCGAAAAAACTGGAACCAGCAAGATCCCCGTCTACCTTAAACAAAAAAGCTCTCGCAAAGAAGTGCAATGCCGGTGAAAATCAACAAAGTAAGAGGAGCAGAAAAAAACACATCTGCTTTACTTACCAGAGAGAGAAAGAGCCGACGCTAGTCGACTTAAAGCCAACCCCAAGCCACCAGCAACACACCCGTGCACAACACATAACTATACACCTAATATACAACACAGCAAGCTTAGCCAACGTATCTAGTATACGTATAGCATGACTCCAGCGGTCGAATAGACGAAAAAGGTAAGGGCATATGGTCGCGCGCATAGCGTGCCACGTAAAGAAGAAAGATCATCCATCTTGTAATGTTCATTTCTTCTGTTGCTAGCCTGCAAGTTGGTCGACGTAAATTATATATTAACTGCGCAGCAGATTATATATAAATTTATATTATTATTTTTATATTATAAATAATCTGTTACACAATTAATATATAATTTACGTTAGCTCTCTTTTCGCTGCGTTGCTTTATATAGATATAATTAAGATATCTTACGGAGTCACGTCCACATCACGTGACTGGCGCCCCTTTTGTTGTATAGCTAGTGTTTGTCATTTAATAAAATTTATAAGTTATATATATTTCAGCTTATTTCGTTTTTTTGGGTTGTGTGTATTTTATAGTGCGATTACTGATTATAATTCTAGCTATACATTTAGCTACATTTGTGCAGCCACTAAATCCCCACGGTTAGTACGATTGGCACCCAACGTAGGGCTCCGAAAAGTTCGATCTGAATTTTCGGAAATTATTCGGTATCAAAATGTGTGAAAAAAATGAGAACCAATTGACGTTACAATTGACGCTGCCAAAGTGGAGTTCTAAAAAATTTGATTACAATTTTCAGACATCATTCGGGATCAAAACCAGTGTGGCTATCTCGCGCGGACAAGTCGGTCATGCGCAGTAACCGCTTGCCGCTTATTCGCCGAGACTTGCGCGCGCTGTTTGAAAGAGTTAAAAATAAATCAAAATTATACTGATTTATTTTAGACTTTTCAAAAAATTAATAAATAAAAAATTTCGACTAAAACAAATTTAGAAATGACAAAAAAAATTAGTCTAATATATATTTTTTAATTTTATATTTGATAAAATTAATAAATATTATTCAACATAATTTTTGTTCGTATTATTAACATTTTAATGATAATAAATGTTTTCAAAGAATAATAATAATATTATTCAATTTTAAACAGCTAAAAATATTTTTTAAATAATAAATAAAAAATATTGGTGGAAGGCGATAAACATAAGCTGCATCCTAAGCTATGGTTATTGATGCCTCGTAGCTCAAGCGGCTAAGGCGTCGGGCGCGTAATTTTTGGTTTGGAGGTTCGATTCCCAACAAAACAGCAATTTTTTTTTTTTTTTCTAACATTTTTATTTTAAATCTTATACTAATTCATTTTTTATATTTATAAATATTTTTCAAGTGCGCATATATAAATATATATACTTTTTTTCATTTTTTTTCATTATAAATGTATGCTTTACACACATTTTTCTCTAAAACGCTAAAAATAACACAGCTTTAAATTTTATAATAAGATTATAGTTTCTTGAAACCAAAAATAGATTTAAATATAATTTAAAACAATGGTAAATATGCGCTTGAATAAATAGATCAATTTGTAAAATGAAAAATATGTAAAAATTTTATAGTAAATTATTGTGATTAGAATGCCGGAAAGCTTAAATTACCGAATGACTTTTAGATAATAAAATTTATAAAAAGTTGAAAATATAATAATCGATTATATAAAAAAAATTAATCAATTGAATTTAATTTTAAATAAATTAAATTAATAATAATAATTAATAATTATTATATTTTTTGTTATAAATTAAATTTTCTTTTTTCTATCAATCATACATTTTTTAATAAAAATTAAGAATATCTTTCTAATTGATATTTTTCATATATATAAATGATTTTTTTAAAACTGTAGCATCATTCAATAAATCAGATTTCAATAAAATCTGTAGAAATTTTTTGAAGTATATTACGGTTTGAAGAAATCAATTATATTCCATTAAAATTAGAAAAGATCTTAATTATTATTAAAAAATGTATGATTAATAAAAAAAAAGAAAATTTAATTTATAACGAAAAATATAATAATTATTAATTATTATTATTAATTTAATTTATTTAAAATTAAATTCAAATAATTAATTTTTTTTATATAATTAATTACTATATTCGCAACGTTTTATAAATTTTATTATTCAAAAGTCATTCGGTAATTTTAGCTTTCCGGCATTCTAATCACAATAATTTACTATAAAATTTTTACATATTTTTCATTTTACAAATTGATCTATTTATTCGAGCGCATATTTACCATTGCTTTAAATTATATTTAAATCTATTTTTGGTTTCAAAAAATTATAATCTTATTATAAAATTTAAAGCTGTGTTATTTTTAGCGTTTAAGAAAAAAATGTGTGTAAAGCATACATTTATAATGAAAAAAAATATAAAAAAGTATGTATATTTATATATGCACACTTGAAAAATATTTATAAATATAAAAAAACAATTAATATAAAATTTAAAATAAAAATATGAAAAAAAAAAAAAAAATTTTATGTTTGGTTGGGAATTGAACCTCCGAACCAAAAATTACGCGCCCGACGTCTCAGCCGCTTGAGCTACTGAGGCATCAATAACCATAGCTTAGGGTGTAGCTTATATTTACCGCCCCCATCATTATTTTTTATTTATGATTTAAAAAATATTTTTAGCTATTTAAAATTGAATAATTTTATTTTATTATTCTTTTAAAACATTTATTATCATTAAAATGTTAATAATACGAACAAAAATTATGTGTAATAATATTTATTAATTTTATCAAATATAAAATTGAAAAATATATATTAAACTAATTTTTTTTTGTCATTTCTAAATTTGTTTTAGTCGAAATTTTGTATTTGATAATTTTTTAAAAAGTCTAAAATAAATCAGTATAGTTTTGATTTATTTTTAACTCTTTCAAACAGCGCGCGCAAGTCTCGGCGAATAAGCGGCAAACGGTTTCTGCGCATGACCGACTTGTCCGCACGTGATAGCCACACTGATCGAAACGTGAAAAAAAAGGAGATAACCAATTGGCATTACAATTGGCGTGCCAACGTGGTGCCGTCAAAAATTTTAGTGAAATTTTCGAAAATTATAGGGATTGGTAAATTGAACAAATAAATATACCGTGAAAAAAAATAAACTGAAAAAAATGAGCTGTGAAAAAAAAAGCTGTGAAATAAAAATAAACTGTGGAAAAAATATTAATAAAAAAAAATTAATTAAAAAGAATAAACTGTGGAAAAAAAACTGTCAAAAGAATTCTGTCGAAGAAAAAAAGAGAACTGGACCAGTGCAACAACTTTTTTTCTTCGCTTTGCGTGTGTAAGGCTTTGCCACGTGGTCGCCATCTTCTCAAAGCGCGCACAAAGGAGACACTCTGGCAGCAATATTTTTTTTTGGTTTTGCTGTCGCTTAGTATGGCAAAAATTTTTTTTTCCTCTCTTTGCAGCAAATTTTTTTTATGTGTTGAAGAAGAAAATCTCTTTTTTTACTAAGAATTCATTTTTTTTCTCTGTTAAGTTTTTTAAATTTTTTAATTTGGCTTAAAAATATTTTACACATATATATATATATATATATATATATATATATACAACAATAATTACGAATAAGCAGCAAAAAAGAAAAAATACTGAATCACAATGAATGATACCAATCTTGCCTTCTTCTTGTAAAGTTAGTATACTCGCCGACTTTATAAATCAGCAATGTCCGTTGGGTTCGTTGTTTTGAAGTTACATAAAATTTCTTCTAATGATTTTATATATTGGACATAACATATAAGCATGCAAAATGACATTTAATATACGACCTACATAAAATTGACATGAGGCGGTTTGTGAAATAAATAACATTGTATTTTATTTTGAGTTGGTCATGTATCTGACATCTTTTATAAATCTTTCTCATTTATTTAGGTTTGATACATATTTCGTCGTTGAAAATATAAGAAAACAAATTATTATTGAATTGTTTTAATAATAATTTGTTTTCTTGAATTCAATCTTCAATTTCTGAATATTTAGTTTAATTATATTCAAATAAAGATCTCAAAAAGAAAAAATATCTAAATTTAATAATAAAACAAAATGAGTCATAAAAGTAATTAAGTTTAATTTTTTTTATGAAAACATATCTTCTAATTATCAAAAAAAAAAGAAAAAACCCACTCTCGATTTTTCTTGGCTATTCATATATTAGCTATATCGATTAATTCCAGTACAAAAGTATTTATTATTCTCTATTATTTAACACTTTCTTAGCAAATATATATTTATAGAGCAAGAAAATAGAGAAAAAAAAACTCAAGAAAAACAAATAAAAAGAATCACGTATCTTTCTTACTCTACACGAAGAAAAAGCAAAGAAAAATAATGAATTTGTATCTAATAGTACTAATAACTAAGGCGGTGCGAGAGAGAATGATCATGAGTTCCTCTCGCTGTGCGAGCCCGAGCTCACTGATCCCCTCTTACTAAATTGGTTATCTAGATAATCTACTTCATCTAAGCTGTCAAGTAGATATGCGCAGAGACCTCTTTGTATTTAATGTCAGCGTATAGGAATACCCCCGTCTACATACTGTATTAGATAATAAATCTATTACTTTAATAAGAAATTGCCCTTAAGATGTTGACTTATTTAGAAAACGTACATTATCTTATAAAAAAAATATTACATCATAGAATTACTATATTTCCTTCTTAAAATTTATCATTTAATTCAATTAATTCCGTTCTCAAGTCTTTGCTAGTAATTAGATGCTTTAAAAGCCCCGTTTAGATTAGATTAGATATTGTTTATTTTGTATTATAATTACAAAAAAGCGTGTAAAATTACAAATAAAGTAGAAAAAATACATAAAAATACTTTAAGTAGCCTTGCATATATAAAATCAAAATAGTACAGTATGATATCAGAGTCATAAAACATAATAGAAATAGTAATACTAATAGTAAGTCAATAAATTAAATAAAAGTGATATCACAGATAACACGAATAAATACACGCAAAAAGTATCAATAATATAGTTAAAAATCAGTCTTAATATCTATCAGTCAAAACAATTACATAAAATCAAGCGTGTAAAGAGCGCCGTCGAAATATCAGCAGTATACAGTAAGTTAAAATTACAGCAAAGTTAAATGTACAGTAATATACAAGTCAATCTGATAAAAATATAATCATTCACTCTATGCACACACATCCTACATACACGCCAATAAATACAATCATGCCTTAAATCTATAAAGGGTACATCACATAATAAATTAACACATATGATATAGTCCGAAAATAATACTGTTTAAGTGAGGTCAAGTAAAAACCCCCTCAGAGCGGCTTTAAACCTGCTGATTGATGGAAGATTTTTAATATCAGCATGTAGGGAGTTCCAAAAATGCGCACCTTGAACTTGAAAGGAATTTCTTCCAGTCTCAGTGCGCATGAAGGGCACCGCAAGATCTTTAATCTCACCCCTAGTGGTCGCTCTGGGTATATATCTAGTGAAGAGACCCACTAGATATTCGGGAGTATTCATACGTACGATTTTGTACATAAGTACAGCCATAAAATATTGTCCCCTCGAATCAGTACGTAGCCAACCCAAAGCATGTCAATGGGGAGAGATGTGATCACCCATTCTCACGCCTAATACATATCTTACACATGAATTTTGCATTGTCTGTAGCCGTCTTCGTAACTCCTGCGAAGCATCAAGCAAAACCACTGAGCAGTAATCAAGATGTGGAAACAGCAGAGCGGTTGCGAGCTGCTTACGCAGAGCCTCAGTGGTGTACCGACAGAAAAACCGCAGGCTATAAATCACTCTATTGAATTTTTTAGTCAACATATTAATATGCGGTTCCCACGACAGTTTAGAGTCGAGTACAACACCAAGGCTCGTAACGGTGTCAGAGAAAGGAATACCGATACCGCTCCCCAGGTCAATCGTCCTTGGCTCACCGGAATAAAAATTTTTAATAAAACGATTACTTCCAAAGACGATCGCTTTTGTTTTACTAGCATTCAAAGTGAGAGAAACACCAGCAGCCCACCCCGACACCGCCCTGGCCGCCCTCTGTAAAATACGAATCCCCTCGTCCACATCATCATAAGGGACCTGTGTATAAATTTGAAGATCATCCGCATACAGCAGATGCCCGACGCAACCAGAGTCCAGTGCGTCACGTACGTAATTTATGTAAAGGCAAAACAACAGAGGCCCCAGCACCGAACCCTGAGGTACTCCTAGATTGGTTGTTAGCCAATTCGATTCCTCCTTTAAATGTGTGGAAACCATTTGTTTCCTACCTGATAAATAGGAGTTAATCCATCCGAGTGCGGCCCTGGAGAACCCCATCGATCCAAGCCTCGCAAGAAGTTTGGAAGGAGAGATCGTGTCGAATGCCTTACTAAAGTCAAAAAGTAGCAGTAACGTGACAAGTTTCCTGTCTAGACCTGACCTTATATCGTCTGTAAGCGTTTACGCTAGGGATTCAAAATTAGTTTAAATTATATATTTTTAATAACAATTACTTTGTATATTAATTGATTTAAAATCTTAAAATTATCTTATAATGGAAGAAAATGTTAATCTTGGATTATTTCTTTAATAACCCCCTTATTTGTTAAGTTAAATGATCGAAAAATTCATTGAATTAATGTTATAATTAAGTGTGACTTTGTATCAACGCGTTAGCATCGCGTCTCTTTGCCTCTCTCTCTCTCCTGCCAATAGTGCGAGACAAGGAGCGCTGCGCTTCTTACTTGGTCCCTCGGCGAATGAGATTCGAACACGCGGATCGGCCTACGGCGGGCTTTTGATTCAAATTTGAATTAATGTTAAATTTTGAAAAACTTAATAATTTATTGAAGATTTTTTTATAGAAAATTCCATTATCTACTTCTCTATGCTTTTTTATAAAAAATAAATTTTTCTAATTACTATATATATTTTTTTTTCTCAAAATACATTAAGATTAGTCTACATTACCGACCGAACCTAACTTAAAATTTTTCTCTTCATTTTAATAATCCAAATGCATTTCGGACTCGTTGCAATATATAGTTCGTATGTGTAGCTTAAGTGAAAGAACAAATCGTTCTCTTCGCCATTAGACAAAGTTAAATACAGTATTAAAATTTTCCTCTCTGACTTTAATATCTTAATTTTAGTCTAAATATTATATAGCCTTGTCTACATATTATATAGCTTTATATGGCTTTAGCTTCGTCGCACGCATACTAGTATATCAGTACATTCAGCTATATTTGTATCGTCTCACAATACTTAGTCGTGCTGCACAGCCAAAGAACAAATCGTTCTTTTGACTGTGCTATGTAAAGCTGCCCATAGCTCAATTTTTCGTGCTGTCTACTAGAATTACACAGCTACATGAAATAAAATGTCGAAACCCACGGACCAGACCATGTACATCTTATGTTTTTGAGGTCACTGAATCTAAATTCGTGGTCCGTTTGACCTCATTACCTCAGGGTCAAGATCATTTCGAGGCCATATCTACAAAATTATTGATAACCATATTTTAACATTATATATTTATGTTCTTGAGGTCGCTGAATCCAAATCCGTGGTCCATTTGACCCCATCATCTCAGGGTCAAGGTCTTTTTAAGATCAAATTTACAAAATTAATAGCAACCATATTTTAACAGTACATGTATATGTTTCTGGGGTCGCTGAATTCAAATTCGTATTCCGTTTGACTTCATCTCCTCAGAATGAAGCGAATAGACCAAGATCAAATCTACAAAACTCACGTAAAACAAACCGAAATTCATGCTATTTATTTTTTCCTACTCTACCTTACACGTTTCTCATCAAGTGATCGGTGCAAAGGTTTCCTGTTACGTTATTTCCTAGTAGTTTTATAATCTCTTTCCAACATCCAGCATAATCAGCCAGCATACTAGTATTCCATTTACCTTGAAAACGCTTCTCCATTACTTTAATGTCTTGGTGAAAACGCTCTCCCTGTTCTTTACTATAATCTCCTCAGTTGTCAGGAAAACTATCCAAGTGATTGAATAGAAAATGTAATTTGAAATTAATGAGGCAACTCATTTTCCCGAAGTTCTCAACTAATCTTTGATATCTAATTTGCAATCTAAGTTCATAAAAAAATAACTGCTCCAACGGATTTTTTATTTCAACTAAAATGATTGTACTAATATAGCTAATGTCAAAATTTAAAGAACAAGCCGAAAAAAAAGAAAAATAATAAATATCTTTTTTCAAATTTTTCAAATTGAATAAATTATATGAGATTCCATGTGAGATCATATATGAGATCGCACACGAGATCACATACGAGATCGCACACGAGATCGCATATGAGATGTCATATTAAATCGCTTATGAGATCGCATATTAAATCGAAGATATATTCGTAAATATATGTGCGACCTGACATGAGATCTCACATATATTTATTTATTTTTTAAAATTTAACGAACATATTTATAAGATTTCATAGTGATTTCATATGATATCTCCTATGAAAGCTCATATAATATTCTTAGTTGGGATGATTTTTCTCAGCTTGATCATTAAATTTATACATATTTACACGCTTCCGCTTCTCATTTATTTAAAATAAGTTCATACCTATAAGTAGAAGCGGTGGAAGCACAGGAGCTAAGGCTCTTGGTTCATGCTGTAGTCGACCGGAGTTTAATCCCCGGGAAAATTTTGGAAAAATTTTCCTGAATATTTCTCTGTGAGATAGAACTAGGAGACCAGGAAGAACCAATTAAAAGTAGGTCGGAGCAATTTTAATTACTAACCGAGAAGTGAACATGTTATTTTATTTTTAAACTATTTTTGATTGATAATGTAGGTCTAAAGCAAACCCTTGAAAAATTTTTTTTTATAATAGGTAATTTCTTTTCATCCTGTTCTAATCTAAATCTCAACTTTTTATATATTGTATGACGAAACGAATTTTTAAATTAGTGTTATTAAAAAACTTAATAGTAATAAAAAGATATTTTTTTTTATAAATTATTAATTTTTTAAATATTATAGCATAAAAGACAAAAATGGTTTGACATTAGTAAGTAATAGAATAATCAATGATAGTTAATCGAAGTCCTATATTATTTGCAAGATATTAAAAAAAACAGGTACGTTTGTTCTAAATACAACCTATAGCAGGTCGCATATCTTTGTCCTTTCATATTAAAGAAATAAAATTTTATTTTTAACTGCAAAATGTATAAACAAAAGGAAATTTTATCTTTCACCATGAAAATAGTTACTATACATTGTTTTGAAATAATACTAAATTTGTAAGTAAAAATGTTCTTTCTATCTCGAAATTTCACACAAAATTTTTTACTACACAGGGAAAAAATTTTTTTTAACTGTAAAGAAGGTGTTTTTGAATAGAAGAAATATGGTGCAAGGAAATGAATTTCTTTGGGTCAAAGAAAAATCATTTTTAAATTAATGAATAATTTATTAAACTCAAAGAAAACCCTTGAAATATTCTTTAAGAAAATATTATATTTCAAAAAAAACTCATACATTTTTTAAAAAAATAAAATTTAGTTTATTGGAGGTCGAGCAAGTACCCCCTCAGAGTTGACTTAAACCTGCTGAGCGATGGAAGATTCTTTATATCAGCAGGCAGGGATAGTGGCTATCCTAGGTACATATCTTAGTGAAGAGATCCACTAGATACTCGGGAGTATTCATGCGCACGATTCTGTATATAAGTACAGCCATAAAATACTGTCTCCTCGCATCAGTACGCAGCCAACCCAGCGCAGCTCTATGAGGACAGATATGATCGCCCATTCTCACGCCTAATATATATCTCACACATAAATTTTGTAGTCTTTGTAATCGTCTTTTCAACTCCTGTGAGGCATCGAGCAGAACTACTGAACAGTAATCGAGATGTGGAAACAGCAGGGTGGTTGCGAGTTGTTTGCGCAGAGCCTCAGTGGTATGCCGACGGAAAAACCGTAAGCCATACATAGTTCTATTAAACTTCTTAGTCAGCATATTAATATGTGGCTCCCATGATAACTTAGAGTCAAGCACAACACCAAGGCTCGTAACGGTATCAGAGAAAGATATGCCGACACCATCCTCAAGCTCAATCGTCCTTGACTCACCAGCATAAAAGTCATTAATAAATCGACTATTGCCAAAAACGATCGCCTTAGTTTTGTTTGCATTTAGTGTGAGAGAAGCATCAACAGCCCACTCCGACACCGCCTTGGCCGCCCAATGTAGAATACGAATACCTTCATTCACATCCTCATAAGAGACCTGCGTATAAATGTGCAGGTCATCTGCATATAATAGGTGTTCGACACAACCGGGGTCGAGGGTGTCACGTATGTTATTAATGTAAAGGCAAAACAACAGAGGCCCCAGCACTGAACCCTGCAGAACTCCTGAATTGGTTGTTAGCCAATTCGATTCCTCTTTTAAATGCGTGGAAACCATTTGTTTCCTACCTGATAAATAGGAGCTAATCCACTCGAGTGCAGCCCTGGAAAACCCCATCGATCTTAGCCTTACAAATAATTTGGAGTGCGAGATCGTCATAGAATCAAGTATCCGATGTGTCATAATATACTCTTGCAATTGGTCATGGGCAATCTTCCCCAGGACCTTTGAAAGAAAACATAAGATTGCTATGGGCCTAAAATCTTTACACATTGTTGGTGCAGGACACTTTTTTAATGGCACAATGCGTGTACGCTTCCAAAGGCAAGGGAAGACCCCCCGTGCAAAAGAGGAATTGAACAGAGTCACATCAGTAACATTAATTGGTTTAAAGGCAAAGCCACTTTCACTACACTGGGAAAGAATTCTCTTACATTCCTCATTATCATCGTGCGGCGAGACTGACACCCCCGCAAAGTGCGCATTAAGCTCATCCTGAGTAAATCCATTCAAGTCCCCTTGAGGTCCGGACAAGAGTCCCAGGTCTTTTAACTCCTTCCAGACATTACCTTTGGCAAGAGCTTCGAACAGTCTGTTATGATAGTAAATAGTCCTAGCTTGTTCAGTCTGCTCGTCGATCGTTTTACGTAGTTGAAGAAATTCAGAGAGATATCTCTCATCCTTCGTTTGTTTGTATCTTTGATACGTGGCATCTCTCTTGCACCGCATCTGCGACAATCCTTTGTCTATCCACGGAAACTTATATTTACCAATTTTAAGTGTTTTTAGCAGCGCCAGATTATGTATTGCTGCCGTAAGATTGTCACAGAGGCAGCCAAGTGCAGATTCCGGGTCAACTGTACCAACTGTAAATGGCGTCTAATCACAGCCGGCTAGATTCTGTACTAATAATGTTGGACCAATATCTGTATAGTTTCTATACTAAATTGCTTTTTTATCTGTTATGACATGACTACAGGAAATACATACATCAATTAAGTTATGCCGACTGTGAAAATTCGTCGGTAAGTTTCGTGCGTCAAGTACTGTGTCATTATCGTCAACAAGAATCAGGTCAATCCAAGTGTGAGACGTCGGAGTGTGATGCGTGGCACCGTGCTGGACCAACTGCAACGAAAGCTCAGTCGATAACTTGTTAAGGTTTGAAAAATTCAGATATATTTTCAATGAAAGATAATATTTATTTAATAAATAGTTACTTCTATTTGGTACGAAGAAATTAATTAGTACAAAATATTTTTTAGATGCATAAAAATATTTTACTAAAGGAAAAAAATTTTATTTAATTTATTTAACTCAATATCTATCCTAATATTACGAGATATAAATTTAAAATAATATTAATAATTTTCAGTATGAGATATTGTTACGTTCAAGAAATATCTTATGTATCTTCAGGAATATTTTGTTGATATTCAAAAATTTTATTTTTACTGACGGAATAAATGATATTGATACAAAAAATATTTCACTGGTTGTCAGAAAGAATATATTTGATACAATAAGATTGTTCTCCACACGGCGTGCGGGAAGTTCGATTTCCCACACGATTTTCCGTACGGGAAGTGCCCTATTCCCGCACGAAAAAAAGCGTGCGGGAAAAAAATTCCCACAAGAAAAAAGCGTGTGGGAATAAATTTCCGTACGCTGTGTAAAAAAGCCTTTCCATACCAGTTGCGAAAATTATTTATAAAAACGAAAATCTAAAATTTTCGCATATGCATTGTAAGTGAGAAAATGATTCAAACAAAAAAAAATATAGAAGAATGGGATTAAAATTTTAACGAAGAAATTTACTATTTATTAGATGTTTCATATTATAAAAACGAAAATCTAAAATTTTCGAATATGTATTGTAAGTGAGATTTAAACAAAAAAAATAATATAAAAGGGTGGGGATAAAATTTTGACAAAGAAAAACACCGTTTATAATATTTTTCAGTCGTAATTAAAGATTTATACGAGTGACATCGATTATTTACAACTTCTAGCGATGGATTCATTTAATACGGATAGTGATTCAAATGATTATAGTGATACAGTGCCAGAAGAATTTCAACAAACAGCAAAAGATGTTTGTTTGAATCTATTACCCAAAACCTCAAAACAAAGATACAGAAAAACATATAACGAATTTAAAAAATGGTTACAATCAAAAAAGACTAAATCTCTTTCGGAAGAAGTATTTTTAGCATATTTTGCTGAAATCGCCGATAATATGTCACCTGGAACTTTGTGGGCGCGCTTTTCCATGTTGAAAGCCACTATGCAAACCTAAGACAATTTAAATATTAATGATTACAAAAAATTATTAGCTTATTTAAAAAGAAATAACAGTGGATATAAACCTAAAAAAGCTAAAGTGCTTACAGCAGAAGAAGTTCAACGATATATTGATGAAGCTTCAGATGACGATAATTTGGCAACAAAAGTGAGTTTTATATTTACACGTCTGTTTCCTTTATGAAATTTCTTTTTCTTTCATATGGTATTTTTCTACTATCTGAATTTATATTAGTTTCTAAAAATGAATTGCACACTTTTAAATGATTAAATGATTTTTTTATAAATTTCTTAATAAGTTTTATATTAACACTTTCATTTTCTTTATGAAATATCTATTTTCTTAAAATATAATATTTTCCAATAATCTACATTTATATTAATTCTTTAAAAATAAATCATAAATGTATAAATATTGAAATGATTTTTTATAGGTTACTTTGATCATTGGTATTACCGGTGCATGCAGACGCGAAGAATTGACCAATATAACGACGGAAGATGTTGAAGATAAAGATTCTTTCCTACTGATCACGTTACCTAATACAAAAACAAAAATCCAACGATCGTTTACGGTTACTGGAAATTTTTACGGCACTTGCAAAAAATACATGACTCTACGACCAAAGGAAATAGAAACGAACCGATTTTTTCATACTGTTCAGAAAAGAGATGTATCTGAATCAACCAATTGGCATAAACACCATCGGCAGTATGCCTACAGAGATTGCAAAATTTTTAAATCTTAAAAATCCTGAATTATACACAGGTCATTCTATACGACGAACATCTGCGACTCTGCTCAGTGACGCAGGTGCTGACATTACGATACTAAAAAGACATGGCGGCTGGAAAAACGATTCTGTTGCTATAGGATATATCGAAGATTCACTTGTGAACAAACGAAAAATAGGACAACAAATTGAAGAAAGTGTCGCAAGTACTTCAAAAACTAATAAATGTAATCAAATGCAAAAAACTAAATCTAGTTCAACACAAGAAAATGAAAATGCAACTAAACGTAGAAAAATTGATAATGGGTCATCTACAATCAATGATAAGCTTACTCCTTCAATAATCCAAAATAAAGATTTTGACAAACCGTCCGAGCAACAAAACGATCATATAAATGCATCCGACTTGAAAAATTCGAATACAATGAATGTGCCAATGGATTCAAATAAAAATGTTACATTGACTTTGAACAATTGTAATAACATCACAATTAATTTTAATGTGGATTCTAAGATTTAAATTCACAAATTTCTCTATTTTCTAAATGTTTTGATTAATTATGTAATTTATTAATTTATTTAAATTTATATAAAAATACCTACGTTTCATTTATCAAACACATAAAACTTTAATTTACGTTTACTTTCAATAAATAAAAAATTTACAATGTTATGTTTGTTTCTATTACTACATCCTTGATTCTCCAACTCACATTTAATCCTTTTTTTTATAATATGAGTTTTAATTTAAAATGATATAATAATTCTTTTTTTTATTATTAATTTGTGAAATGCAATCACATATTATATAAGACCAATCGAACTTCCCACACCTTGTGTGGAAAAATAATGTACGTAACTCTTGCGGGAAGTGGGTGATCCCCGCACGGAAATCGTCGCCCTTGCTTCGCTCGGGTGACAAACTTTCCGTGCAGGAATCACCCACTTCCCGCACTGGTTACGTAATGTACTATTTCCTTATTAAGAAATTTTTCTCGAGTGTAGCTATTGGATCAAGTAACGGTTGTATCATCTGTCTTTTATTCTTATCATGGAGAGGCAAGGACAGAATTAGGTTCAAGTAACAACTGCTACATGAGTTAGGTCTAACAAATATTATTTTCTTTAATAAGAAATAATAAGTTAATTATAAAAAATTTTTTTTATTATTCATTTTTCAGTCTATTAACAATTAAAATAAATTTTATTAAAAACGGATCAATTTATTTTAACACATTTCAAGAATGAAAATAATACTTTTGATTTATTTAGGAATAATATTTTTAATCATATTTAAATAATTAAAATAATTTTAATTTATAAAATTCATAGTAAAGGATTCAATATTTTTATCTTACCTGCAAGAAATAAAATGTTGGCTTTCGAATATTCGCCTTTGTGACTCACAGGATTACAGTGAAGTGTAAAGTGATGATTTTTAACAAAGTAAAATCAGTTATTATCAGAGTCCTCACAATTGTCTGGCAGAAAAGACACAAGAGTATCTTTTTTTCGTCCTCTTATATCTTCTTAGTAACGAGAAAAAATGTATCGAATATATTATTTCTGGCTATCAATGAAATATTTTTTGTATCAATATCATTTATTTCGTCAGTAAAAATAAAATTTTTGAATATCAATAAAATATTCCTGAAGATACATAAGATATTTCTTGAACTTAACAATATCTCATACTGAAAATTATTAAGGGGACGCTGTATCTCTCTATCCTTTTCTAATTGAAAAATGTAAATTTTTGTGAAAACTAGTTATTATTGATAGAAATTAAGGGTTGTCCGCAACTTCTATAGTGAAAAACAATATTTTGTCTGATGAGAGCAAATTAATTTTGTTGCTTTTTTTTCAAGTAAAGTTTGACATACTTACAAAATCCTAAATTAAGCTAGAGAATACGTTATTTAAGTATGAAAAGCAAAAAAAAAGCAATAAAATTAATTTGCTCTTATCAGATAAAATATTGTTTTTCACTATAGAAGTTGCGGACAACCCTTAATTCCTATCAATAATAACCAGTTTTCCCAAAAATTTACATTTTTCAATTAGAAAAGGATAGAGAGATCCAGCGTCCTCTTAATATTATTTTAAATTTATATCTCGTAATATTAGGATAAATATTAAGTTAAATAAATGAAATAAAATTTTTTTCCTTCAGTATGTAACATCCTAGCTATTTCCTATTAATTAAATTTTTTTTATTAACTAGAAAATACTAATAATTCTAAACTCTTTGCAATGGCCAGCGCTCAAACTTTTTCCTTAATTAATATGCACCGCTCAGATAACGTCGTGCGACAACACAGGTGTTCTTCTTTTTGGATTGACTTGTCGAATCATAATATGTACCCTATTTGCTGCTTCGCAAATAATATGACAGGTACATGTCAAATTTCGACAGCTCAATTGAAGAAGAGCAAACACAGGTGTTTTCCTATGACCGACCACCGCTAAGATACAGGTCTATCTTTTGGGTATAAAAGACCCAAAATTTTCATTGTTATAATAGTTTTCTCGGTACAGTTCTTGCGACATATACACTACAGGTTAGTTATTTAAATTCGTCACAATAGACGAATACTTGTATTATCTTGCATTTCAATATTATCCCCATAAGCGGGATCTTTTTCATATATTTTCTTAAAATTCTTCGCTTTTGGCTTCTTCATAAGCCACTTAAACATTCACTCAAAATTTACCAGTCTAATAGATCGGTCACATCTAACTTTATTTTTCTCTTTTTTCATACTTGCTAATCTCAGTGTTAATAAAAATTCAATAATAAAATAACTAATAATAAATCGTGCGTGTAAAATAAAACTATCATAGACTTGTGTCAAAACAAAACTTGTGCGTGAAATACAAAAACCTGTCTGTAAAAACAATTGTGTCCAATAAAAATTCACTGCAATAAAAGGGGCAGTTCCATTTATTAAAAGAATCACCGATCCCATTTCAAACAGGATCAGCAATCAGCAACTAGCCAGCTACAGCAGTCGACAAAAACAATCAAAAAAGGTAAGTTTAATTCATTTATTTTCTTCTCTTTCTCTCTTGCGATTTCAACACGGGTTCACGAGCCCGCAGAATAACTTCCCCTTCGCCTCATAATCTGCCACGCTTACGTCTGAACGCGCATCCGCTCGGCGTATTCAGACCTGTAATATTCACGGTTCTATTTTATATATATTAAATTCAATAATTTAACTAATATAAAGAACGCCGGAACGTTACAAGTAAAATATTTTTATGCATCTAAAAAATATTTTGTAATAATTAATTTCATTGTACCAAATAAAAGCAACTATTCCTTAAATAAATATTATCTTTCATTGAAAATATATCTGAATTTTTTAAGGCTAAGACATATTTTTTTGTAGAAGAGTATATTATTTTGAAAACATCAAACATTACTTTTAAGCATGGAAATAATTCGTTAAAAGCAAATTTAAAATATTAGTTCAAATAAATGTTTCAACTAAAAGTAAGTTCTTTTTCTGCAACATAAATTTCAATTTTTTCCAATCACTAAACTCTTTTGATTAAAAAATTTTTTTTTTATTCAAAGAAATATTTGTAATTAAATAATTGTAATTTAAATTTATTTTTTGTGATTATTTTTATAAATAATTGTTGTAAAAAAATTTTTTTCACTGAAATTTACATTTTTAATCAAAATAATAATTACTTTATTAAAATTAGAAAATATTTAAAGTTTTTCAGGTTTATTTTTTTGATTTTGACAATTATTTTTTAAAATTCGAAATCCTCTTTTTAATGTAAAAAAATGTAATCCATTACACCGGTTTTTCTCACCAACAAACATTCTGTTGTTGAAAAGAGATAGGTTTATCGAAGTCATGAACTAGTTTGTTTAATTTAAAAATTATGTCTTTGGATTAAAAAAATTATTTGATGTGAGATTTTTTTTCAAATTTATATAAAAAGTATTTTAAATAAATATTACATTTTTTTTAATAAAAAAATATTATTGATTGTTTTTAAAAAAGTTTTACTGACTTTCAACACTATTTCCGAAGTTACTAATTTCTTAAAGTTAATAAGATATATTTCTAAATTTGAACATTTTTTTTTTTAATATAATATTTTTTTAAAGAATATTTCCAGAATTTTTTTTTTAAATTAAGAAATATTTTATTAATTTAAAAATAATTTTCCTTTGACCCAAAATAATTCATTTCTTTGCACCGTATTCCTCCTATTCAAAAACTCTTTCTTGACAGTTAAAAAGCTTTTTCCTCTGTGTAGTCACAAATTTGGCGTAAAGTTCCGTGATAGAAAGACGATTTTCACTTACTAATTCAGTATCATTTCAAAACAATGTATAATAACTATTTTCATGGTGAATGATAAGGCTTCTTTTTTCAAATATTTTGCAGTTGAAAATAAAATTTCATTTTGCATCGAGTCCGAAATGCATTTGAATTATTAAAATGAAAAGAAAAATTCTAAGTTAAGTTCGGTCGGTAACGTAGAACAATCTTAATGTATTTTGCGAAAAAAAATATATACAGTAATTAGAAAAATTTTTTTTTTATAAAAAAGCATTGAAAAATAGATAATGGAATTTCCTATAAAGAGATTTTCAATAAAATATTAATTTTTTTAATTGTAACAGTAATCCAAATTTGAATAAAAAGCCCGCCGTTGCCCGGTCCACGTGTTCGAATCTCATTCGTCGAGGGACCAAGTGAGAAGGGCAGCGCTTCTTGTCTCTCACTATTGGTAAGAGAGAGAGAGAGGCAAAGAGACGTGATGCTAACGCGTTGGTACAACATTACATTTAATTATAACATTAATTCAATCGATTTTTAGATCGTTTAACTTGATAAATAAAGGGATAATTTAAGACAAGCATTTTTCTCTCGTTACTCAATAATTTTAAGATGCTAATCGTCAAAAAAAATATACAATTTAAAATCGGTTTGAATTACTAGTGTAAACGGGGCTTTCAGAGTATCTAACTACTAGCAAAGATTTTAAAACAGAATTAATCGAATTAAATGATAAATTTTAAGAAGGAAATATAGTAATAATATGATGTAATATTTTTTTTATAAGATAATGCACTTTTTCTAAATAAGATAATATCTTAAGGGAAATTTCATAGTAAAGTAATGGATTTATTATCAGATACAGTATATAGATGGGGGTATTCATATACGCTAGGAACAAATACAAAGATTAATTTTTATTGATTTTTTTTTAGGTTTAATTAAAAAAAAGAGTTCATTTTTTAATTTGAACAAAATATTTATCTTGATTTAAGTTCTGAAAAGTTTCACATCCATATTTTATTCCGTTTTGATTTTGTAAGAAAACGAGTGGCATATAGTTATTCGTGTAATTTTTTATCAATTTGAATTTCGTGCGTTCACGCTTTCTGCTCGAATCATTTCGCTACATGACAGTCAGTCTCAGCTATTTGTTTGGTCAGTTTGCAGTAAGTTTGTTTACTTAAAGTGCATTTAAAAAATTATTAGTAGGTTTTGTGGTTTAATTTACGTAAAATTATTAATTTTTAATAAATTACACGTTCGCGAGTTACTTCATATTTTTTTATGTGCGCCTGAAATTCTACTTTTATCTAAATAGAAAGTGTATTTGAAGTGTAAAAAGCTTAAATTGACATTAAGAATACAAACTCAAAAATGTCAAATAACCAACATCAAGATAGAAAACGATCTACAGCAAGATCTAAAAAGAGGCCAAGGAAATTTCTTAGTAAAAGTGAAAAAAATTCTTCTGAAGCTAAGAGAAGTAAACCCTCTACTTCTTTTTCTAAACTAAAAAGAATAGAATTTTCAAGTTCGAGAGCAAATGATAGAAATGTTGATACCAACGTTCTATCTTCTATGTTGGAAAAATTGTGTTGCAGTGTGTGCCATCATAAGATGAAATTTATTGAAACCTCTTTTGGAGGATGAGGATTCAAAATTAATATGATTTGCGATTTTTGTGATGAATAAGCAATTATAAACTCTAACAAGATAGAAAGTGCTATGGACAATACGTATAAAGTTAACAGATATAATGTTCTTGCTGTTCGTGTACTTGGCCATAGACTTGCAAGTTTGTCTAGTTTTTGTAGTTTAATAGATTTATCAAAGCCAGTTGCCCAGTCAGAGTTCAGTGCTATAAGTTGTTAAATAAAAAAAATATACGAACAAGCGGCAAAAGGTTCTACATCTAAAGCTGTTAAAAAATAACTTGAATCGACTTCCCCAAATAGAGCTGATCTTGATATAACTTTCTCAAGATGTTGGAGAAATTGGACATCGAACTTGGAAATGTATCTGTCGAGTGGGTCAGGACTTTGAATGATAGAAGATAATTCAATGTAGAGTGATCAAGTTAGTCTCATTTGAAAGAAGCACATACTCTGAAAAGAAAAGTACGAATAGGTGTGATGGATTTTTATACACCGGGTGCATATTAAATTCATGTAAGTGTATAATTCTAATTATTATTACATATTTAGATATAAATTCTATTTATAAATATTAATATTAATCAAAATATAAATTTTAAATCTAGATTTTATTTCTTAATTTTGAATTTGAATTATAAAATTTAAAATGATTGCTCCATATTAAATATTATTTCTTAGTTTCCAGCTGATTCAAGGTTAGTACGAGTGATTCTAACAACCATCAGAGTAACAAGTAAGTATGTATTTGTTGATTCTTACAACAAATACATAGTTTTATTGGTGAATAAGGGTGAGTACTGACAAAATATCTTATAATAAGAAAGATTATTTTTATTAATTATTTTAATAACATACCTTTTTGCATTTCAGCTTTATCTAGTCGATAAAAAGGTTCTCTTGTCTGGTATCCCTTTTTTTATATTGTTAGCTAATATAAATAAGGAATACCAGAAAAAAATTATTTTATGAAAGATAAGTATAGCATTGATAATTTTAAGATATAATAATTAAAAACTTTAAAGCTGTTTTTCTCAAATATTGAATTTTTAAAATTTTAGGTGCTGCCCCGTAAGATTTGAGCTGAACCACTAGATGGATCTGACTTTTTTAAACTGATTTAACTTCAGTATTAGCATTATTCTCGCGTGAATGAAGGGTTTTGAAATCGAATGACAAGAAGTTGTTAAAAAATCCTAAAATAAGGTAAAAAAATAAAAATTTATTTAATAAATTAATATTTTTTCTTGAAAAGTAAAAAATTTTTTGCGTTTCAGGAATTCCCTTATTTCCGCGAGAATGATGCTAATACTGAAGTTTAATCAGTTTGGAAAAGTCAGATCCATCCAGCGGTTCAGCTCAAATTTTAGGGTGTGCCATTATAAGAACAAGAATTCATCGAATGATTATGGGACTACAGCTAAAGCAAAATGAGCTTATAAAAGCTTAAAATAAAGGTATTATAGTCTACTTTCATATATTATTTCCATTTACAGAGAATTAAATTAAATCTCATTAATACATATCTTTTTTTACTAACAGGGGGAAAAGGTGTTTTGTGCCCTTAAAGAGACTCACTAGATACTCGGAAGTATTCATACGCACGATTTTGTACATAAGTATAGCTATAAAATACTGTCTCCTAGAATCAGTACGCAGTAACAGCAAGGCGGCTGCTAGCTGTTTACGCAGTGCCTCAGTGGTGTGCCGATGAAAGAACCCCAAACTATACATTATCCTATTAAATTTTTCAGTCACCATATTAATGTGCAGCTTCCGTGATAACTTAGCGTCAAGCACAACACCAAGACTCGTATCGGTATCAGAGGAAGATATTTCAACATTACCCTCAAGCTTAATTGTTCTTGGTTCACCAGCATGAAAGTCATTTATAAATCAACTACTGCCAAAAACGATCGCCTTAGTTTTGCTTGCATTTAATGTGAAAGAAGCACCAACAACCCACCCCGACACCACCCTGGCCACCCTCTGCATAATACAAATACCTTCATTCAGATGTTTATAAGGGACCTGAGTATAGATTTGGAGGTTATCAGCATATAATATGTGCTCGACGAAACAAGGGTCTAGCGTGTCACGTATGTTATGAATGTAAAGGCAAAACAACAGAGGCCCCAGCACTAAACTCTGTGGAACTCCTAGATTGATTATTAGCCAATCCGAATTCTTTTTTAAATGTATAGAAACCATTCGTTTCCTACCTGATAAATAGGAGCTAATCCACTCGAAGGCAGCCCTGAAAAACTCTATCGATCTAAGCTTTGTAAGCAATTTGGAGAGGGAAATCGTTTCAAATGCCTTACCAAAGTCAAATTGAAGTAGTATCGTGGCAAGTTTCTTGTCAAGACCTAATCTTATGTCGTTTGTAAGTTTAAGTATGGCAGTCTGCGTAGAATGATACTTTCTGAAGCCAGTCTGCAAGAGTCAAGTATTTCGTGTGTCATGATGTACTCTTGCAGTTGGTCATGGGCAATCTTCTCGAGAACCTTTGAAAGAAAGCATAATATTGCTATGGGCCTAAAATCTTTAGGCATTTTAGGTGCAGGGTACTTTTTTAAAGGCACAATAAGTGCACGCTTCCAAAGGCAAGGGTAGACCCTTGCGCAAAAGAGAAATTAAAGAGAGTCACAAGATGCTCTTTAATGACCGGTAGTGCTTTAAATATTACACTACGGGGATGCCATCCTCGCCACAAGCCTGTGATGAAAAATGCGAAATTGCAAGGATTACATCATCAATATTATTGGGCTTAAAGGCAACTTTCACTACACTCAGAAAGAATCCTTTTACGTTTTGCAGTATCATTGTGTGGCAAGACTGACACCTCTGCTAAATGTGCATTAATCTCATCTGGAGTGAATTCATTCAAGTCTCCTTGAGGTCCGGATTGGAGTTCCAGGTGTTTAAACTTCTTCCAGACGTTACCTCTACGAAGAGCATCGAACAGTCTATTATGATAATAATTTGTTTTAGCTTGTTCTGTCTGTTTGTCTATTGTTTTACGCAGTTGTGAAAATTCGAAGAGATATCGCTTCTTCTTCGTCCGTTTGAACCTACGATACGTGGCATCTCTCTCGTGCCGCATCTGCGACAAATCTTTATCTATCCAAGGAAATGTATCTTTACCAATTTTAAGTGTTTTTAGTGGCTCTGTACCAAACTCTGTACCAATAAGTTCGGACAGATATCTTTATAGTTCCTATACTTAATTATTCTTTTATCTGTCTTGATATGATTACAAGAAATACATACATCGATTAATCAGGTCAATCGACGTGCGAGGCGTCAGAGTGTTATGCGTGGCACCGTGCTGAACCAACTGTAACGAAAGCTCAGCCGATAATTTATTAATAAATTTGGCATCACTGCTTCGGCGCAGGAGATCAGCATTCAGGTCTCCCATTATGATTTTATGAAAGTATTCAGAGGCAAAATTCCTTAAGTTATCCAAATAGTCGGTTTTTGAAAAAAGGAAATTGCAGGAGATCGATGAATAACAGAAACCAACACGGCTTCGGAGCTGACCAGTTGCACGAAACAAAAAATATACTCAGGCACCTACGGTATAACTTCACTATTATTAGTATGAGTATTCGAAGTAACCAAAATAGTGTACTTTAAATTGTCTTTGATATACAAGGCAACTCCTCCACCACGCAAGGTTCTGTCGTGTCTGAATACTTTATACCCCTTGACCCGAATGACGTCATTTGAAACAGACATACCCAGCCAGGTCTCAGCCACTCCAAATATGTCGCAAGAAGGACCATCACTCAGAAACTCACGTACCTGTTCAGTGTGAGCCCTCAACGAAGTCACATTCAGAAAGCACGCTCACTGTTGACCCCTTCTCCCTGTACGACCCCCCGAGAAGGCCATGCGCAGTCATTAGGGAGAGCCCGCACTCGTCATTACTCCATAATTTGTACTTGATAATTGATTTGTCGATATATTTCGTTGATGATCAGAGGCTTGATTATTATAACATTTATTATTATTGCACTTAATATTCGATAGAGTTTCAGAATTTTCAATAATTACATTTACACCGTCTTCTAATATCTTACTATCAGTCAATAGATTATCTTACTCATTTTCATTAAAAAAATTATGTGCTCTCTCCCTCCTCACCGGAAATTTGCCAGATCTGTGCCAAACAAATTCAAAGCCTTTTTCTTTGGCATACGTTTTTAATTTTTTCAAATTAACATATTCTTTTTTAGGCAAAAATTTATTAATAAATATCAAGCCGTGATGTTTGATGGCTGAAAGATTGCCAAATAGGCAGGGATTTTGATATGCTGTCGAAAAATCTGTAAATTGTCGTTTAACTTCAAACACCCTCTGCAATAGGTTTACCTTAGAAAGTCTAACCAGCAATAAGAACAGACTTCTCGGGCCGCCACTGATCTCACAATCTGTAGACACCCCGTTAACATCATCATGTTTAGAGATTTTCTTAACTGAAATTGCATTCGTACGCTTTATTATCGGAAGAATGGTACCAAGAACGGCTCAGGCGTAATCATCCGGCCCAGCATTAACTGCTGAACAGTTCAAACTCGCCAGAGATCACCAATGTACCACTCCTAGAACCACACTCCGTCTCAACTTGACGAGGTGTCGCATCACTAATTGCAGTGTAAGTATGTGGTGTTTGTGTCATTTCTACAAATTTAGATGCGTGTAATGTATACTTATTCATTCCCGTGAGATTCGTGACGTCTGCGCCATGCCAGCTACCCCGGTTGTAGTTAGAATCTGTATTATAGTTGAATCGTATTTTATTATTTTGCGCATGCATATTGATTGATTACTAGTTTCAAGTATTTTCTTATTGATATTAAACTAAGATCAATTATTTATTGATTAATTTTATTTGTAATTATTAAGTTTCCTATTTTAGAATATATTGATAGTTAAGTTTCTTTATTTGTTATTATTAAAATAAAGCCCTATCCTCGAATCCTGGATCGCTGAAGCGTCCGGCACCCTTATCCTAAACCCCAAAATAAACCAGCTCGTTACAAAAATACTAACTTTCAGAATAGGTGAGAATCTGCGATTCTGCTTTATTTTTTTTAAAAGATTTCTAAACGTTTTTTTTTATATTTTCCATTTTAAAGCATTGATATCATGGCGCATCATGCCATTTTTCCAACTATTACGTCTTTTTACAATTTGTTCATGCTTTTATTTATTAATTCATCAAAAATATCAACAAAAATCTTTAAAATGAACCCTCGATAAAATTTTTTTATCAATTAGAACCGAAGTTATGATGATTTTAAATTTATAATAAAAGAAATTTTTTTTTGTTGATAGTTAAAATTTTTTATTCAGTTTAAATTTTGCGCCTACGATTTGAATTTTCTTTTGCAGGGACTGACATATGCCACCGCTAGATGGCGACGATTCGCTTTTTGTATTTTCTTTAACGACTTGATGCATTCAAGCATATAAGAACAGTAAGATAAAAAATAAAATTGTCTAACAAAAATTTTTTTTCGCTGTGTCGAAGAACTAATTAATAATAATAGCATCACTGGTTGTTAAGACTTAATGCAAGGATTTGAAAGAAAGGCACAAAAAGTAATTTAGGATTGCTCCGAAAATCCGTTCAGAGAATTAGGTGATTTAACGGAGTCTTTGAAGTGCTTGTATCTGAATACTTCTTTTTCTAGAGAGGATAAAGTATGTCCTTCATGTTACAGAATATCTTTAGATAAAGTAAAAATACACCTATTTCATCTACACCAAGCAGTCAACAATCTTTGGAAAAAGTTTTTTATAGTGAGGCTGTGGTAGAACAGTTCAATCAGACTTCAAATAATTTGGAACTAAAAATTTCATCAATCAAAATGCCTCAGAGTATCAATATAAAAATGCGAAAATCCTATGGTCTTTGAAAAAGAAAACAAATAAACGATGAATTCGATCCACAAATAGCAAGTGAAATTATGAAGATACTTCCCCCTCACAAGAACCCATAAAGATACTTCCCAACTCGAGTTTACAGAGAAATACTCTAGAGAAGGGATTCTGAGGACCATGGAGCACTTAAAAGAGAGAAAGAAGAAACTAGAATTGTTAGAGCAAGAAGCATTACAACTAAGAGAAAAGTCTGATAACGAAGAGAAAGAACGATATAAGAAGTTACCAGAATTAAACAAAGTGTTGAAAATATTAGATAAAGAGGAAGAAAAGCACCCATCTATATCAATGACCAAGACTCGAGCAAAAGAGAGTAAGTTCAGTCAGGGGGAGGGGGGAGAAATACCCACCTGCGACGATCGAAAACAGATCTGAACCTGAAGACGATGACGATACTGCAGCAGGCATGTGCAATAAAAACAGGAATTTCCTGGATGCAGCGCTTGGAGGAAGACAATACCAGGCCTCATTCGATACTGGAGCAATAGTGTCGTTAATAGGACCAAGAGTAACCCAGAAATTCGAAGATAGATTGATACCAGCCCGCACAGTGATCAAAAGCGTCATAGGAGGATCTGCCCAAATAATTAGAAAATGACCAGTAGACTTGGAAGTTGATGGATGTGTGAGACGACTTGAAATGAAAGCTATTTCTGCCTTAGACTATGACGTCATTCTAGGAATAGATTTCTGTTGACTACGGAAAATATAAACAAGATTTATTGAAAATTTATGGAGAATGAGAGATAGTAAATGGAGAAAATTCAATAACGGAGACCATACCCAAACCCTTGTTTTTGAAGAGTGTGCTGAAATCGTAGAGTTAGATGATGAGCAGCGATAAAAAATCGAAGACCTAGTGAATAAAATCATACATCGACCAAGAGACGTATTAAATACAACAAATTTGTCGAAGCATCACATGGATATAATAGAAGGAGTACTGATAAAACAGAGACCAAGAAGGATGTCACCGATGATGTTGCAAATCGCTCATAGAAAAATAGAGTCGATGCTGCGAAACAATGTGATTAAAAGGTCAGCAAGTGAATGGAGCAGTCCACTAGTAATCCCTAGGAAACCTAACGGAGAGTACCGGTTATGTGTTGATTATAGAGCATTGAATAAGGTTACTAAGAAGGACGCTTATACAATACCTAGTATGGATTAAATCCTGCACAAGCTACGAAAAGCCAGATATCTAACCAAGATAGATCTAAAGCAAGCATACATCCAATTTCCCATGGAGGAAAATAGTAAAAAGTATACTGCCTTCTCAGTACTTGACTCAGAATTCTGGCAATTCAAGAAAATGCCCTTTGGATTGACCAATGAACCAATTAACTTCCCAAGGCTCATTGACGCCCTTTTTGGACCTGAACGTGAACCTAACGTGTTTGGTTATCTCAACAATATCATTACTGACACCGAGAACTTCGATAATCATATAAAATTGCTAGAAACAGTAGGACGGAGACTGGCACCCGCTTGATTGATACCTTGGATTCATATTAGACAATGAGGGGCTAAGACTGGATCCAAAGTAGGTAGCACTGGTCCTTAATCACCCAGTTCCCAAGACTGTGAAGCGGCTAAGAAGGTTTCTTGGAATAGTAGGATGGTATTTCAGATGTATTGAGCATGATTCAGAAAAGAAAGTTCCACTCGTATAGCTGTGAAGGAGAAGCAGAGAAAGAAGTTGGGGACAAGAGCAACAGAGGGCGTTCAAGGGCCTGAAAAGAGCCTTAACAACTCCTTCTGTACTTGCCAGACCTGACTTTAGCAAACCATTTACTGTACAATTTGACGCTAGCGACTTTAGAATAGAAGAAGTACTGACTCAAGAGCATGTGACTCAAGAGTACTGGCAGCCACAGAAAGAAACTATACTACCACAGAGAAAGAGTTATGAGCAATAATATGGGCGATTGAAAAACTTAGATCCTATATTGAAGGTTATACTTTCAAGATTATCACAGACCATAGTGCCTTCAAGTGGCTACAAAAGCTAAAAGACCCAACATGATGATTAGCAAGATGAGTATTAAAAATGGAACAGTAGTCGTTTGAGATCGTAGACCAACGTGGAGCGTGACATCATGTGCCTGATGCTCTTTCGAGGAATGTACGAAGGTCCAGAAGAAGAGGAACAGGTGTACGCTTTTGAAAAAATGAAAGATGAAAAATACATTGAGCGAGTCAAAGAGATAGAGACCAGCCCTTACATATATACTGGATGCAAAATAAAAGATGGATGACTATATCGATTTAGGAAAGAACCATTACTCGACCCAGTGACCCATGGAGAAGACGGATGGTGAATTGTAGTGCCGGTGGAACACGGAGAGAGAATACTGCAAGATGCACATTGTCATCCTTTCTTAGGGCATCTAGGACTAAAAAAGACTTAAGATAAGGTTATCAGGAATTATTATTGGCTAGGAGTTTACTATGACACTACTCTATTTGTGAAGAAGTGTGATGACTGTCAGTGATACAAGACTAAGTAAACTAGACCTCAAGAATTAATGGAAAACCGTGTAGTTGAGAGACCATAGCTGATATTAACAGCTGATATGATGGAGTTTCCTTTTAGTATAAGACAAAATAGATACCAGCTGGTCTTTAAAGATCTTATTACCGAATAGATCGAGTTGAAGTCATTAAGAACTGCTAATGGAAAAGCAGTGGCAAAAGTTTTCAAAGAGCTGATATTATTCAGATGGGAGACTCTTAAGTACTTGTTGACGAATAACGGAAAGGAGTCAGATAACAAACACCTAGTCTAAGTACTGCAAGAATACGGAGTATCTAGAGTCATGACACCGCCGTATCACCCGCAGGCTAACCCAGTTGAACGTGCAAGTAGGACCTTCAAGACCATGATAGCGATCTTTGTAGAAGAGAATCATAGGGCTTGGGACCAGCTTCTTCACGAATCTAGACATGCAGTGAACACAGCGACGCAGACGACACTAAATAAGTCTGCAGCTATTTTCAATTATGGGAGACACCCCATCCTGTAAAAAGCTTGCGAAGAGAAGTAGAGCGGAATTAACTAATAATTAGAATGAATCCTAAGGACTGGGAAGACAGAGCAAAAATGTTAAACGCATTAAAAAACTCGGTCATAAAACATATCAAAAAAGCAAAGGAAAAACAAGCAAGAGGGTATAATAAGATATAAAGTTTAACGTAGGGGATATAGTAATCAGACGTGCACACGCACTTCCGAACACAGCTAATCGATTTTCCGCGAAACTCGCACAAAAATTCGTATTTAGGATTCTGAATTTCCACTGTTTCCACCCGCCCAAAGGGAATCGATAATTTTATAAAATCAATGCACTTATGTACGGCATTTATATGTCCGTTTGCTCACTAATAGTTTCCTAGCCTATTAGCCCATCTGTTTTTACAGGAAAGCTATCTGGGACAATATGGACCTTACACTGTAGTCCTTGAAGAGTCATATCTGCTCTTCCTAACGTATACATTTTCCCTGGTACGACGCCTGTAATCTCTAAAATATGCTGCCTATCTATACTTGTATTTTTATTTATGGATTTAGCCTTTATTACAGAAATATCTGCTCCTGAATCAACATAAAATCTTGCACTGTTCTCTTTTGAATTCCGACTTTCCAGTTTAACAATAGGCAGATTACGCCCTGCGTACGCGAGTTTCATGTTTATTGTGCGCTTAATTTTTACATGCTTATTATTACTATTATTTAATATATTCTGATTATTATTAATTAATTCTTGCCCGGCGCCTGAGGATTGCGGCGGACATCCTGCGAGTTTAAAGGCTCGCTCAATCTATTAATTTGATTATTTTCATTTACATTTGCGTTTGAATCCCGTTCCCTATCCAGGTCACGCGTTTGATTCTCGTTCCTGTTATATTGATATCTCCCACGACTGTTATCTCTACTGCGATTTCTATTAAAATTTATACCGTTTCTATTATTATAACGCGGTGGTCCTTGAGCATTATAATTATATTCATTATTACGTGAGTCATAGTTTCTGTTTCTATTGAACCCACTGTTGAATCCACTATAACCATTCCTATAATTATTATTAGCATTCCCATTGTTATACTTATTATTGGGATTGTTTCTGCTATAATTATTACTATCAAAATTTCTATTGTGATTATTATTACTGAAATTACTTCTGTTATAATTATTTCGCGGGCTCTTCATATAATTTTTGTTATCGTTTCATTGTTTTCTTTTACTAATATTAAGATTTTGTGAATTATTTTTATTTTGTGCATGAATAATACCATTTTCAGCATTATTTCTTAGATCTTCTGCGTTGCTAACTTGCGGTGCGATTTTTCAAAAATATTTAATTTTAAAAAATTCGCCAAAAAAATGTATTTACTCGGTATATTCAATCAACAAATTATTTCTCTCTCTCTTTCTCAATAAAAAATTCTCTATTTTATCTGACGCGCCTTTGTGTTAAGTTAATTTCTTAAAAAAAAATTTTTTGCTAAAATCTTCGTTGCGTATCCCACACCGCTGCCTCCAAAAAATAATATGTTACGTGGGATTTAATTGATACGCACTCCTATAGGGAGTGTGAGGATGCAAATAATTACAGAAATAATTAGTAATAAGTAACTGATATTTATTATAAAGCAAAATACAGTGTGGGAGAAAGACTAGATTATTTGAAAATTCAACTAAATAATCATCATGGTACATACTACAAGCTAATGCATTTCTTTAGTGGAAATTCAGCAATAAGATGGAAAGGAAGTTAATATCTATAAGTACAGGTGTAGTGTCCGTTTTATATCTCCTTAACTTGAAAAATTGACTAATTTGTTTAAAATGATAAGACTGATATAAATTTTGTTATAAATTTTTCTCATTTGTAAATTGGGTCATAAAAAGTATGAGTTTAGCGTAAGAGAGCATTCTTTTGATAACAGTAGAAGCGAATAATGTAGATGTAAATAACAAATGAATGACCTTTCAAATTAATCTCTAGCAGATGAATTTTGCCTTAGCTACAATAGCTACCTGATTATTCAGTACTATGGTAGACAAGTTTATTTGATGTTAGACACCTATTGGATTCAGCTATGAAAATTCTCTATGAAACAGTCTTTAACTTTGCTACGGATATCTGATAACTCTTTTTCATAAAAGCAAATGGCTTTTATTTTTATGCTTTTTTATAATTCAAGTTATAGATTCAATGAAACAAATCTCAAGCCACAAGTGTATACCCTACTAAAAAATCTCATTTGATATTTTTTATTTTGGTATGTTTAAAATCATAAATTGGGGAGTATTTTTATAAAATTTTTCAAGTCCGAATTTTTCAACAATAGTTTCCAACGGATGATCTCAAACATATAAAAATAAAAAATATTGTTATGTGAAATTTTGCCATGAGACCTTATTAGAGATCTCATTTGAGATTTATTAGTAGTGTAGCATTGTGCAGAAAGGGCTTTGATGGCTTACTTTTTAATACACAAATAATCATTTCCATATTTTTACAAGTGTTATTGATGTTTGTTTAGTATTTACCGAGTGCAATATAATCATATTTTAAAGATAAATAGGATCGCTTAAGGCTTTTTCTTAATTTTGCATTTAAAATGGAAAAGTATGAATCAATGTACGTATTCAAATATTATTACAGTGCTAAAAACTTTTTATATTATTTTTCAGTTACATAAATCATTAATAGGTATTGTTTATTATGTGATTCATACACGGAAAAAAGTTTTCACCGGTAAAACTAATGCTAAATTCGATTAGATGTTTAAATTCCAATGCAAGTGTGTTCTAAAGTAATGAATGGCATTAATTTTTTTCGCTCTATTGACAGCACAAATAAAATTCATACCAGTGTAGTATTTTTTAGTGCTATGAATATTTATTTTCGATAACTGACGCGTGAATTTACAGTGCCACCTTTGGCACGGTTTTTTCGGGTGCCAAGCACGTTAAATAACGGCGCTGGTGTATGTTTGTGTATACGAATTTTCGATTGTAGCAGTGTGCACGATTGTAAAGTTTTAAAGTTTTTCTATTTATTGCATAGAAAATAAGTGCCAAATGGATGATTTTATACAAAAAATATTAAATGAGTGGAATCTCACTGAATTAACAAATCTTTTCAAGTGTAAATATAAATTACCTTAAATAAATGATACTTTATTTTCGTTGATATATATACATAAAAAGTTTCTAACCTAAAAATATTAGGCTACTGGAATTTATTATGATCAGATTAGATTTGATAAAATATAACTATATCAATTAATTAGACATTTTAATATCTCTATAATCATCAATTAATCAATTAATTTGATAAATTTATTTACTTTATTTTATTTTTCTCATGTTCTGCATTTTTCCTACAAATTTTTCGCATAGAGAATTATTTTATTGGATTATCACAATACGTGCATTTGAAAGCACAAATCTTCAGCTTTATTTTGAGTACTGCTTCTCTATGTTACTTTTATGAGAAGTTACATAAAAAAAATGAGAAAAAATTGCAAGTTCGTTTCGACCAGTTTTCACGTATAATTTCGTACTAAAATAACTAAATAACTCTTCTTGAAAAAGAAATCTTGTTGAACTTTGAACATAAAACTCTGTTATTATGTTTTCACAGACATGTATATATATATATATACATACATACATACATGTATAAATAAATAAAATATAACTGACTTGAAAGATTATTTATGATAGCAATAAGTTGATTTTGTGAAAAAACTGATACCATGCATTAAGAATTTCTCTGTTAATGCGCAGAACTGAAATTTTGATGTTGGCACTGGAAAAAACCGTGCTAGTCATTGAAAATCAATGTGCTGGGCCTTAGAAGGTAAAATAGTAAAACTAGCAATAATTAAAATGATACTGTAATGGTTTTTTTCATTATAAAACACGCAATTTTAACCTTCTATTATTTAGCACTAGTTTTTAAGGTGAAAACTTTTTTCAGTGTAATGTCTGAAAAATAGTAAGGTTCACCAATCTAAGTGAGCTTGAAAGCTTTGTAGGCCAGTCAAAATAAGGTTTTGTTGTGCCAAAATTAGTAACTGGAAACGACCTGTGCGATAATTTAAAAGATAGTCCGTAGATGTTAACTTATGTGTTTTGGACTAGAAACTATGATTTATTAATTAGTTATTAAAAAATTAGAAAAAAAACGCGTTTTTTTTGTATTTTTTGCTAATAAAACAAAAAATATTCAACAAATTACTATGGTGTCAATGGAAAAGTTGTAGAGGATTGAATTATCAACAAAACAAGAGGTCAAACGATCCGATCGGTTTATCAAAACCAGAAAAAATTTAGAAAAACCGGAAAATTTTTCTTTTTTCAAAAAAATTCATAACTCTGTTGTTTATAAATATTAAGAGCTGAAATTTGGCACAGAAGTAGATAATTATATGTACTTGTAACATTCCAAAGGTAGATACTATCGGATAATTAGTTTCTGCGCAATTGCAATTTTAATTTTTTTTCGGTATTATTCCCTTTATATTACCGATTGAAAACGTCGTGCATACATTTTTAAAAGGGTTTTGAAAACTAGAAACAATATACTATTAAACGTATATTCAAAGTTTTTATTGAAATTGTATAAAAAGGGTAAAATATGCACTCGAACATTGACACACACGGTCGAGCGTGCAGTACACAGCAAAAAGTGGGGATGGAGGAGAACCGATATATATAGATATACCAGCGCGCGACGTGAAACGTTCAATGTTTGAACTGGCTTGTTTTTGGCGATTAATACATAAATAATAAAAAGCTTTAATATAAGTGCATTAATCGTCAAAAACAAGCCAGTTAAAAAATTAAACGTTTCATGCCGCGTGCCGGTATATATATATATATATATATATATATATATATATATATATCGGTTCTCCTCCATCCCCACTTTTTGCTGTGTACTGCACGCTCGACCGCGTGCGTCAATGTTCGAGTGCATATTTCACCCTTTTTACACAATTTTAATGAAAACTTAGAATATACGTTTAGTAGTATATTGTTTCTAGTTTTCAGAACCCTTTAAAAAAGTATGTACGACGTTTTCAATCGGTAATATAAAGAAGGGAATAATACCGACAAAAAATTAAAATTGCAACTACGTAAAAACTAATTATCCGATAGCATCTGCCTTTGGAATGTTACAAGTAGATATAATTATCTACTTCTGTGCCAAATTTCAGCTCTTAATATTTATAAACAACAGAGTTATGAAATTAAAAAAAAAAAAGAATTTTCTGGTTTTTCCGAACTTTTTCTGGCTTCAATGAACCGATCGGATCGTTTGACCTCTCGTTTTGTTAATGATTTAATTCTCTACAACTTTCTAATTGACACCATAGTAATTCAAATATTTTTTGTTTCATTAGCAAAAAAAAAAATCGCGTTTTTTTGCTCTTATTTGTTAATAACTAATTAATAAATCATAGTTGCTAGTCCAAAACACATAAGTAAACATCTACGGACTATCTCTTAAATGATTGCACAGGTCGTTTCCAGTTACTAATTTTCGCAAAATAAGACTTTTTTTCGGTCTATTCACTGGCCTATTATGGAACTCGATACCCTTTTGGAAAAATTTGTATGAATTTTTATATGAATTTTCAATATACATTTTTCATATGAATTATTCATATATTTAATATGCATTTTCGCTTCATTTTTATACATTAAATGATTCATATGAAAAATTTACATAAAGAATTCAAATTAAAAATCAATATAAAAAATTCAAATGAATAATAATCATGGTGATCATCTCATTATTTTTCTATGGGAAAGTATGAAAAAACTTCGAAATCCAACCTGCAATTTCTTATATAAATTTTTTAATATAAATAAATGAAACAAAAATATATATTGAATGCATAAAAAATTCGGATTAAAAATTCATATGAATTTTTTCAACAAGGTACTTTAAAACATGTATAAATGTATATCCTGACAAATTTGTTTATAATAATGGTTGATACTTAGTAATAACTTTTTTTTATTACAAGTTATAAATAGTGTGATTCAGGTGAGTGAGCATTCTATTTATAACAGTACAGATGAATAATATAAATGTGAATAACAGGTAAATGATCATATTCTTTTTTAGACTTACTAGGAGAGTATCAGACCTCCGGATCACGGATTTTGCTCAAACTTTGTGATAAGTTTTTAGATGTCAAAATATGAAAGGAAACAGAATTTTAGACCCCAACGCTCAATATTTCCCTAGTTACAGGCAATTAAAGAATATCACTAAAAAAGTTACTAGATTTTTAAACGCATATAGTTCCTTAGCATTGATAGCTAGGAGCTTGAAACTTTTTTTAAATGAAAGCTAAGCTCAAATCCTTTCAAAATAGTAGTTATAGCATGTCAAAATATTATTTTTTCCCAAAGTTATAGCGTAATAAACATTAGACCCAATTTCAGCTTTTTTTATTAATTAATGTTTTAAAAAGAAAAATCAGGTCCAATGTTTATCACGCTATAACTTTGGGAAAAAATAATATTCTGACATGCTATAACTACTATTTCGAAAGGATTTGAGCTCAGCTTTCATTTAAAAAAAGTTTCAAGCTCCTAGCTATCAATGCTAAGGAACTGTAAGCGTTCGAAAATCTAGTAACTTTTTTAGTGATATTCTTTAATTGCCTGTAACTAGGGAAATATTGAGCGTTGGGGTCTAAAATTCTGTTTCCTTTCATATTTTGACATCTAAAAACTTATCACAAAGTTTGAGCAAAATCCGTGATCCGGAGGTCTGATACTCTCCTAGTTAGCGGATAATAGACACTGACTTGAATTTTATTTCTCGTGTCTAGTTAAAATTAAAGTACCTATTGATCTATATTCTTAAGTTTTAGAAAATGATTGATTCTAATTCTAGCTGTATTTTTTTAGAGTAGCTTATTTTATTCACATAAGTAAATAATATTTTTATTTTATGAAAATTGATTTTTATTTTAATTTTAATTTATCCAATGATGTGACAGCAATAATTGAATCTAATCATGTATAAAAACTTAAGAGTCATTTGAACAAATAATTAATTCATTCATTCTCATTGTTAGTGATATACGATTAAACTCATGTCAGTTTTGGATGTATTGATATACCATATTTTTTGAGATTGTACAAGTCGAAATCCCCATAAAATATATTTAACACTTCTACGTTCATCCATAACAATCTTCAAAATTATTTTCACTTTAATTACAATAAATGTATACTTATAACATGGAAATGCACTTTCTTCAACAATGATAAGATTTTAACTTATCATTGATAAGATGATTTCATAAATAGACACATAAAGTCAATTTATTTATTTTCAACTTTTATCCCACTTTACAGTAACACAGATTCGATAATTCTGAAATTGAGTGATCAATTCTATAAAAAAAAAGTGAAATAACTAATTTCAATACAACTTGCGTAGTATCATTTTGCAAATTATTTTGAAATAATTTCAAGTTTAAAACTTAAGAAATTCTTTTAGAAATCATATTTTTCATTATTTTCAATTACATTTTTATTTTTTCCAAGGAATCGCCAAGGATGTCCACTCTGAAATTTTTAGGCCATATTTGTACATATTTTACCTGCTCTGATGAGTTTTTTGGACATGGGATCATGGTTCGAAACCTTTCAATGTTTAAAATGACTTTAGCTCAGCGGATGGCTACATTAGCACTTATGAATTACTTTTTCCTCAAAATCTATAATATTTTAAACAAAAAAGTTTTTTAGTAATATATTCTTAAAACGCAACCCAAGTGAGTAATTTAAGCCTAAAATTAGTCAACAATGTCAAAAATATGGTTTTAGCCGAACTTTGAAGCTTTGTATCTCTGAAAATATGTACTAAAGAGATCTATGAAAATTCTGAGTGGTCCATAATATGGAAAAGAACCATTTCACCAATTTTTAGCGAAAAAAAATTTTTCATCCTTCGATTTGGCAGAGAATATATATATATATATATATATATATATATATATATATATATATATATATATATATATATATATATATATATGAGACTCCAATAACGAACTGCAAGAGAACTAACAAATTAAGATACGTACGAATTAAAACGCTTATAGCGTACCAGTGTTAAATGTTACTCAGGTTTTAATCCAGCAGTACGCTTCTATAGGCATCTTTATTCATTGGTTCTAATGCAGTTTGTTATTGGAGTCTCAAATAGCATAGTAGTTTTCGTCCTTATAATGTTCTTAATCCAAGTTCATAAGTCAACAGTGCATTCACTTTCAAAACAGTGTGCTGCTGTATTATGTAACTTGTTTATTATTATCGTTATTCTTCATCTCCACGTGGAATTTTAGTATACAATCTCATATTCTTTTTCGAGTTATTTTTTTTGGTGAGTATTCGTTTCTTCCCTTTCATTAACACAAAAGAAAACTATGTTTGGTTACTATATATTCGTGACTAGTTGGTGGCTCAATCTCACAACTGCGTTAAGAGGACGTTGGATCTCTCTATCCTTCCCTAATTGAAAAATGTAGATTTTTGGAAAAACTAGTGATTATTGATAGAAATTAAGAGTTACCCGCAATTTATACAGTAGAAAGTAATATTTTTTCTAATAAGGACAAATTAATTTTGATGCTTTTTTTTTGAAGAAAAGTTTGACATTCTTAAACATCATATTCTCTAGCCTAACTTATTAGTCTAGGCGCCCAGAGGGTTTCGTATGAAGTTAGAGGTCCCACTAAGCAAGTAAGTGATTTATATGTATTTTGAGCCGCTAAATCCGAATTCGCAACTTGCTTTTCGCGCAAGTGGTTGAGTAATTTGTTATAAACAAATTAATTGTTTAAATGGCTATAGTTTATAAACTACAATAGATGCAGTAATTTTTTCTGCGAAAACTTGTTCTTTAATAAAAAAACAAAAAAAATCGTTTCTGTTGCATGTCAATTCGATAATTAGAACCAGAGATATGGCAAATATATTGCTAAAAAACATAGAGACGTAGCGCAAGCGCGGAAAGTCATGGTTAAAACCTTATAACTCGACAACTAATTAATATTTTTTGAAGTTTAATATGTGTTTGAAAAATTTCAGAGTCTCAGCTTTAGTGATAAATTGTTTTATATTACTTTCAAATGTTGATAAATAAGCTAGAATGATTTGAAGCAGAAAATATTTTCAATTTTTTAGAATTTTGTTTGTTTATAACGAAATAATATAGGTTAGCGAACAAAATATTTCTATATTTTTGCTATAGAATGATAGGAAATTTCATCTGGTTTAAGAGTCTGTCCGGTCTTTTAAATTTAAGTAAGTAGAACCTGAGATATCGCAAATTTAAGCTGTAGCGCCAACTCCTTGCAATACGACATATGTGCAATATGGCGATCGCTTTCCTTATAAAAAATTCTTTTTTTATGAGGTAAGTAATTTCATTTTTTTGTAATAAAATTAATTCTAACTATGTATTAGGAAATTAAATGAAAATTTAATAAAAAAGGATTCAGCTAAAAATAGATGACTCTAATAAATCTGAAAGTTAAACAAAGTTTTTGAATAAAATAGATTGTTGTTCTTTTTGCAATTACAAAAAAAAAAAAAAATGTAAAAATACTCCATAAGTTGAGTAAATTGTTTACTATTGTAATAGAAAAATCAATCATTATTTAAAACCCTAAATCTACTTCATCTCCATGTATTATACATCATTAATATTATGACAAAGTATATAAAATAGAATCAAAAGTAATTTTATTAGAAAAGAATAAGATTACTTACCTTATGATAAAAGAATTTTTAATAAGGAAAGCGATCGCTATATTGCACACATATGTCATATTTCAAGGAGTTGGCGCTACAGCTGAACCCTTTCAGTCACGAATTATTCTCGCAAAAACACGTATTTTCTATCATACATTAATTTTTTAGATATATTTATAATCATATATTCAAAATATATCATATGATACTTATAAAATGAACACTCATTTATATGAAAATGCAAAAAGAATAAAGATTAAACTTAAAGTTCCAATTAAACAATAAAAAAAAGAAAATGAGAAAGGGTGCCACTATAGTGGCTCCTGTGACTGAAAGGGTTAAATTCGCGATATCTCAGGTTCTACTAACTTAAATTTAAAAAAACCGGACAGATTCTTAAACTAGATGAAATTTCCTATCATTCTATATCAAAAATATAAAAATATTTCATTCGCTAACCTATATTATTTCGTTATAAACATACAAAATTCTGAAAAATTGAAAATTTTCTCTGCTTCAAATCATTCTAGCTTATTTATCAACATTTAAAAGTAATATTTAACAATTCATCATTAAAGCTGAGACTCTGACATTTTTTAAACACATGTTGAACTTTAAAAAATATCAATTAGTAGTCGAGTTATAAGGTTTTAACCATGACTTTCCGCGCTTGCGCTACATCTCTATGTTTTTTTGCAATATATTTGCCATATCTCTGGTTCTAATTATCGAATCGACATGCAACAAAAACGATTTTTTTTTGTTTTTTTTATTAAAGAACAAGTTTTCGCAGAGAAAATTACTGCATCTATTGTAGTTCATAAACTATAGCCATTTAAACAATTAATTTGTTTATAACAAATTACTTGACCACTTGCGCGAAAAGCAAGTTGCAAATTCGGATTCAGCGGCTCAAAATACATATAAATTACCTACTTGCTTGGTAGGACCTCTAACTTCATACGAAACCCTCTGGGCACCTAGACTATATGATTTTGTAAGTATGTCAAACTTTTTTTGAAAACAAAGCTTAAAAATTAATTTGTCCTGATTAGAAAAAAAAATTGCTTTTTACTGTACAATTTCGGATAACTCTTAATTTTTATTAATAATCACTAGTTTTTTCAAAAACCTACATTTTTCAATTCAAAAAGGATAGAGAGATCCAGTGTCCTCTTGAGAGTCAAAATTTATTACATACATGAAGTTTAGTCGTTGCAGTTTGAGGGCCTTTGGAGGCTAGAAGAATAACGCGGAAGAACAAGGTATACATAAGTGTTTTTATGTGCAGCTTATTCTTTTTTATTTTTGTTTCTTTGTGTTATTCCTTTAGCCTGCAAAGAACTTAGCGGCTATTACATGCTGTGCGATATGCAGAGTGCATTTCATAAATCGTACGAACGTACCAACGTTCGTTCCTTAACTTATAAACATTCAGTTAATTCGAATAATTTAATGAAAACTTAAAAGATACACATTTTACACATACTTTTTTATATTCCATTAACAGTCTGAAAAGTTTCGAAATGTTTCGTAACGAATTAATAAAAAACCGTTCGTGCAGATGTACGAAATATGTCCACCACGCGATATAAACGTATATATATAGTTGAAGTAGACTGTATTCAATCCATGTAATACTACATAAAATACGATACCACAAAATAGCGTGTTAGGCCCATTACATGCTAAATAAAGAGCAGGAACAGATATAAGAAATACATTGCTTTTATATCCGTATATGAGAAACAAGCTCATTATTTTTAGCAACAGCTTGCTGTTCTTCGAGCATATATACATGGAGGCAGCATGTTATATGGAAAAGTGGTAGCTATTCTAACAATGATATGAAAGAGAAAGAAAATAACTACTTACATACTGTTTTTCTCGTGCAGCGCTTACGGAAGCATCGCGCGAGAGAGATAGGATGTAAGTTATTATTTTCTTCCTCATTACGTAAAGTTATCACCACTTTCTAAAACGGCATGCTTCCTCCATAGTCTATATGCTCTAAGTCGCTGTTCCTCATTTTCATCAAACTATTTGAGGCTTTAATTTTAAAATGTTCCCAAATTATCTTGTTACGTCATAAAGTATCTTTTATATTACTTTTTAATTTACATTGATGAACTAATTAAACGGTCATCGAACAATAAAAGAATGTGTTAACCTAAGCAGTAAAGAAACTTAAAGTTGATATTGAGCAAACGAAATTCTTCGATTCAAAATTAAAAAACCAAACTCACATTTTGAAATTATTTATAAGAAGAACAAGATCCACTTTTTACCTAATGAAATTATGTCAAAGATAAAAAATTATAAAAGCCGACTGAAATTGACGACAGTGGGCACTACCCCAGGATCGTCGTTGGTACCAAGTCGTAAATCCTGTAATTCTAATTTAAATTCAAATTCAGTTATTGTATTCAATATTAATTATTTTTACAAGTGTCAATAAATATTTTAAAAGTTTCTTATATTCGACTCGAGTCTTATTTTAAATCGTGCCTATATCTATTCATTTGTCTGCCCATATCCAGCACCAATCTACTTAAGAAGTACTACAAGGTAAGAATATATGATTATTTATTAAAATCATTATTTCAAAGTTTTGAACTTATCTTTTAATAATATTCAATTGTGAGAGCGATTTCGTTCAATTAAATATTGGTGTAGTTTTTCCACCACTAGATTCATACATCTTTATCTTTATGACATACATTTTATAAATAAATTCAATATTTCAAACAAACATAATTTATATATATTCTAAGCAATTAATTAATATAATTAAATAACATAAACACTTTTATTTAGTCCTGGTGCAAGCCAGGACTTAACAATCTAAACGTTTGGAAGTTGAAGAACACACGTTGATGCGTAGGCATGACTAATGGAACAAACCACGCATATCACACAGCATCTGATAGCCGTTGAGTGCTTTGCAGGCTAAAAGAATAACGGGAAGGAATGAGAATGAAAGAAAATACGTAATAAGCAGTACATAAAAACACTTATGTTCAGGTTATTCTCTCGCGTCATTTTTTTAGCCTGCAAGGAACCTTAAGCTGCAGCGACAAGAATTGGCTAAATTTCATGTATGTAATTCATTTTGACTTGTAACGCAGTTCTAAAATTGCGTCACCATCTACTCACAAAGATACAGTTACCATGCACAGCCTTATTTAGTGTTAATAAAACACAACAAACAAATACCTACCAAAAGATATTATACCGAAGTCTCATGTGGAAATGAAAAATATCTAGCATAATAAACAAGTTAAATAATTAAGTAGCACCCTGTTGAAACAGTGAAACTGGATTTCAATATGGAGCTGGATTAAAGTGAATTCAAGATAAAATTTTGAATGGATTCTCTTGTCAAATAATTCAGATAAGTTCGAGGTCTCCCAAGGATATTGCGATAGGATATCGATTGTAATATAATAATCATATAAAGGGAGAGTTGAGGGGGGGGCATCACATGCTCAGTAGGTTTAATCAATATCTGGACATGCACAGTAGGTTTCTAGGAGCTGTGGTACTGTACCGTCAGTCGTTTTAAGTTTTATAATTATGTGCAGTAATGTGCAGTGGTCTGCAGAGCTTATAGGTATGCGCAATAAGTCTCTATAGGTTATGAACATGCGCAACGGGTTCCTAGGGATAATAGGCATGAGCAGTTCAATTGTAGAGATTGTAAATCAGCAGAGTTTAATTGAGGAATTGGCTTTCGATGAAGATTTTATAAAGCTTGGTCTGAAAAGACGGGAAAATTCCTCGAAATTCGTGATTTTTTTACTTTTTAGGGCCTATAACGGCTTGCTGAGATGAAATTAAACTCAGTTATAAGTCATAAGGCATTAAACTTACTTGAAACTTAGTATATAAACGTGCTTTTGAGATTATGATGAAAAAAACCATGGTAAAAATGTGTGAAACTCTGTTTTTTTGCTGTTTTCTTTTTCGATTTTGGAGCATGTTCTAATAGGAAAATAATTTGTGCGATCGCAGCGATTAAAATATATTTAAAAATCAGAATTCTAAGCTCAAATATTCTACAAACAATCTGAATGGAATATCGAAAATTCTTAATACAATTACAAAGCTATTTGCATATTTTCAGATCTTTCGACCGCGAATTGTGCATGGTAAAAATTATCTAATGAAAAAAGGTTTGAGTCATTTTGGGGGCCATTGTGGTAGCTTAAGAGGCGGTCGGAACCAAATCGGTGACTTAGTTCGGTGCTTGTAATAAATGCTTATAATAATTTTTTCATTTATTAATATGGTAAAAATATAGTCATTTCCTCTAGTCATGTATATAAAGAATAATTTAAAATAGTTAAAGCCACAAAAATATACAAAATATTGTTATAAAGCGAAAAATGCCACCTAACAATCAACACGACAGTTTTTTGCATGCGGTACAGGGTTGCAAATATTTAAATCATTTTGGGCTTTAAATAAATTTTAATTCACAAATCCTTTTTGAATTCGTAATTAGAGATTTATTTAATTAACAATTCCTTTTAAATTAATAATTAAAAATATTTTAATTAACAAATCAAAATCTAATCGTGAATTAAAAAGGCTTTAATTAAAAAATCAAAAGGAATTCTTAATTAAATAAATTTCAATTAAGAAATCAAAATGTAATCGTGAATTGAAAGGGCTTTAATTACAAAATCAAAAGGAATTCTTAATTAAATAAATTTCAATTAAGAAATCAAAATTTAATCGTGAATTGAAAGGGCTTTAATTCCAAAATCAAAAGGAATCCTTAATTAAATAAATTTCAATTAAGAAATCAAAATGTAATCGTGAATTGAAAGGGCTTTAATTCCAGAATCAAAAGGAATTCTTAATTAAATAAATTTCAATTAAGAAATCAAAATTTAATGGTGAATTGAAAGGGCTTTGATTCCAAAATCAAAAGGAATCCTTAATTAAATAAATTTCAATTAAGAAATCAAAATGTAATCGTGAATTGAAAGAGCGTCAGTTATGATTATGATTTGTGAATTCGAGGGCTTTAATTAAAAATTCCATAATTCCTAATTAAACGTTTTAAAGGAATTTTTATCATATATATGTATATAGAAAAACAGATGTGGACGCGCACATACATACGCACCTGGGCTCATATATATGCAACATTTCGTGTCGACCCAAACGCACACATACAGACAAGTTGTATATATATATATATATATATATATATATATATATATATATATATATATATGTATATATACATACATACATACATACGTGGGACATTCCACGTCAATTAGAACGCACCCACAGACAGGTTTATATATATGGGACATTTCATGCCAATGCGCATGCACACACACAGGATTATATATGTATATATATATATATATATATATATATATATATATATATATATATACATGGGACATTTCAGGTCAACTCGTACGTACTCATGATCACTGAGGGGAGATTCAACCTATGCTACATATGTATGTATCACGACGTTTAGTTGTGAGCAAGAGAATAAAAAGTGTGCGCGCGCATTACGTACGCGTGATACATACATATGTAGCATAGGTTGAATCGCCCCTCAGGCTTCTCTATATATATGGAACATTTCATGACAACTCTCACATACCTATCCGAGTTCCTTCAGGTTCGCATATATGGGACGTTTCATGTCAATTTTCATTCATGCACACACACGTTAATATACATGGAATTTTTATGTAAATTTCAACGCACACACATACAGGTTTATATATATGGGACATTTCATGCCAATGCGCACGCACACATACACACACACAGCATTATATATATATGTGGGACATTTCATGTCAACTTGTACATACTCATAATCACAGGCTTATCTATATATATGGAACATTTCATGACAACTCTCACACACCTATCCGAGTTCTCAGGTTTTCATACATGGGACGTTTCGTGTCAATTTTCATTCATACACACACACGTTGATATACATGGGATTTTTTCTGTAAATTTCAACGCACGCACATACAGGTTTATATATATGGGACATTTCATGCCAATGCGCATGCACACACACAGGATTATATATATATATATATATATATATATATATATATATATATATATATATATATATATATATATATATATATATATATATATATATATATATATATATATATGGGACATTTCATGTCAACTCGTATGTACTCATAATCACAGGCTTTTCTATATATATGGAACATTTCATGACAACTCTCACACACCTATCCGAGTTCCTTCAGGTTTACATATATGCGACGTTTCATGTCAATTTGCATTCATGCATACACGCTTTTATATACATGCGACTCTTCATGTCAACTCATGTACGACCTTACTGACAGGTTTTTGCATATGTATATATGGTCCATTCCATATCAAATTGCTCACGTTCACCCGCAATTTTTTTTTCTTTATATATATATATATATATATATATATATATATATATATATATATGGGATATTTCATGTCAACTTACACGTACTCGCAAGCACAGGTTTTTCTATATATATATGCGACATTTCATGACAACTTGTACACACCTATCTAAGTACCCTTAGGTTTATATATATGAGACGTTTCATGTCAATTCGCATGCATGCACACACACGTTCATGTACGTGGGACTTTTCATGTCAACTTACAAGCATGATATAAACATATATATATATATACATAAGGGACATTTCATGTAGAATCGCACGTACACACACAGGTTTATTCAAGCTTATATGGAACATTTAATTTGAACTCAAACGCACACGCACACGCTCACACATACAAACACATATTTAACTTTATATATATATATATATATATATATATATATATATATATATATATATAATATATATATACATACTTTACCTTATCGATGTAGACAATATTTAAAAATAGTTATTTATTATGCTGTGGTACCCACGATCGCCGTCTTTGGATACCTAGGTGTTAATGACAACTTAAACATCATCTACAGCTAAAACTTTTGAAATTCAACTTATAGTTTAATAACTACTTTGAAGTTATTTCAAATGTTATCTAGCCAAACATGGATGTTCCGAGTAAGATAAACATTGTCTACAAGAATATCTTTTGAAATTTAGCCATTATTTATTAATAACATGTACGTTTCCCGAGATGACATCTCACAATATCCAGGTGATCCTGGCTACCTGGAAATCGTCTATATGAATGAATTTTGAAATTTTCCATACCGATTATGAAGTTTACAGATATTTGCAGGGACTACGTCAAATGAAACTTGGAGATTCTTTTAGATTTCGATTCTAAGGTTGTTTGATTAGGTCGGAGAATACTCGGAAATAAAAAGATTTTAAAAGAACAATTGTTTAAGATTCATGCAAGTTCCATGAAATATGTTGATTTACTCGTAGTCGATACCCATATATAAAGATCATTCATACAAATCATCTCGCATATAAATTTGCGGTAGTATCCCTACTAATTTATGAATTTTTCGTTCGAATAATGCCAGCGAAATTTAACTTCGAGAAAGCATATTACTATTGTAATTAGTGAATAATTTTAACATTTTTTCATCAAACATCGAAGATTACACTCAGGTACATCCGTTATCGGCGACTTGATACTCCAGTTCGACCTCTTTATCCTAAATCATTATTATGCATTATAGATTCACTTTCAAACCTTGAATTAGGTTTTAGCAGCCCCGAAATCCCCCGGCGAACCCACCTCGACCCAGAGAAAGCCTCCCCACTTGTACTTCCTCGGAGACGACGTCCATGCGTATTCTGGACAACGTGCATCACTTTGTGGCAATTGTTTGATCTCAAATTCGGTTTTAGCAACCCTGAAAACCTCCAAGAAACTCGCCTTGACCCAAAGAAAGCCTCCCCATTTATACTTCCTCGGAGATGACTTTTCACACCCATTATCATCGACCTGGATGTCCAGGTACCAAAATGACAACTGATTATTGTGTTGTCATCCAAGACCAAAGTCTATGCCAATTGTCAGAATTTATATCTGTCAAAAAGTGCCTGAAATCGAGCGCGCAAGATTTGATTACAGACAGACAAACATGCAAACAGACATGAAGGCGAATATAAGAAAAGCGTATATAAAAAAATAATATTTACCTACGTTAAGTCTGCTTTGAGACTAATTATCTTTCGTTTTTTATGACAAAAACAAGTAAATTGAATTTGAGAAAATTTCTATAAGTTACTTAAATTTATGAAAAAGTCAATATAAATCGTCATTTTTGCAGAATTATGAAGATTATGATTATTTTCGCGGAAATTATAAAGTTATGGAAATTATTTATGGAAACGTTTTCGATTGGAAAATTTGTGATTATTGCAGTTGAATTTTGTTACATCATCATCAGTTATATCCTCGTTAAAATGACCCGAAAATTTCTAAAAGAATCGGAACAAATATTTTTCCGGTCTTTAAAGAATGTTTAAGAACTATTATGAAATGAAAATTGATAAATGTTTCAAGTTTTCCGAATCGTTCCGTTAAGCCGTTACTCATAAAATTTGGAAAAGTCTATTGTATGCAACTATTTTTCCAGTGATTCAGTTGTAATTTATAAAATTGTGAATTTGGGTGATTCATTATGTTTGTTTCCGTAATATTTATCTGACGTTGGAGCTACAGCAATCAAGTTTTGCTTTTTTTATTTCATTAATATCATTTTAAATTCGTAAATTAATAGTATATTGTGTAACGAGTAAGGTTTAGTTGACTATTGCGCACGAGGGCAAGTTGGCGCACGAGCGTAGCGAATAGCGCCATTGCCCGAGACTCTCTCTCTCTCATATCTGCCGTACGACTGACTCGCAATAGTATATTTCAATACTTTTTGGTACTATTATTTGTAATTAAATTACATACTTTTAGTTCACCAATTTCACGTTTATACGGAATAATTACGATTTCGTTAATGTAAAAATAATACAAGAATAGATGATACGATTTACTTTGTCAGAGGTTAAAGCGAGATAGAATATAAAATTCATCATATGGTCGATGAGATACAGTATGAGGGCGCTGCGCTTGTATAAACCTTTGCGATTTTACATTAATTAACGCTTTTGCGTGACATTATTTTACAGAATGTAACGTATTTACGTGATTTAATACAAAATAATATTATACATAGCTGTGAAACACACGCCCTCAAAAAACAACACACGCAGCGCGCGCTATTAGCTACTTACTACCCCGAAAACGCATGCGCTATAGGCCGCTTACTCAGCACGGATGAGAAAAACAAATATAATGACTTGTCCGCACTAAAGCTATGTTAATACAATAATTTTTGTTAAAATAAAAAATCATTTAAACTTGTAAATTTTTTATGAACTTGGATTGGAAATTATATCAAGCTCGACAAACCTAATCTTAAAATACGTTACATTGAAAGTTTGTATTATTACTTTTATGTAGTATTTTCGTGGGTTTCTTGAGTTGTCCGCACTCGAGTTGAATCTTACAAATTTTTTCTTTGTCGCAAAAAAATGTTATTGAACGCATTGTTTATTCATAACTTGGGATTGGAAATATTATTAGAAGACTGGAAGCTTCGTCATGCTCTTAAAAATAAAAATAATGTTATCTAATTTTAAAAATAATATTAATCTGAATAATATATCCTCATCAGAAAAGTTATTGTAATTTATATATTTTTAGAACCTTTCCAATTTCATGTGTACCACTATGGTATTATATGGGGATATCCATCCAACTTTAAATTCTCTAGTAACAGGTCTTTATTTAAACTAGGTTATAATCTTATGTACTATCCTGTAACTCTATTTCTGATGTATTTTGTAAATGTGCCACAAACGGCGCAGCAGATAATTCTATAAAAAGTAAATTTACACATAAGATAAATTACGGTAATCTTTTATAATAAAAAAATTCAATTTTCTGCAAAACCTTATGATTGTAGCAAAAAATAAGAAGAAAGCCCCATCTCGTATACTAAAAAGCAATATTTTCTCTTATGAGAAAAAATTATTTTTATCGCTTCGTTTCAAAGAAAACTTTGAAAAACTGAATTGTCCATCCAAACCTCGATATTTTATGTTTTTCAAGGTTTTTTTTCAAAAGGAATCGATAAAAAAATTTTTTCCTAATTAAAGAAAATATTGCTTTTATGATACAAGATGGGGCTTTCTCTTTATTTTTTGCTAAAATTATTAGTTTTTGTAAAAAAATCAATTTTTTGATTACAATAGGACATATATACTCGACCTCCTCTTAAGGATCTTTAATAGCTATTAAACTCTTTACAAGATTGTAATAATTCATCTCGATTTACTTCCACAGAGTTCGTGAAGTTTCATTAACCTTTCAATCAATATACAGAAAATATAAAGATTCATCCGTATTCTTAAATGATCTCATAGGAGTCGGTCTGTGGCCCATTCGGTAGAGCGTTGGATTCGTAATCTCAAGGTTCCGAGTTCGAATCCCGCTACGTTACATGTGCTTTTTTCACAAACACACTTACGAGCTCCGTCGCTGATTAGCATAGCAATAATAGCATAGCATAAATATAGCGACGTTAAAAAAAAAAAAAAATGATCTCATAGATTTATAATCATTTATTTACCAATAATTTAATAAATATATTCATACGATGATAAAACGTGAAAAATATTTCTGAAGAATTTTTTAAAATACAATCTAGAAGGATTCTCCTGAAAACTTTACAGTGCTGTTTAATTCTAAAGCGATCCTAATTGTTCATTAATTGTGAATACGATAAAATTAAGGTTACTATTCCTTAGTAAAACTTAATGAATCAAAAAAGTTCAGAAGGTATCAACGAAAATCATGACAATTTTTTTCATAAGAGTTCACAAAGTTGTATTATGGACTGGTACCAAAAACCGCAAAAAATTAGAAAGGTTCTTTTACATCAGAATCTTTCCAAACCTTAATGTACATGTTCAACGGGGTATTTCACCTGAATACGGAGGACATTTATAACTAATATAGGTAGCTAGGAGAGTTTCCGTAGCCGATAGAGATCCATGGCTCCACCAAAGTTTTTCCTATGTATTTTGGTGCCTTGAACACGAATTTTGAGGGTAGATAGCTGGAAAATAGTTAGGAAAATCTCTAAAGTAAATTTTCTGGTTGTTAATTCTTCGCAGAAAAACATAATTTTTCGTGTTTTTCATCAAATATTAAGTCCAAAATATTCTTATCAATTTTGCCGTACATTGCACCATTTCTCTGTAAAAACATCATAAATATAAAAAAACTCATTTTGCCATTTTTAATGATTTTTTTTATTTTATTGCACTAATCATTGGTGACCAATATAATTAAGAATTTTTACATTTTAATTAGCTAAAATTATTCTTTAATCCACCAACTGTTGATAAAAAAAGAATGGTTTAGGCTGGTTGCGGTCTTCCTTTAATTTTTCACGAATAATTGAACCGCTTATTCAGAAAGTACCGCGCAACGGTGCTCACATGAAAAAGTCAGGTCGGAAAATAGGGGAGATTGCTATAGTAACATTAAAGTCCACGGTTCCAAAAATTTTTTTTATATATTTTGTCACTAAACATTAATTTAAAGGGGGTGAAGTCGGAAAATGTCCAGGAAAATTTGTATGATTTAATTTCCAAAAATTTGAAAAGTCTATTTTTCAAATAAAAAACATTTTGTCGCTTATTTCATGCAATTTTCATGCCAAAGTTATAAAAAAGAATAAGTTTTATAATTTTTTTCAATTTTTCATATTAGAATGAGACTGTTGTTACAGTGCAGCAGAGATTAGAATAGGATTTCCTAAAATTTTATTTCATTTGCTAAATTTATGTTATAATTTATAAATACGTTTAATTAATCGTTATTTGTATTTTAATCTTATTACATTTTTTACATGTAGAATTTTTGCTACAAGAACAATATGTACAGTACGCTATTCATTATTTTATGAAGTTTAAAAAACTTGTGTTTTTATAATTTATAAAATTTTTTAACGAAGTACAATTTTTTTCTGTGAACTACTCTTTTACTGTTACATATTTTGTAAAAATAATAGGTATATGATTGATTGAAAATATTAATTTTAATTAATTTAATTTATGTATAACCCTGTTGAAAAAACTCACTGACATGGTAACATTTTTTTTTAACTATTAATAATTGAATTTATTGATTTGTTGATAGTAATTCTTTAATCATTTATTTTATTTCCGCAATTCGATCCAAAATATCCTTAATTTCTAATCCTTCAGTTGAAAATTGAGGCAGCACACTAATTATAACACATCCAAAATAATTTATAGCAGCATCATCAGTGTCACAACCAAATTTTAAAATTGCTAAGCATAAACTTTCAAAACGAATGTCAGGAAAAAGTGATTAAGATTGTGAAAGAATTTTTTTATTACAGATAACTATTATGGGAAAAACTTTTTTGAAAATAAAATCATATAATCAAATTATCCATCAAAAAGTAAAACCATTCCTTAAAAATCTTTAAGATTTTTATCAGTATTAATATTAGCAATTTTTCCTAAATTAGAATTTTTTTTATTTTAAGTAACATAGAAAAAATAACCTGTTTGTGTAACTGATTAAAAACTGCTCACTTGTTTAAAAAAAAATCTGGTGGCACTCATATATATATATATATATATATATACCTGTGTGTGTGTGTGTGTGCGCGCATGTGAATTGACATAAAATATCCCATGTATATGTATATACATATATTCATAAGCCCATGTGTGTGCGTGCGTGCGCCTTGACAGGAACAGCCCCATATATATATATATATATATATATATATATATATATATATATATATATATATATATATATATATATAAAGAAAAATATATACAAACTCAAGTACGTGTGTCATGCATGTAAATTGACATGAAACGTCCCGTGTATATAAACCTGTGTGTATGTGTGCACGTGTGAATTAACATTAAATATCCCATGTATATGTGTACACAGATATCACACATATATATGTGTATATATATATATATATATATATATATATATATATATATATATATATATATATTCATAAGCCCATGTGTGTGCGTACATGCGAATTGACAAAAACAGTCCCATATATATAAATACAAATTTCAAATACATGTTTAGATGTGTTTGCGTGTTCGAATTGACAAGATATGTCAAATATATGAAAACCGGTGCGTGCGTGTTGACATGATACGTCCCATATATGTGAACCTAAGGGCGCTTGGATAGGTGTGTTAGAGTTGTCATGAAATGTCCCATATATATAAACCTGTATAGGCGTGGGTAATAATTGACGTGAAAAATCCTATGTATATTAACGTGTGTGCATGCATGCAAATCGATATGAAATGTACCATATGTATAAACCTGTGTGTGTGTGCGTGCGTTCGAATTGACATGGAAAATCCCATGTATATTAACGTACGTGTGCATGCATGCGAATCGACATGAAATGTCCAATATATATAAACCTGTGTGTTTGTATGCGTTTGAATTGACATTAAAAATCCCATGTATATTAACGTGTGTGTGCATGCATGCGCAACGACATGTACTGTCCCATATATATATATATATATATATATATATATAAACCTGTAAACGACATGAAATATCTCATATATATATATATATATATATATATATATATATATACCTGTATGTGCGTACGTTCCAATTGACGTGAAAAATCCAATATTTATTAAAGTTTGTGTGCATGCATGCGAATTGACATGAAATGTCCCATATATATGTAAACCTGTGTGTGTGCGTTCGAATTGACGTGAAAAATCCTATATATATTAACGTGTGTGTGCATGCATGCGCAACGACATGTACTGTCCCATATATATATATATATATATATATATATATATATATAAACCTGTAAACGACATGAAATATCTCATATATATATATATATATATATACCTGTATGTGCGTACGTTCCAATTGACGTGAAAAATCCAATATTTATTAAAGTTTGTGTGCATGCATGCGAATTGACATGAAATGTCCCATATATATGTAAACCTGTGTGTGTGCGTTCGAATTGACGTGAAAAATCCTATATATATTAACGTGCGTGTGCATGCATGCGAATCGACATGAAATGTCCCATATCTATATATATATAAACCTAAGGTTACTAGGATGGGTGTGTGCGTGTTGTCATAAAATGTCCCACATATATCAAAAAGCCTGTCATTATGAGTATGTACGAGTTGACATGAAATGCCCCATATATAATCCTGTGTGTGTGTGTGTGTGTGTGTGTGTGTGCGTGCGCATTGGCATGAAATGTCCCATATATCTAAACCTGTAAGTGCGTGCGTTCCAATTGACGTGAAAAATCCCATGTTTATTAAAGTCTGTGTGCATGCATGCGAATAGACATGAAATGTCCCATATATATAAACCTGTGTGTGTGCTTTCGAATTGACGTGAAAAATCCTATGTTTATTAACGTGCGTGTGCATGCATGCGAATCGACATGAAATGTCCCATATATGTAAATCTAAGGGTACACGAATGGGTGTGTGCGTGTTGTCATGAAATGTACCACATATAAAGAAAACCTGTACTTATGAGTACGTGCTAACCGACATGAAATATCCCATGTATGTATGTATGTATGTATGTATATATATATACATATATATATAAACCAAAATATATACGGGTCAACGGGTGCAAGTTGACATGAAACGGACCATGTATATATATATCAACTTGTCCGTATGTGTGCGTGTGGGTCGACATGAAATGTTGCATATATATGAGCCTAGGTGCGTATGTATGTGCGCGTCCACATATGTTTTTCTATATACATATATATGATACAAATTCCTTAGTACGTTTAATTAAAAAGGAATTGTGGAATTTTTAATTAAAGCCCTCGAATTCACAAATCATAATCATAACTGACGCTCTTTCAATTCACGATTACATTTTGATTTCTTAATTGAAATTTATTTAATTAAGGATTCCTTTTGATTTTGGAATTAAAGCCCTTTCAATTCACGATTAAATTTTGATTTCTTAATTGAAATTTATTTAATTAAGGATTCCTTTTGATTTTGGAATTAAAGCCCTTTCAATTCACGATTAAATTTTGATTTCTTAATTGAAATTTATTTAATTAAGAATTCCTTTTGATTTTGTAATTAAAGCCCTTTCAATTCACGATTAGATTTTGATTTGTTAATTAAAATATTTTTAATTATTAATTTAAAAGGAATTGTTAATTAAATAAAACTTTAATTACAAATTCAAAAATGATTCGTGATTCAAATAATTTTTAATTACTTTTTTCGCAACCCTGATGCGGTATATGTAAAGTCAGTTTGATATTTGTGATAAATGCTTATAATAATTTATTTACTTATTCATATTGTAAAAATATAGTAATTTCCTCTAGTCATGTATAGAAAGAATAATTTGAAATGGTTTAAGCCATAAAAATATACAAAATATTATCATAAAGCGAAAAATGCTGACTTGATATATACCGCAAGTTACCGATTTGGTTCCGACCGCCTCTTAAGGACTTGAATTTCGCGCACAGAAAACTTTAAATATCTCTAAATTAGCAACAAGCTGTAAAGATCCCAGCTAGAGGCAATTTGACTCCCTTATCCCGCTGAAACCTTTAAAATCTTTTCAATTCCCAATCGGCCTAACGCAATTATGTTTTTTCTTGAAATTAGCTGATTTAAGCTTTTTCTAGATTAAATAAAATATATTCGAACTAATTTTTAACTTTAACCCATTTTCTTGTAGTCTTTTCAAGCTATTTTTAGCTGAATTAAACTATATATTTTGGTGAAATTTAACTTAAACCTAGCTATTTCTATCTTTCATTCATCTTCGTTATCTTATTTTTTCGCTGAGTTTTACTTTAACTGCAGTTGATTTTAGCGATTTTTCAAGCTATTTTCAGCTTAAATTTAGTTTGTTTTAGCTGTTTGAAAATTAAATTGAAATCAGCTACTTTTTAACTGTAATTCATTTCATTATAGCTAGTTCTAACGCTATTTAAAGCTTAGATTTAGCTAAGCAGATCTATTTTCCCGACAGCTGTTATCTTTAAATTACTATTTTTATCTTTAATTATCTTTCTTAGCATCAATTTAGCCAAATACATCTTATCTTTTAGATAACTTGTACTTTTAATTAAGTTAATTTTAACAAATTTTGAAGCATTTTTCAATTGGAATGTAACTAAATTTATTAATTATTTAGCTATTCGCTAAATTAAATAAAGCCACTTTAAGCCTAAATTAACTCCTTTTCCGACGAAAAATATTCATGTGATTATCGCGTGACGAACAAGTGACATTTACAAGCAAAAAGTCACCTGAAAATGACGTGTTTGAATATATATTGTTTGCATTTATACATCTATATTAGCTACTACAACATGATTTTTTTAGCTTCCAAATGTCACATAATAATCATGTGAACATTGCATCTGTTTATTAAACATAATCACGTTATTATTACGCAATATTTTTGAGCTCAAAAAATCACGTGCTAATCACGTAATTATAGATGAATGATAACAAAAAATATATATAAAAACGTGATAATAACGTAAGTGTTTTAAGTAGGCTGTTTATGTACATATAATGTATGTGTATCGATGTGTGTAATTATTTGTATGTGCATGTGTGTATATCATGATTTATAAGTGTATGTGTGTATGGTATGTAAGTATGTGTATGTATCTATGTCTATGTGTGTATGTGTAGGCGTATGTTCCTATATGAATCTGTATATGTTGGTAAACGTGTATGTGTGCACGTGTGTATGTGTATACGTTATGTGTATATCCGTATGCGTAGGTGTATGTAAATATGTGTATGTGTGTATGTGTATCTGTGCCAGTTATGCCGAAAGTGGCAAAGTCAAAGAGAGAAATTCAAGAATGTATAAAAAAAAAGTATTAAAATAAATAGTTTTTAAAATTTGATAACACAGGCCCACAAAAAAAATAGTTGGTGGTTCTGAGATGGAGACTATACTTTTATTATACACTTATATACTTTTCTTTTGTGTTTTTTCCCGCTGAATCCGAATCCGGCGCCAAAAATAGGGGGTTGATCGTATGTTTTGAACAAAACTTTAAAAAACTGTCAAAAAACCGTGTTTTTGTGGAAAAACATGAGAAGAAAAAATGAAAATTGTTTATTTTTATGCATTTTGGCCTGCTAAATCCGAATTTGTTATGGAAAAAGAAAGTCAACCACCTGATTTTAAACTGAACCTCAAAAACTGTCAAAAAATCGTGTTTCTGTAGAAAAACATGAGAAGAAAAAATGAAAATTGTTTTCAGCACATCAAAAACACTTTATTCTTATGTATTTTAGCCTGCTGAATCCGAATTTGTTATGAAAAAAAAGTCGACCACCTTATTTTGAAGATAACCTCTAAATATTATTTAAAAGTCAATTTGCACAAAAGCTCAATTAACTTACGCTTGCGTATACGCTTGTCTTTAAACGACCTATGCAAAGGATTCCTACGTCTCTTTTTCTTTAGGTTGTACTTCTCTTCTTAGCATCCAGCAATAGTCCGCCATCATGTTTACGCTACATTTTCCTTGCCATCTACGTTCAAATTTCTTCATATCCTGATGAAATCTTTCACCATGCTCTTCACTGTAGTCACCTAGGACTGGTGGAAATTCATCCATGTGCGAATCGAGAAAGTGAAGTTTCAAATTCATTAAGCAACCTAATTTTTTGAAATTTTGTACCATATTTTCTACGATGCTCTTGTAGTTCTCATCTTTATTGTTACCAAGAAATTTTGTTGCAACATCTTTAAAACTCAACCAGGCTGCTTTTCGGCATTATTCATACTTGTGACGAATTCTTCGTCCTTCAACGATATAAAAGTATAAATATATGCGTATATAAGTTTGAGCGTGTGTATATTTTTTCATGTATCACTATTTGTGAAAGTGTATATACACATGTATCACTCTTCTAAGAAGTGTATGGGAATGCGTGTATGTGCATCCGTATATGTGCATGTGTATGTGTATCAGTGTATGTGTATAAGTGTGCATCCGTATATGTGTATGTGTATGTGTATCAGTGTATGTGTATAAGTGTATGTGTATCTGTGTGTATGTGTATGTGTGTACGTGTATATGTGTATCTGTTTGTGTGTATGTGCATGTGTGTACGTGCATGTGTGTATGTCTATGTGTAAATGTGTACGTGTGTATGTGTATGTGAATAAGTGCATGTGTATATGCGTGTATGTGTAATTGTATGAGTATGTGTGTATGTGTATGTGTATGATTGTATGTGTATGTGTGCATGTGTATATATGTATTCACGGAAAAAAGTTTTCACCTTAAAAACTAGTGCTAGATAATAGAAGGTTAAAATTGCGTGATTTATAATGAAAAAAACCATGACAGTATCATTTTAATCAATGCTAGTTTTACTATTTTACCTTCTAAGGTCCAGCACATTGATTTTCAATGACTAGCACGGTTTTTTCCAGTGCCAACATCAAAATTTAAGTTCTGCGCATCAGCAGAGAAACTCTAACGACTAGCACGGTTTTTTTAATAATAAATTCCAGTAGCCTAATATTTTTAGGTTAGAAACTTTTTATGTATATATATCAACGAAAATAAAGTATCATTTATTTAAGGTAATTTATACTTACACTTGAATAGATTTGTTAATTCAGTGAGATTCCACTCATTTAATATTTTTCGTATAAAATTATCCATTTGGCCCTTATTTCCTATGCAATAAATAGAAAAACTTTTGTGTAAAACTTCACAATCGTGCACACTGCTACAATCGAAAATTCGTACACACAAACATACACCAGCGCTGTTATTTAACGTGCTTGGCACCCGAAAAAACCGTGCCAAAGGTGGCACTGTAAATTCACGCGTCAGTTATCGAAAATAAATATTTATAGCACTAAAAAATACTACACTGGTATGAATTTTATTTGTGCTGTCAATAGAGCGAAAAAAATTAATGCCATTCATTACTTTAGAACACACTAGCATTGGAATTTAAACATCTAATCGAATTTAGCATTAGTTTTACCGGTGAAAACTTTTTTCCGTGTTCATGAATGCGTATGTGTGTATGTGTATGTTTGTATGTGTACATGTGTATGTAAACGTGTGTATGTGTATTTGGATATGTGCATGTACATGCGCGTATCTGTGATTGTATGTTAATGTGTGTATGTGTACTTGTGTATGTATATATGTGTATGTACCTGCGTATGTGTGTATGTGTATGTGTGGATGTGTATTTGCGTATACGTATGTGTACTTGTGACAGTTTGCACGTGTATGTGTGTATGTGTAGATATGTATGTATTCATTTGAATGTGTGTATGTGCATTAGTATATGTGTATGCGTATGTGTGTATGTGTATTCGTGTATGCGTATGTCTGTATGTGCATGTGTATGTGTGCATGTGTATGCGCGTATGTGTATGTGTGTATGTTTATGTGTGTATTTGTATGCGTGTATGTGTACGTGTGTATGTGTAAATGTGTATTTGTGTATGTGTATGTGTGTATGTGTACGTGTATATGTTCATGCGTGTATGTATATGGGCGTATATTCATGTGTGTAGGTGTATGTGTGTATACGTATGTGTGTATGTGTGTATGTATATGTGTATGTTTATTTCTGTATGTGTACGTGTGTATGTGGATGTGAGTCTGTTCATGTGGCTGTGTCTGTTTTTATGTGTGTTCATGTATGTGTATGTGTGTATGTGTATGTATGTACGTTTATGTGTATGTGCGTGTGTGTATGTGTCTACGTGTGTATGCGTATTTGTTCATGTCCATGTGTATGTGTATGGTTGTATGATTACGCGTAAATGTGTTCGTGTGTGTAAGCATGTATGTATGTGTACGTAAGTACGTGCGTGTGTTCGTATGTATGTGTATGTCTGTTTGGGTTTTTGTGTATGTTTGTATGTGTATGCGTATGTGTGTATGTGTATGTGTGTATGTGTATGCGTGTATGTGTATGTATATGTGCGTATGTTTATGTGTGTATGCGTATGTGTGTATTTTTATGTGTGTATGTGTATGTGTGTATGTGTATGTGTATGTTTATGTCTGTATGTGTACGTGTTTATGTGGATGTGTTTCTGTTGATGTGTCTTTGTGTGTTTTTATGTGTATATGTGTGTTTGTGTATGTGTATGTGTGTATGTTTATGTTTATGTGCATGTGTGTGTGTGTATAGGTGTGTATGTGTATTTGTTTATGTCCATGTGTATGTGTGTATGTTTACGCGTGAATGTGTTCGTGTGTATGTGCATGTCTGTATGAGTACGTAAGTATGTGTGTGTGTTCGTATGTAGTGTATGTCTGTTTGAGTATTTGTGTACGTGTATGCTTATGTGTGTATGTGTATGTGTGTATGTGTATGCGGGTATGTGTATGTGCGTATGTTGATGTATGCATGTGTATGCGTGTATTGTATGTGTGTACGTATATGTATATGTTTATGTCTGTATGTGTACGTGTGTATGTGGATGTGTGTCTGTTCATGTGTCTGTGTGTGTTCCTATGTGTGAAATTGTGTTTGTGAATATGTATGTTTGTACGCTTATGCGTATGTGCATGTGTGTATATGTATACGTGTGTATGTGTATGTTTGTACGTTTATGCGTATGTGCATGTGTGTATATGTATACGTGTGTATGTGTATGTGTGTATGTTCACGCGTAAACGTTTTCGTGTGTATGTGCATGTCTGTATATGTACGTAAGTATGTGCTTGTGCTTGTATGCATGGGTATCTCTGTTTGGATAATTGTGTATGTGTATGCATATGTGTTCATGTGTATGTGTGTATGTGTATGCCTGTAGGTGTATGTATGTATATTTGTGTATGTTTATGAGTGTATGTGTATGTATATGTGTTAATGTGTATATGTGTATGTGTATGCGTATGTGTATGTGTGTATTTGTATGTCTATGTGTTAATGTGTCATTGTATATGTGTATTTGTGCGTGTGTGTATGTATGTGTTTGTTTGTATGTGTATGTGTGTGTTTGTATATTTGTATGTTTATGTGTCTGTGTATTTGTGTATGTGTACCTGTGTATGTGTATGTGTGTATGTGTATTTGTGTATGTGTATGTGTGCATGTGTACGTGTGTATGTGCATGCGTGTATGTGTATGTACGTATGTTCAATGGTGTAGGTGTATGTGTGTATTTGTATGTATGTATTTGTATGTGTGTATGTGTATGTGTGTATGTATATGTGTATGTTTATGTCTTCATGTGTACGTGTGTATGTGGATGTGAGTTCGTTTATTTGTCTGTGTATGTTTTTATGTGTGTTCGTGTATGTGTACGTGTGTACGTGTATGTATGTATGTTTATGTGTATGTGCGTGTGTGTATGTGTATACGTGTGTATGTATATTTGTTCATGTCCATGTGTATGTGTATGTGTGAATGTATATGTGTATGTTTATGTCTGTATGTGTACGTGTGTATGTGGATGTGTTTCTGTTGATGTGTCTGTGTGTGTTTTCATGTGTGTATGTGTGTTCGTGTATGTGTATGTGTGTATGTTTATGTTTATGTGCATGTGTGTATGTTTACGCGTGAATGTGTTCGTGTGTATGTGCATATCTGTATGTGTACGTAAGTATGTGCTTGTGTTCGTATGTATGTGTATGTTTATTTGGTTATTTCTGTATGTGTGTATGTGTATGCGTATGTGTGTATGTGTTTGTGTGCATGTGTATGCGTGTATGTTTATGTGTGTACGTATATATGTGTATGTGTATGTATATGTGTTAATGTGTATATGTTATTTGTATGTATATGTGATAATGTGTATACGTTATGTGTATGTATATGTGTCAATGTGTATATGTTATGTGTATTCGTGCGAGCGTTAATGCGTATGTGTATGTGTGTATGTGTATGTGTGTAGTTGTGTATCTGCATATGTGTATTTATGTGTGTGTATCTGTATGTGTGTAGTTGTGTATGTGGATAGATTTTTTTGTATGTGTATGAGTTTATGTTTAAGTTTTTATGTGTATTGGTTTTTTTTTATTTGGGTGAAGATACGTTTTTTTTTTATTTCCATTAGCAACTGACCTGCAATGACATCAGCGGGATCTTTTGATACCGTCTAGAACGCATATGGTACTCTAAGAGCATTTAGTGGATCGCCTGATATTAATTTTTCGCAGATTTGTTGGATATTGAGTGCATTAGCAGAAATAGTTTTACGTGATTATTTACGTAATTACTGAGATCAGAAGTATTCTTTTACTTTTTTTGGGTTTTTCAATATCAGCGATGAGCCTCGATACTTCTGTTTATTTATCTTACGCTTTGGCAGTAGCATTCAAAGCCTATTGCTGGGCATTCATAATTACTCTCAGGTTTCTATTGAAAGGCCATTCTGTAATAATGTGTGGCCTAACTCGCAGTCTGATTGTCTTATATTTTTGTACCAGTTATAAGAACTGCTTTAATCTTGTGTCCGCGAGCTCCTTTCCGATGTAGTTTAGGCATTTTTCGTAATTTTCTATAAGAACTTTTCGCAGCGGGATCCGCAGTAAATCGTCAATCATTATATTCCACAGTAGTTGCTCAAGCATGAACCACCGCGCACCTTTTTTAGTTACTTTATATTGCCCTGGTCTCACCTCAGTATCGTACATGAGTACTGTGTCAGTGAAAAAGCTAACTACCTGTTCGGCAGGTACTTCGGGACATTGTTCTTTGTTAGTTCTTTTATCCTAAAGTCCTATTTTGCCAAATTCAATACACTGTTTATCTCCAATTCAACCACTTAACAGTATTTTTTTCGCTGCTTTTGCATCCTTGCCAGCAATAGCTTCTTTTGCCATACTAGTCGTCAATAGTATTAAGAGTCGATCGACTCTTACTTTGTGTAATATTCTTTCTGTACTAAGAAATAGTAAATAAATTTAATTGTTATATTCTGGAAATTTTGAAAATAGTCATCGGATTTGCATTTATCACAAAAATGGAACTGTACATATTTATAATAGGTTAAATATGAAATGTTTACAAAATGAACAAAAGTTCATATCAATCGTTTATTTCCTAATATTTTGGATCTGAAAATCAATCTTGAAACAGTACAGTCACAAACTAATTTTTATGAATGTGGAATTTTTGCAATAGCTTTTGCAGTTTTAATTGTTTTTAATTGTTGTCCTTTTAATGTACATTTCGATCTTTTCCAAACGCGTTTTCATTTATTAAAACTATATGAAATATATAATATCTTGTTCGCCTATCTAATGAAATTTATATGACATAAGCTGCTGCTTTTGTTCAATGCTTTCTCATATGGCTTATTGAATTTAAGTCATTTTATTTTATTTTTTTAAAAATAATATCAATCTGAAAAATAATTCATTAGCAATACTTCCCAATATCTATATAAACAGAATATTCAATTTGTTCATTGATACTACCTTGCAGCTGTTCAAATAAAAAATTATATTATTTAATATTATATGAAAATTCTTAATGTAATTCCATTAGTTTCAGAAAACTATCTTTTTGTTCGAAAATGTTTATTTTTTATGATTAATTTTCTTTTATTTTCATAAATAAATAAGATTGTCAGATCTAATGGTCTTAATGAATACAAACATTTCTTTTCATAGTTTCTGTGTTGTATATAACGTTTATAACCTATAGACTTTTACTACGCATATTCACAAGCCCTGCTAAGTATAGATTCAGCAGAAGATGATAATGAAGAAAGTTCGACTATTATGTCACCAATAGAATTTTAAAATTCAATCACACCAAATAGACTTCCTCTGCATAAATTAAAATAAAAAGTTAGTGCTATTATTATCCTTTTGAGAAATTTAAATTGGAACGATGGACTTTGTGATTGTAAAAAATAATATATCTATTAACCAATTCTCTACATACAAAATTTAATAATACAATTACAAGAAATTAGTGGCCGTTGACTAATTTAAAGAAATCAGAAAACGTACTTTAGTTAGGTGTGAAAGTGCGATCATTCATACTTGCTTGAATTTAAAGCGATATGATTGGCTGGTTTAAATCAAAAACTAATAATTAGTGTAAGCTAGGTCCTATAAAGGAATATTCTAATGTTTAAGTCTTTTGATTGGTTACCATCTGCACATTGCGTAAGTATAAATCCAGGGCGATATTGCGCTTGGAATTTATTCTGGCTCTAATCGCGCGTGTGCGATATTCTCCACCAATATTGTAACCTAGTAATTTATAAATAAATTATATTTTACTTATATTACATTTTACAATTGACGTGTATATACTTTTATTTCTGCCAACCTACATGATGGAACACGACTATCAATAAGGAAGTTTATGAAATATCACAATTTAAGCTAAAATTTTAAATAAATGTAAGCAGGGAAAGTAGTTTAGATACCATGAATAACATTATCCCCATCCAAAGCAGAAATGACATTTAATGTGTCGTGAAAAGTTTCTTGTACGATTAGGTATTGCTATGACAATCAACAAATCCTAAGGACAATCCTATAATCATGTTGGTGTATACTTACCAGCACCAGAATTCAATCACGGTCAATTATAGGTGGCTTTTCTAAGAGTTGAGAATAAGAAAAATTTTAAAGTTTTGTTGTTAAATAATACAAAAATAAATCATAATAAGCTGAAAAATAAAAAAAAATATACTAAGAATTTTGTGTGTTGAAAAATTGTATGAATAAAATAAGCAAAGACAAAAAGTAAAAAAATATCAATCTTAACAAATATCAATGGAGCAATGATTTAATAAGCATAATATATGTATACTCTGTAATAATAATCAGCTGCATATGTTGATGCGCGCTAATAATCAGCTGCATATTGACGGTTGCAGGGAAGAAGGTGTCAATTTGTTTTTGGTTAGAGATGAGTATGATCTCGTTTTTGGTTGAAAACGTCATTTCGTTTTCGGTATTAAGTCAGTCAAGGGAAATTTTATGATGTCATGAATATCGTTAGTTGATAAACGAGGACATGGAGAAGGCTGAACAATGCCTCAGAAGAACTTTTAATGAAAAATATTGTAAAGTAGATGGGAGAGCTTTACGAGCCAGTTCCATTTTGTGCAGCGTTGACCACTTAGATTTAGAATCACAAGCAGAGTTGAGACGAGTAGAGATAGATTCAAATTTGACAGTGTCTATTTAATTAGAAATTGCATTCTCCAACGATATATACTGATTAATATGCTCAGCTCTACACGTTCTAGCAGCCCATCTATAAGCATGATCTTGCTTTCTCATAAAGAGTAGTATGTCATTAGACATCCAAGGCTCACTACGTGGCCTTATGGTTACATGCTTCAGAGAAGCAAGCGTATCAAATGCTCCAGTCACAAAGTAGTATCACAGTACAGACTCAGTATACACATTCACAAGATTATCAATATACTGTTCCTTAAATGCGGGTCTACACGTGAATTGTGATGAATGACAACTCATCGATGTTAAGCCAATATCATGAGTTACTGAAGAAATACTATCTAAAGATTCCTGGAACTTACTAGCTAAAATCTTAATAATTAATGACTTACTAATTAAAGATTTATTAAGAAGATCACTAAGCAAATTTACATCTAGGGAATCGAGCTTCTTTATCCAAAACCTCTTAGTGGTATTATTGAGTCTATGCAACCTGAATCTCAACGCAATCAGACCATGCCCAGCGATAAATGGAGAATCTGTTTTATGATAAGACAATACAGAATCATTAGCGTTTACAATAAATAGACCCAGCCATGTGCGTGAATAGAATCTTTCAGTAAACACGTGATGAGTTGGACCAGATAGCACAGTGCATGACGAGAGAGAACCCAAGTTAGATTTAAGGAAATTGGATGCGTAACTATCCACCGAAAGGTTTATATTACAAAACTTTGGATAAAAAACTGCGTTTTCACCCATCGTAAGGTTAATATTAAAAAACTTTGGATTAAAAAGTGCGTTTTTACTCACCGTAAGGTTTATATTAAAAAACTCCAGATAAAAAACTGCGTTTTTACTCATAGAAAACAGGTCTGCAGTTTAAAATAGAATTTGAACAAAAAACTTTATAAAAAAAAGTTTAAAATTTTTTTGAAATCTTTCACCTGCTTTTTCAAACATTGTTGGATTTTTTGAGCTAAGACTTTTAGTTGCTAAATAATAAAACTCTCAAGCTCTTACAATTTTCTCTTTGGGTGCGCAAAAGCATGTGTGAAGCAGTGTATGAAGTCTTAAATATACATAATGCTACCTATGGTTTAACCATAGCCAGGACATTTCACATCAGTTTATTTCAGTTCTTTTATAATATAACCTTTTGGTCATAGTCAGATATTATAGACGTGTGCAAACCTAAAAAGACGTTTCTATTGAGAAATAGATTTTGAAATGATGAACGAATACAATAGAGCACCGCACAGCTGTCGAGCAGGTATGGAGTCCCAGTCGAATACTCTAAAGATAATATGTATCTATTTTTAAAAAAATTTTAAATACAAGAAAGTTATAAAATACCCTATCTTCCATTAAAAACTGATCAGATTTTGAAATTAACTCTATATCGTAGTTTTCATTTTTAATAAAATATAATTTGAAACATGAGACTTTTTGAATTAAAAAATAAGCGGACACCGGGCGCGAACCCCGTTCCTCGAGATCTCCAGGCACGAGCTCTATTCACCGAGCGAATGCCGCACTGCCATATACAAGTTGAAATCATACTTATAAGGCTCTTCGACGGTAAAGTAGAAATCTATATACAAATATAACATGTGGATGGAAAATTCACCATGTTACAAATTAAATAGAAATATATAAACTACATTAATGTTGCTAGTTGTTTTGACTTATAATAGTTGGCAAAAATTATACCTTAAGAGGAGGTCGAGTATATCTGTCCTTTTCTAATCAAAGAATTGATTTTTTCACAAAAATTAATAATTCTAGCAAAAAATAAGAAGAAAGCCCCATCTTGTATAATAAAAAGCAAGATTTTCTTTGATAAGGAAAAATTATTTTTATCGATTCGTTTTGAAGAAAAGCTTGAAAAACTGAATTGTCCATCCTAACCTCTATTTTTGAAGTTTTTCAAGGTTTTCTTCAAAACGAATCGATAAAAATAATTTTTCCTTATCAAAGAAAATCTTGCTTTTTATTATACGAGATGGGGCTATCTCTTTATTTTTTGCTACAATTATTAGTTTTTGCAAAAAAATAAATTCTTTGATTAGAAAAGGACAGAGAAATACGACCTGCTCTTAAGAGGAGGCCGTATTGCTCTGTCCTTGTCTAATCTAAATTTTCGTTATTATTAATAAATTAAATATTGTTATACAAAAGTAAGGGTATAACCTAATAGATTTCAGTACGAGCAAACGATCCTATTCTATGAAAAAATATAAAATTTTCATTAGTTTTCAAGTGAGGTCTGAAACGGAATAACAGCTATCAAATTCAATTGTTTTTCCGTTTCAAACCTCACTTAAAAACTAATGAAAATTTTATATTTTTTCATAGAATAGGATCGTTTGCTCGTCCTGAAATCTATTGGGCTATACCCTTACTTTTGTATAACAATATTTAATTAATTAATAATAACGAAAATTTAGATTAGACAAGAATAGAACTATTCGGCCTCCTCTTAAGATATCACTTAATTTTAATTGCGACCGGGACATTACCTTTCTTTAATCGCAAAATGCGTAACATTTTTTTAAAATTAAAATCAATCATGATTTCTGTAATACATAGTAATTAAAGTTTAGTAAACAAAAATGGCGAAATATTAGTATCTTAATAAACTATCAAAAAATTATTTTATGGCCCATAAGAAAAGTATGTCAACTTTTGAACTTTTATAATTTTTTTTATTATAAAAAAACAGTCAACAGATTGATTTAATAAACAAGGTGACAAATTACATTAGAAATTGGAGGAATCAAAAAAATTTTCACTTTCATTAATTTTTTAATTAGGGAAGTAGCTTTTTTAAATAGGCTCAAGATTAGAAAAGTAATAATTAAATGCAAATAAATTTCATATGATAATGCAACTTACTTATATAAAACGACATAAATAAAATTTGCAGTAAAGAATTATGAAAGTATCACCTTAATACTCACCACCAATAGGAAAAATAAATCGAAAATGGTAGGCTAGTTGACAAGGCCAAAATTCGCCATTCTTGAATATAGTAAGTGATACCAGCAAGCATACATAAGCCCATAGTATAGAAACTGCATGTCATTACTGTGACAAAAGAACGGTAATTTGGTCCCACTAATTCAAGAGCTATAAGTTAATATGATAATTAAATAATTTTTTTAAGAATATATGCTTATAAAACTATCATTTCGGGGAATTTTTTTTGAAACAATACCGTTTTTTCTAGGAACCACTACTTATTTTCGAGAAAGGAGTAAAAATAGAAAAAAATTGAATCCTTTAAGATTTAAAATATTTTTAAAAAGTTATAAGCTTTAAATTATCCCTAGTCTTGAAACTTTTCTAATTTTCAGACTGAGGAGATGTAAAACGGAAACTACACCTGTTCTCTTAAATATTGACAGCCTTCTTATTTTATTTCAAAACTTTAAGAAAAGAAATGCATTAGTTTGAAGTATTTACTAGGAAGATTATTCAGTTAAATTTTCAAATAAATTGAGTTATTAGTTTTTCAGAACATCAGGTTTGTTGTACAAAATCTAGAAATTTTAATATATCATATTAATATCTAAAATTCTGAGAAACTAATGAATGAATTCATTTGAAAATATAGTTGAATAATCTTCGTGGCAAATAATGTAAGCTAAAGCATTCCTTTTCCTCAAGTTTTGCAATAAAATGAAAAAATAGGCCAAATTCATGAGTACAGGTGTAGTGTTCGTTTTACACCTCCTTAATCAGTTTTTGAAATTTTTTCAGTTCAATCTTTTGTTAATGATGCAAAATAAACTCTGTTAAATCTTGAAAATCTTTTTACCAATTCTGCACTGAAAGAAAAGAAAAGTACAATCCACTTGAATCTCTGCTACGAGTAACCGCAATTCTCCGGTAAAGCAGTTCAAGTAAGACATACTTACATTCGATCAGCGACCCCAGAAAAAGTTATATTCCATCAAGACTGACAAGGAGAGTGCATTGCATTTGGGTCTTGGATTTTCTTCTAGCTTTGGGATCTTCTTTTTTACATAAAATTATGAAAAAAGCCGCGTCCATTCAGTCCAACGCTCGAATTTTTCCGAGTTATGAGCAATTTTGTCTGTTTTGTTGAAAAATTTGCATCTGCTTTATAATTTTACAGTTTTCGAATTACTTATTCTATAAGGTTTTTACTGATTGCATATTAAAGTTGAGATTAAAACCTTTCGATTACAAAAAAACCGTGTCCAAAAAGCTCAAGTTGTTAAAAACTTATGAGAGAATAAAAATAGCGCAAATATTTAGCTGAAAATATGCATAGAAAATAAATGCAACATTTTAGTTAGAAATTCATTTCAATTTTCATCCCTTTATAAGTTTTTAACAACTTGAGCTTTTTGGACACGTTTTTTTTTTAATCGAAAGATTTTAATCTCAACTTTAATGTGCAATCAGTAAAAACCTTATAAAATACGTAGTTCGAAAACTGTGAATTTATAAAGTAGATGCAAATTTTTCAACAAAACAGACAAAATTGCTCACATTTCGGAAAAAATTGAGCGTTGGACTGAATAGACGCGGCTTTTTTCATAATTTTATGTAAGAAAAAAGATTCCAAAGCTAGAAGAAAATCCAAGACCCAAATGCAATACACTCTCCTTGTGAGTATAGCGAACTAGAGAGTTCGCTATACTCAATTATATATACTTGCGACTATGTAAGTTCTCTTTAGATGCTGTTATTTATCTATAGTGACAATTTTTTGAAAAACAAAATTTTGAAAAATAATTTAATTTTGTATTCCTACCTCATGTAATATGTTCAGAGTAAACTAGAAAAGAAATATATATCACGGGCACGCTTAATTCAACGAATTAAGCAAAATATTCAGAATGATTTGCTAGAGAAATAACATAAATCGACGATTGCCTGAAAGAAAATACTATTTCACTTTTGGTAGAAGAAAGACGCTATTTTGTTTTTACTTCAAGGAAGGCACTATTTCGTCTTTGATTGAAGAAAGACGCTATTACGGTTTTGGCAAAAGGAGAATGCTATTTCGTTTTTAATTAAAGAAGACGCTATTTCGTTTTTAGTTAAAGAGAAGAGTTATTTCGATCAAATTTTAACTTTGTCAATTTTGTAACGGATTCCTCATAACATCGATCAAATAATGAACTTACTTACAATATATATTTATATAAATTATATCAACGTATCTTTTTCATGATATTGTTCAATATTACTTTGTAATGATATTGTTGGAAAATATCGAGGTCCAGGTGAATAATTTTCAGTAATTAAACTTAATTTAATTTATTAACCTTTAGCTGGCAGGGAGTATACTATAGTATTCCACGCTTTTTCTTATCAAATTTTGAAACCGTATTCAAAAAATCGGGATCAGTGGTGACACCAAACTGTAGAGGAGGGATGTAATTTACGATTCCCGCCAGAGATTTTTTTAGCATTTTTTATTTATTATTATCGATTTTGCAGACAGGCATTCAGATAGTGCCTCATAGGCCAGCTATAATCGGCTGGAGAGGCATGCCAGCTAAAAGTTAGTATTAAAAAGAAAACTTTAGAATACAAACGAGAACATTGTGCTTTTCGAAGCAGCTCTGACTTGCATGCCGTCACATGTGGCCGCTATCCTTTATTCTGTGCTTCTGACGATATACTATAGTACATGCATATATATTCTTATTCATACAAACATACTATCTTACTATAGCTATGGCGCGTTTACAACATTTACTTTTAATACGATAGAAATGTACCTTAAAATTTTTTTCTCAACACGCCTCCTTACATTTATATCGCATTATTCAAAGAAAACTCATTTTACATTCATCATTGCTCTGAATTTTACAAATTTATCTTTACATAAGGCCTTCGTTTGAATATCAGCAATATTATGTTCTGATTCAATCTTACATATCTCAATTTCTTTTTCTTTAACATTTTCGTGTACAAAATGATAATGAATTTCAATGTGTTTAGAATTCTTAGTAAAATTACCATATTTCGCTATTTTTATAGAACCTGAGTTATCCTCATATATCTTGGTAGCCATTTTAGAATCTATTTTAAATATTTTACTTTACTCTTTTATAAAATTAACTTCGCTAACTGCTTCTGATAAAGCTACATATTCTGCATAGGTTGTTGCTTTTGTTACACACTTTTGTTTTCGTGATTTCTAATAAATTATGTTACCATACAATCTAATTAGATAACCAGTAGTTGATTTTCTATCTATATTATCTCCAGCCCAGTCGGCATCTACACAACAATCTAAATTATTACAATTTGTATTTTTCTCTTAACATAAAAATATGTATTTCAGTATTTTTAAAATATAACTAAAGTGTGTTTTATTGTAACAATTTCGAGATCTACTTACAGTGGGGTCCAATAAAAAAGCCACCCTTGAGAAAAAGTACTAATTTAAAAATTTTGTATCTCAATAAATAAGGGTCGAACGGAACTCTACGACCACTTATTTTGAACGCATTTGTAAGGACTTTTCAATGGTGTATTGGCATTTTAGTTTTGAGTACTTGTCTAGGAAATATTACGACTTAAAAATAGAAGAAAAACAATTTTTTTATTCGTCTGTGTTTAAATTCAAATCATTTTTCGGAAAATGATGGTAGAAAAATTTTACGTGGCTAGTTTTGAAGGTATTTTGCTTAACTTGAAATTTATATTTTAGTTTTTTTTTTCTAGGTTCAAAACTGACCGAGATTTAGCGATTTTTGTTCAAAAAAAGGGTCTTCATTATTTTTCCGATATCTGCTTGATGAGAGAAGATATAGAAAAATGCCAAATAAAAAAAGTGTATTTTCGTGTGTAGAATAACCTTAAATTCTCTAAAAATTTTTTGTGCATTTTAATTTTTTTTTATATTATTGCGGTACTCTTATAAGAGTATGGTATACATGTATATAAGAATACCGCAACAATATCAAAAAAATTAAATTGCACAAAAAATTTTGAGAAAATGTAAGGTTATTCTACACACAAAAATACACTTTTTTTATTTGACATTTTTCTATATCTCCTCTCATAAAGGGGAGACACAAGTAAAACTGCATTTCTTAATAAAAAAATGACGTTTATTATTTTTCATTTTTTACCTATAACACGTACAACATAATCCATGCGTAATGTTGTTCAAAATCATCTGAAAAATCTATAAAAAAATTTTCAGCCTGAAATATTAAAAATTGTGTGACTATTTCCATTTTAACTGCTGCTTGGTTTACTGGTAAATAAGGCAGCAGCTAAAATGGAACTTGTCTCACAGTTTTTAATATTTCAGGCTGAAAATTTTTTTATAGATTTTTTACAGATGATTTTGAACAACATTACGCATGGATTACGTTGTAGGTGCTATGGATTAAAAATTAAAAATAAAAAACGTCATTTTTTTGTTGAGAAACACAGTTTTACTTGTGTCTCCCCTTAAGCAGATATCGAAAAAATAAAAAAAAACTTTTTTCGAACAAAAATCGCTAAATCTCGGTCAATTTTAAACCTAGGAAAAAAAATAAAACATAACTTTCAAGTTTAGCAAAATACCTTTAAAACTAGCCGTGTAAAATTTTTCTAACATCATTTTCCGAAAAATGATTTGAATTTAAACACAGGCGAAAAAAAAAATATTTTTTTCTATTTTTAAGTTATAATATTTCCCAGACAAGTACTTAAAATTGAATTGCCAATACACCATTAAAAAGTCCTTACAAATGTGTTTAAAATAAGTGGTCGTGGAGTTCTGTACGACCCTTATTTGTTGAGATACAAAATTTTTAAATCAGTACATTTTTTCTTAAGGGTGGCTCTTTTTTATTGGACCCCATTGTAGGTAATTTAGATTGTAACTTATATCTGGTCTAGTACTTGAACTTATATATAATAAAGTGCCTAGAAAATTTCTGTACAAAATGTTTTTTTCAAATACATCAGATTTTTCAAGTTTCAAATTCATTTCCATAGGAGTGTTATACAATTTATCATTTTCTATATTATATTGTTTTGCTAATAATTCTATACATTTCGTTTGACTTAGTTTTATTTTATTTTCATCACGATCGTATTCAATACTCATTCCAAGATATTCTTTTATTGCTCCTAAACCTGTTTCAATTAAAATTTTTTTTTTAAATAATCTCTTGATAAATTATAATTTACTTTTGTTTTTACTACATATCATGACGTCATCTACATAGTTTAACAAGTATACAGTATCTTCTTCTTATCCACGAACGTATATGCATAATTGAATACCAGCAAGAAATACCTTGCTCCTAACGTCGCTCGGTTAAATTTTCATATATTATATTATTATGTATAAATTAGCCAATTTTAAAATAAAATAGAATTGCCGCAACTTGTGAATTTTGATATTCTAGTTTTGTACTAAATTAAATTTTTATATTTTTATAAAAAAGATTAATTAATGTTACAATGTCCATAAAAATTGTTTAAATACAAATTATATCATGATGAATTAAGAATTTGTTCTACTAAATTGCATTAGAATCAATGGAAAAATAAAATAGAAATTCATTCTTTTTAATCACGTGTTTCAATCATGAACCATGAAATAATCGAAATCGGTATTTGACGTTTACTAGACGTACAACTGCACGGAGAAAGGAAAGTATTGTTAAAATAGGTTCTAAATCAAGTATATCTAATTTATGTACTAAGGTACTTAAAACAAGAGTGGCGATATAATTTCAAGTAGTACTATAGCTTAAATTTTAGGGACCAATGTTGGTACTATTATATTATAAAGTAAGAGCGTAAATTTGCGATGCTTAGTGTCTTTTTTTGGAACTAAGACTGACATTTCACCTACTCGATTCAAGGGAAATATTTCGCAGAAAATGTAATTATTAATCTCTTTTCGGGTGGCTTTTCCTGTTACTAAAATTAAAAATTATTAAATATAGAATTATTTACATAATGTATAACACTTTAGAATTACTAATATTTAATATTTTAATTCGTGATATATAAGGAATAAAACGATATATGTTTATCTTCCATATTCCGTTTTAAAATAATTACTTTTGAGTTTTAAATTAATTATTAGTAATTTAAAATTGATGTATATATTATATGATTTACATTATATTTATCAACTGTTGAAAATTGTTACACAATTTAATGAGTTTTACGTTGATAGGTATTTATTATATTAAAGTTTTTCGCTCCTAACGTCGCTCGGTTGAATTTTCTTTTATTATATTATCATGTATAAATGACTAATTTTAAGTGAATAAAAATTCATTAATTGAAGTTAATTTTGAGTACTGAATAAAATTAAAAATAATTTGATGAAACATAATATAAAAATATATGTACACATGTGCTTAAAGTAAAGAAGCGTATAATTTATTTGATCAAGTGACTATTTCTCAATCTACTTCCATAAGAAAAATAAAGATAGTACGATATTTGATATTCATAAAATGAGAACTGGGAACTGAGTAACAACTATAATTTCCAGACCTTAATATATGACCATGAATTTAAATTATGAAATTAATGTTTACGTGAAACATGCTTAAAAAAGATTCTGTGTTTATTTCTTATAAAAATATCTTAACAAATGTATTTTATATATATGAAATACGAAATTTAAATTTAAAACCCATAAGATTAAAATACACATTTTTGGTTAATTTTAAATTTGAATATTTCAGAATAATAAAATAACTATTTGCAATTACTTAACAATTCTTTTTGCATCCAATATAAAATTTTAATGAGATACAAATATTATAAAGTGTATGTATAACAAGTAAGGTTTGCATATCATAAATATTATAATTTTTAGAAAATTCTTGATATTAATAAATTATTAATTTAAATGTTTAAATATTTTTTCATCGATGACAAGTAACCTTTCAAATATAGTTAAAATATTACTGTAAACGTCAATCGAATAACATTTTCATCAAAATAAATTTTAACGATATAATTATTAAAATAAACATTTTTATTTAACGGCATGTCGGAGCTGCAGCAATCGAGTTTTGCTTTTTTTATTTTATCGATATCTTTTTAAATTCTTAAATGAAACAAATATAATGACTTGTCCGCACTAAAGTTATATTAGTACAATAATTTTTCTTAAAATAAAAAATCATTTGGACTTGTTATTTTTTTATGAGCTTGGATTGGAAATTAGATATCAAACTCGACAAACCTAACCTTAAAATACAATATATTGAAAGTTTTTATTATAACTTTGTATGTATAATATTTTGGTGGTTTTCTTGAGTTGTCCGCACTAGAGTTTAATCTTACAAATTTTTTCTTTATAGCAAAAAAACTCAATTAAACGCATCGTTTATTCATAAGTTATGATTGGAAATATTATTAGAAGGCGGACAGCTTCGTCATGCTCTTAACTACAATTTATTGTAATAATTATTTTTTTAATATATATATTAAAAAAATAATCATTTTATTTGATGAACAGTTATATAAATATTATATATTTATAATTGTATGACTAAATTTATTAAATTAAAATTTTATTCAGTCATCATTCGTAGAATAAAGTATTTAAATGAGTTTACATGAAAATATATTATTTAAAAAGTTACTTGTTAACAATTTTTTATAAACAACATACATTTAACCTCAATTACATTTTCATTTGTACACGTGTTAGTATTTAAATTAATTGTCATTTATATAAAAATTGTTAACAATTAAATATATTAAAATGACTTATTAATATATTAAAATTATATTTACCTTAATTACATTTTCATATATACACGTGTTTGTATTTAAATGAATTGTCATTTATATAAAAATTGTTAACAATTAAATATATTAAAATTCATTTCATTAAAGCAATAATATTTTCAATATGAGAAATATATTAATTTTTAAAATACATCAAATTACGTCATTTGAAAAATTATCATTACATGATATAAAAATATTTTTTTCAATATCGTTCGAACATAAATTTTATGAAATACCATCTAAAAAAATTATTTATTTGATATTAAATTTTTTTAATAGTCAATTATAAAGATAGGAAAATATATGAAATACTAATAAATTTTTCTGATTATGTCTATAATTATGAATTTATATTTATGAACTGTCTAGATAGAAGTAAAATTTCCCCTAAAAAAGTAAACATTTTAAAAGAAAATTTACTTATTATTTGCGAAGCACTTATTATAAATGTGGAAAAAAATAATATTCTGTAATATCACTCTATAATTTGTATTAAATATGATCATTGAAAGTACAATTATTTTATTATGTTGAATTTGTTGTCAAAGTTTGATTATATTTCACTATGAGAAGATATAAAAATTAACTGTGATATTTAACTGATGTCTTTCCATTCTTTTTCTGAATTTCCATAAAAGGAATGTATTAACTTGTACACAGTAAAAAATTTTTTGGAACTTTACATCGCTGAGCATGGTAAGTATCGGGACCCTTGCTGAGCGTGTTAAATACACATGAAAACCGGTAAAATTACATGATACATTCGATATAATTTAATAAAAAACATACCTTGAAATTTTATTACTCATGACACTATGAAATTTGAAAAGATTATTTAATAACTTTATGTTAAACATCAATTAATAAGAATAAAATATTTCTTAATTCGTTTAAAATGTGTTTCTATTGTCGCGAAAGTTCACGTATGTCATGTATTTTTACCGGACAGCCATGTTGATATTGACTGTAACATTACACTGCTAAGCACGGGGAAAATACCGCGATCATAGTAGGACCTACGCTCAGCGATGTAAAGTCCCTGTTAGAAAAGTTCGTACTGATTCAGTACTGATATCACATTGAAATCAGGACTTGATTAACATTGAATCAGTGTAAAATCAACATGAAATTGACACAAAATCAGTACTGCGCATGTCCTGAAAATGGTTCCATAACGGAACGCAAATAAGGTACAAAATTCAAGCCTAATCGATATTGAATCAGTTGTTACTTGGCAAATTCCCCGGACCTCCGAGTGAATGCAGTACTGGCCTGCCTCGGGTTGCAGGCTGGTTCTGACGATCAGAGTGGTCCAAAAGAATTTCAATATAATTTATGACTTAGTAAGAAAACTAAGAAGTTAAAAGGTGCAATATTTTAATATATAAAAGCAATTAAATTTTAAATTCATATGATAAAGAAAAAAAACTATTGATATTAAATAACTCTAATTATTTAAGAAAAATGAATAATATAATTAATTCTTTTTTTAACTTAATTTTTGTCCCGAAAAGAGGAAAAGGAAAATAAGTAGTTGACTCTCTACTTAAGAGGAGGCCGTATAGCTCTGTCCTTGTCTAATCTAAATTTTCGTTATTAATAATAAATTAGATATTTTTATACAAAAGTAAGGACATAGCCCAATAGATTTAAGGACGAGCAAACGATCTTATTCTATGAAAAAATATAAAATTTTCATTATTTTTCGAGTGAGGTCTGAAACGGAAAAACAGTTATCAAATCCAATTATTTTTCCGTTTCAGACCTCACTCGAAAAATAATGAAAATTTTATATTTTTTCATAGAATAGGATCGTTTGCTCGTCCTTAAATCTATTGGGCTATGTCCTTACTTTTGTATAAAAATATCTAATTTATTAATAATAACGAAAATTTAAATTAGACAAGGACAGAGCTACACGGCTGCCTCTTAAGAGGAGGTCGAGTATATCTGTCCTTTTCTAATCAAAGAATTGATTTTTTCACAAAAATTAATAATTGTAGCAGAAAATAAGAAGAAAGCCCCATCTCGTATAATAAAAAGCAAGATTCTCTTTTATGAGGAAAAATTATTTTTATCGCTTCGTTTTTAAGAAAACCTTGAAAAACTGAATTGTCCATCCTAACCTCTATGTTTTAAGTCTTAAAAACGAAGCGATACTAATAATTTTTCCTTATAAAAGAGAATCTTGCTTTTTATTATACGAGATGGGGCTTTCCTCTTATTTTTTGCTACAATTATTAATTTTTGTGAAGAAATCAATTCTTTGATTAGAAAAGGACAGATATACTCGACCTCCTCTTAGTAGGAAAATGGTAACAAAACAATCACATAAATAAAAAAAATTTCAGAAAAAGGCATTATTATGAAAATGCAAGAAAAAAAAGTAATGATAAATTAGAACTAAGACGTGTTCAAGAAACTTTACGTAAGAAAAAAGCTTATATGAAAATGAAAAAAGGACAACCAAATACATATAAAAAGAAATTAAAAAACGCTAAGATAACAAAATGGCAATTCAAGGAAACAATGAGTACTGATAAATTGAAACAAATACGTGCGCATAAGGCTTTACGCAAGAAAGAAGCTTATATAAAAATTAAAGAAGAACGACCGAAAAAATATGAAGAAAAATAAAAAAATATTAAGACATCAAAATTGAAATTTAAGGAAAAGATGAGTACTGATAAATTGAAACAAATACGTGCGAATGAGGCTTTACGTAAGAAAGAAGCTTATAAAAAAATTAAAGAAAAAACCAGAATAATATGAAGAAAAATTGGAAAATACTAAGATAACAAAATTGAAATTCAAGGAAAAAATGAGTATTGATTAATTGGTACAAATACGTGCGAATGAAGCTTTACGTAAAAAAGTAGATTATATAAAAATCTAAAAGAAAAACAATCCAATAAATATAAAGAAAAATTGAAAAATACTAAAATAACAAAAATGAAATCAAAGATAAAAAAGGGTACTGATAAAATGAAACAAATACGTACAAATGAAACTACGCATAAGAAAAAAGCTTGCATAAAAATGAAAGAAGAACAACGAGAAAAATAGAAAGAAAAATTAGAAAATACTAACCAGGAGAGTGTCTGAGTTGCGGGTCACAGACCTTGATGAAACTTCGGGATAAGTACTTAGGTACCAAAATATGAGTAAGGTCACAGCGGTACGGTCTAACGCTTAGAAAAAGTGAAGTTATGGACAATTATAGCCTTATTTTCAGAAAAATATGAAAAAAGAACTCCTAATTGAAGTGTAAATAATTCTGTCTAGAAGTGTCTTGAATAAGTCAACAATAACTAAAATGAAAGAACTGAAGTTATGCTTGTTTAAGTTAAGCATAAAAAAAGTACTAAAAATCACCATCCTACAAAATATAGACTATTTTTGGTACTCTCTTACTGCTCAATTTTAAACAAGCATAACTTTAGTTCTAATTATTATTTTTTAATTTGGAAACTAGCAAATTAAAGCTTGCTTTCTCTGCTTATATTTTAGTTTTTGTGAATTTATTAAGGACATTTCTAGACAGAATTATTTACACTTCAATAAGGAGTTCTTTTTTCATATTTTTCCAAAAAAAAATATAATCCCCATAACTTTAGTTTTTTGAAGCGTTAGACCGTACCGCTGTGGCCTTACTCATATTTTGGTACCTTAATACTTATCTCAAAGTTTCATCAAGATCTGTGACCCGCAACTCAGACACTCTCCTGGTAAGATAAAAAATTGAAATTCAAGGAAAAAATGATTATTGATAAATTGGAACAAATATTAAGTTACAAAAAATAAAATCAATGGAAAGTAAAGATACTAATAAATTTAAAAAAATTGCATGAAAATGAAAAATTATTATTATTAAGTTATTAGTGAACAATATAATGCATATGGGAGAATGGTACAAATTAAAAATCAAAAATTGGAAAATGCCGATATTATTAGGAAAACACAAGTAAAGAATGATTGCTACCAATTAAAGGAATTACGCACAAGGTGTAAACAAATAGAAATTGATGACAATAAACATGTTAATAATGACACTACAATAAATAAACCAATAGATGAAAAGAAGCAAAAACATAAATATGATTCTTATCAATTAAAGATATTATTTATTAAGTGTAAACGATTAAAAATTGAAGACAATAATTATAATGAAAATTACAATAATAATAATTATAATAACAATCATAATATTGTATTGAACAAAGTTATTGATAAAACAATAAAGGACAAAGTAGAAAAATAATTGAAGAAATTGAATGAAAAAATTAATTCGAAACTGATTGGTTGTATAGCAAATATATATTTTGATGAAAATCTCATATCTGAAAATAACATTGGTTCCATGACAAATACATGTGTTTATTGTGATGCGAAACTTTTTGCTTCCGAATATACTAAAAGTGACGATTTCTCCAATTGTTGTCATAAAGGTGAAGTAGAATTGTAAGAATATCCTCTATACCCAGAACAATTAACGTTTTTAGCAACTCAATTAACGGAAGAAATTACTGATTTTCGACGAGATGTTAGGTTCTACAATGATGCTTCAGCATTCGCAAATTTTGGTGCTAATTTTGATACATTGCCGGGTAAAGAACCACAAGTTATTAGAATATGTGGACAAATTTACCATAATGTATATGCGTTACATCCTAATAAAGATGAAGCACGTAAATATAGACAATTATATATTTAAGATAATGAAATGGCAACGATTGAACGGAATAAGTTTAATGTAAATTTAACATTATTAGAAAATTTAGATATTTTGATAAGAGACATTAACCCTTATGCTAAAGCCTATAAAATGATGCATAAAGTAGAAGAAGAAGAACTACAATGATGTGCAAAAATCTATTGTCCTCCAAAAACTGTTACTGTGTCTATTGTCCGTAATAATAATTTGAATAGAAATAGATATAATCTACCTACCTGTAATGAAGTTGCAATAGTAAATGTTGGAGATGACGATCTTCCTCCTATTGAACGTGATATTGTCATTTACTCTTAGTATGATAAACCAATTAGTATACCGATAATTAGCAAACATACTGATCCTATGACATATCCGTTTATTCATCCTACTTGTGGTTTTGGATGGATGCCAAATGTGAAAAGTAAATTTGGAAAATCTAATATTTTAAATTTGAAATTTCATAATTATAGATTTAGTGTTAGAAATAAATTTAATCCATTCCTTAATTTGGGAAAATTATCTTAACAGTTTATTGTTGATGCGATTGAAAAAGTTGAAACTTCCAGATTATATTTCATACGAAAAAAATCAAAACGTATTAAGAATTAATTGTTACAAAGGTGTTATGGACTATTTACATAACAAAAAAAAATTAGATTCTTTGAAAATTGTAAAATGGTAATATTACCGTCAAGCTTTACAAGAAATCCACGATTTTTAAAACAAAATTACATTGACTCAATGACACTTGTCAATTATCATGGTGAACCTGACCTATTTGTAACTATGACCTGTAACCCACATTGAAAAGAAATAACTGAAAACTTGAAAATTTATGAAAATGCTATAGATAGACCAGATATTATAACAAAAGTATTTTATCAGAAAGTAGAACTCGAAAATTTAGTAATAAAAATGGGAATATTAGGAAAATGTATTGCATATACAGCACCGGGCAATAATTCTGAGCAGGTTATCAAATTTTTGCTCCGACTTTGAAAAAGCGTATCTTCTTCAATTTTGATCCTAGAAAAAATTAAAAAAAAGCATCTTTAAGTGTTCTTTAAATGCTTTCTTTTTAGCTTACTTACTTTTTTTTAACGATATTTAAAAAAAAAATAATCGCTTTGGCAATTTTTAAATTTTTTTCATTTTTGCATTTTTCTTCAATCAGCTGTAGTTTTTTAAATAATTAAGCTAGAAAAAATTTGAACAAAGATTTGGAAAGGGCTCTTAAAATGCTATTTGCAACTATTTTCTCAAAAATTCTTTAATTATTTTTTGTCAAGTTTTAAGCATATAAAGTTATTGATCTAATACTTTTGCAGTTAAACACTTGAATAGCAAGTAGAAAATAATCGCTGGTGAAGTAGTGATTTAATTTTAGTTGGAAATTATAACTATTCATTATTAATAATAAAATAATAATAAAGTATGAAACAACAAAAAGATTTATTTTGCAAAAATTATATCATAGAAATCAAAAGTTTTTTACCAGCGATTATTTTCTACTTGCTATTCAAGAGTTTTTTACAACTGCGAAAGTATTAGATCGATAACTTTATATGCTTCAAACTTGACAAAAAATGATTAAAAAATTTTTGTAAAAAAAGCTGCAAATAGCATTTTAAGAGCCCTTTCCAAATCTTTTTTCAAATTTTTTCTAGCTCAATTATTTAAAAAACTACAGCTGATTGGAAAAAATGCAAAAATGAAAAAAATTTCAAAATTGCCAAAGCGATTATTTTTCTTCTAAATATCGTTAAAGAAATGTAAGTAAGCTAAAAAAAAGCATTTAAAGAATACTTTAAAATGCTTTTCTTAAATTTTTTCTAGGATCAAAATTGAAGAAGATACGCTTTTTCAAAGTCAGAGCAAAAATTTGATAACCAGCTCAGAATTATTGCCCGGTAGTGTAGTTAAATGATTGAATTTCAAAAACGAGGATTACCGCATACGCACATGTTAGTAACAACTTACTCTTGGATAATAATGGTAAATTTGATCTTCCCGAAAAAGTTGATAAAATAATAAGTGCAGAAATCCCAAATAGAGATATTTATCCATAATTATATAGTATTGTTAAACAATTTATGATACGCAGTGTCTGTGGTATGCAAAATATGAATTGTCCGTGTATAGATAAAAATACGAAACAACGTACTGAAAATTTTCCAAGAAAATTTAATAATACAACAACATTTGAATCCAATGGATATTTACTATACAAACGTAAAAATGATAGCGTCAAAATAATTCTCAAAAATAAAATTACAGAAAGAATCGCAGATAATGAATTTGTTGTTCCTTATAATCCTTAATTATTATTGAAACTTAATGCACACATACACGTAGAAGTTTGTTCCACTGCACACTGCATTAAATATTTATTTAAATACTGTTATAAAGGTCGAGATTGTGCATACATTAAAATACATCAAGTAAATGTGGATTTTCAATCAGAAAATAAAGACACTTTTCAAAATGTCAATCGTGGAAATGTTGAATATGAATATGACGAAACCCAACAATACATTAATACACGATATCTATGTCCCCCTCAAGCAATGCACAGATTATGAGAATATCCTTTACATGTTATTTTACATACTATAAAACGTCTAAGCGTTCGTGGAGAAAATCAACAAAACGTATTTTTTAAAGGAGAAAAAGAATGAATAATCATGCAAAAAAATGTAGGAGCAACATCTTTTAACAGCATCTTTTGAATTAAATCGAGAAGATTTTGAAGCACGAAATCACTTGTATTCAGACATACAAAATTTTTATACATTTGATGAAAAACTGAAAAAGTGGAATAAAAGGAAAAAAAGAAAACCAATATTTAGTAGAATATACTCAGTAAGTCCGAAAGATAGAGAACGTTATTTCATTAGGTTATTACTATTAAATGTTAAAGAAGCCACATCTTCTGAAGCTTTGCGTACTATTGATGATGTGATGAACAATTCGTTTTGAGGCAGCTAAGGCAAAACAATTAATTAATGAAGATGAAGAATGGGATAGGTGTTTGGAAGAAGCATCTTCAACAGAATTCCTTTATATTCTTTAAGAATTATTTGCTTTCATTTGCGTTTTTCATAATCCTATAAATTCACGAGATTTATATAAAAAATATAAAGATAAGTTATACCATCCTAAATACGAAAAAAACATAGATGAAAATCTTGCATTGAATGTTATTGAAAATAATTTACAAGTCGATGGATTTTCTTTAAATGATTTTAATTTACCGAACATAAGCACATTTATAGAAGAAGAATTAGAAATGAAAATAAATGTTTTTAATGATAAACAAAGGTAAATATTCAACTCTACTATAAAAAGTTTAAACAACCAAAGTAAAGAAAAATATATTTTTATAGATGGACCAGGTGGAAGTGGAAAAAGTTATTTACTTAACGTTTTAATAGTTTATTTCAAATATCTTACTATACATTATTAATGTGTAGCTTGGACAGCTATAGTAGCAAATTCATTAGTCGATGGAAAGACCGTGCATACAATATTTAAACTACCGTTAAGAGGCCGCTGGAATAAATTAATTAATTAATAATGAAATTAATTTTGATGCTTCGTTTTCAAAAAAAGTTTGACATACTTACAAAATCATGAGTGAGGCTAGAGAATTAATTTGTTCTCAGTAGAAAAAATATTGTTTTTCACTGTACGAGTTGTGGACAACTATTGATTTCTAGTAATAACTACTAGTTTTTTCAAAAACCTACATTTTTTGATTAGAAAAAGATAGAGAGATACAACGTCCTCTTAAATATAACAGATTGTATAACTTGTAATGTTAAGCCTAATTCTGCAGAAAGTAAACAAAGGGAACACAAATAATTATTTGGGATAAAATATCCATGACTTCAAAATTTGCTTTTGAAGCAGTTGATCGTCTTTTGTAAGATTTATGCGATGTAAACTAACCTTTTGGTGGTGAAACTGTAATTGCATCAGGAGATTTTAGGCAAAAATTACCAATTGTACGACATGGAAGCCGTATGAACATTATTGAAAACTAAGTTTAATTTAGTTCATCATAGCAGAATTTATAGCTTAGTATATAAAGCTCAAGTAAATATTAATATGCAAAAAATATTGGGCTCAAAAAATATAGAGCTAAGAATACATAAGAATAAAAAAAAAAAAGATTCACAGAGATATTGGGCCGAAAAAATATAGACTCAAGAAAATATAAGAATCAAAAAAATATAGAGCTCAAGTAAAATAAGAATAAAAAAAATATTGGGATAAAAAAAATAAAAGAATCAGACAAATATTAGGCTCAAAAAATATAGAGACCAAGAAAATATAATAATGAAAATAAATATTGCGCCTAAAAAAATATAAAATTAAAAAAAATGAAAACTCAAAAAAAAAAGTTAAAAAACAATGAGGCCCAGAAAAATAAATGGCCCAAATAAATTAGAGGCCCAACAAAATGAGGCCCAAGGAAAATAGAACTCGAAAAAAGTAGGTCCAGAAAAATATAAGGCCTAGAGAAGTATAGGACTAAAAAAGATATGAAAGCCAAGAAATAAGAGGCCAAAAATAATGAGGCCCAAAGAAAATAAGACTCAAAAAAAATAGAGCCTAAAAAATATAAGGCTCAGAAAAAATAGAGCTAAATAAAATATAGGATCCAAAAAAATTATAGAACCCATGAAAATATAAATTTCAAAAATATAGAGAGCCAGAGAATATATAAGAATCGAGAAAATATTTGGCCCAAAAAAATTAAAACCCAAGACAATATAGGGCCCAAAGAAAATAGCACTCAAATAAAAGTAGGGCCCGAAAAGTATAAGGCCCAGAAAAATATAGAACTAAATAAAATATAGGACCCAAAAAAATCATAAAATCCAAGAAAATATAAATTTCAAAAAAATATTGGGCCCAAAAATATAGAGCACAGGAATATATAAAAATTACATAAATATTAGGCCCAGAAAAATATAGAGCCCGAGAATGCATGAGAATCGAAAAAATATTGAGCTCAAAAAAATATAGAGCCCAAGAAAATTCAAGGCTCAAAAAGAATATAAGCCCCAATGAAAATAGGGCTCAAAAAAATGTAGGGCCTAAAAAATATAAGGCCCGGAAAAATAGAACTAAATAAAATATAGTACCCAAAAAAATTATTAAACCCAAGAAAATATTAATTTCGAAAAAAAATTGAGCCCAAAAAAATATTGGTCCTAAAAAAATATAGAGCCCAATAATATATAAGAATCGAAAAAATATTGGGCCCAAAAAATATAGAGCTCAAGAAAATATGAAGCCAAAAAAAGATATGAGGCCAAAAAAAATATAAGGCCCAAAAAATATAGAGTCTAAAAAAATATAAGGCCCAGAAAAATATAGAGCCAAATAAAATATAGGGCTGATTCCATTCAGATTCATGCAGGCCGTCACTGATCGAATTTTTTTTTCTTCTAAGTTATAAAAATACCTTCTATTATGTATATAAAAAAAAAATTTACCTCGTAGAACGCTCAAAAAAAAATTTTTTTTTTTACTACAGCAATTTTAGTGTTGGATGTAAGAACGAAAATTCAAAAATTAAAAATGAACCTCTACTTTTAAATGACTATAGCTCCGCTAATTTTTAACTTTTTAGGCGTTCTTTTAACGAAAGTGTGCGGAATTTTGTCTAGTTTTAAATACAATCTCGATTTTTGTAATACAATTTAATCTTACTGAGTTATTTACGAAAAACCGAAAAAAAGCGATTTTTTTCAAACACGATTTTTTCAAAAACTATATTTTTTTTTTTTTTATATTAATGTGATTTTCTACATAGAAAATACTAACTTTTAGGTAAGGTGAGAATAGGCGATTTTGCCTTTTTTTTAACAGATTTTTAAACGTTTTTTTTTATATTTTCGATTTTAAAACATTGATACCATGGCGCATCGTACTATTTTTCCAACTTTACGTGATTTTACAACAATTTTCATGCTCTTATTTATTGATATATCTAAAATATCAACAATAATCTTTAAAATAAACCCCGAATCGAATATTTTGATCAATTAGAATCAAAGTTATTACGATTTAAAGTTTAAAAAAAAATGCTGAAACTTTAAATAAATATATTTACTTTGAATTTTGAATTTGAACTTTGAATTTTGAAAAGGTGAATTTTTTAAATACTAAAATATATATTATTTGGTCATTTTCAATGAGCAAATAATATGCGATACAATTAAGAAATAAACACTAATGAATTGAGAACTAATGTGAATAAAAAAATCGGAATTTGAATAAAACCTTTCAATTTATTTCTTGACACTCATGTCTCGAAGTTTTGGCAGTGAAGATTTGGTTTTGTTCACTTTTTCAACAGTGAATCTTTTGAATACCTTTAATTTCTTTTGCATTTCCTAATTATTCCATTTTTTTTGTCTGTCGAAAAACTTCTAACTCATCCTTGCGGATAACAAGAATGTTAATTGACGGAGTATATTTTGATACGTGAGTGGCGAAATTTTCAGCGTTTCTAATAAAATCTGCACTCTTCTTGTACAGATTATGCGTGGTAGCATAATGTATAACTAAACCACCAATACCGTCACAAGCGCCTTTACCATGACCTGTTGCAGAAAAAAGCCATTTTCTGTTTACTTTTGAGTTTTGAAGCTCATAGAATTGATATCTATTTTTAAAATGACTGGCAGCTCCATCGGAAATGGTTATAATTTCATCAAGATCTTGCGCAATATGTTTTTGTTTTAAATTGTCGATAGTTAAATTTATAGCCATTAGGGCATGAGACGAATCATGTTTAATATCGTCAGAGACGGTGACATAACTAACTGTTTTATCATTTCCAGAAAAGCATACTGACGTAAATATTGATATTTGGTTTTCACTCCAATGATAGCTTTGAATTTCATTTTGAAGCAGAACTATCCAATTTTCTGCAAAATCGACATGAATAACTAATTGGAAGTCATTATTTTTCGCTAAAAGTTTAACCTCTTTAATTGTTATACGTTGAATTTCTTTGACCAATTTATGAGCTCTTACAGTGAGAGCACGCTCTCTTAACTTTATTAAGAAACATTCAATTGTGCTAGTTTTATTCAATAAATTTGATTTTTCTCAAACACCATAAAAAATTTCTTCATATAAATCTTCTTCTGTCAAAGAAATTATTTGTGAATCAATAGAATCTCCAATGGAACATTCTTTACATTCTCTTAGTACTCATTTCATATCATCTTTTGAACAAAAAAGTGAAGAACATATTTTCAATTTTAAATCTGCAATGTCTTGTTTATTCTCTTTTTTATAATTATTCAATGCATCGATCATAAGTTTAAGATTCTCGCAGTAAACGCAAAGACACGAATCGGTGGGTGGATGTGGTATAACCCACTTCGGTCTTAAAGCGTAGAATGTTGATTTACCAATTTTTGTTTTAATTTCAGGATTTTTGTCTTTAAATAACTGATATATTTCTCTTATACTTCGCGTAAGAAAGCGTTTGACTTTTTTAGTTTTTATAGTATTTTTTTTATAGATACTGTGTCGCTTTTATTTTCACTTTGACGAGAACAATTGAAATCATCGTGTAGATAATAATCCTTTACTTTTATTACAATTTCACTATCCAAAGAATGGCCACGATAGTTCTCAGACTGCTTGTAAATTTTTCTATTATTGACCAATGATCGTGCTTGATCAATCATATAAATAGTTACATTTGGTAAAACTGATAATAAATAATCTTTGGAAATATCACTTGGTATAATACCCAACAATCGCACTTTCTCAAGAAAATTTGAACAATTATCTAACGCAATTTTAATATTCTCAAGCCATTTATCATTTGTTTTACATTCATTATTTCCATTTAATGTGGGCAAATCCGTTATATCGTAGAATTTCATCATTTTACTTGCTATTTGTGAATCAAATGCATCGTTCATTGGTTTTCTTTTTTGGAGAGCATAAGATTCTTGCATCTTGGTATTGATACTTTGAGGCATTTTAATTGGTGAAATGTTTAATTTCAAATTACTTGAAGTTTCGTTGAGCTATTCTACCACAGCCTCACTATGAATAAAATCTTCTGAAGATTATTGACTGCTTGATGTCGATGAAATGAGCGTATTTTTCACTTCATCTAATAATATTTTGTAACACGATGGGCATACTTTATCTTCTCTAGAGAAAGAAGTATTTGGATACAAGCGCTTCAAAGACTCCGTTAGATCACCTAATTCTCTAAGCGGACTTTTGGAGCAATCATAAACAACTTTTTCGCGCCTTTTTTTTAAATCCTTGCACTTTATTTTAACGATCAGTGATGCCATTATTGATATTCTGTTCAATGACAGATCGAAAAAAATAATTTTTCTTAAACATCTTTATTTTTTATCTTCCTTTTCTTATATTTTTAAACACGTCAAGTCGTTAATGAGAATGCAAAGAACGAATCATCGTCACCTAGTAGTGACATGCGTCAACTTCCTACAAAATAAATTCAAATTCTAGGCGCGAAATTCAAACTAATGAAAAAATTATATTCTTAAACAAAAAAAAAATTTATTATAATAATGTACCATAAAAAGAGGATAAATGGTTATGTATACTTTCATCAACATAACTTTTTATTTAAATTGAAAAATTTATATCTACGGATTTTAATCTTTAAAGAAAATTGCGTTTCCTCAATGTAAATATCATATTTATTTAAAGTTTCAGCATTTTTCTTAAACTTGAAATCGTCATAACTTTGGTTCTAATTGATCAAAATATTCGATCCAGGGTTTATTTTAAAGATTATTGTTGATATTTTTGATATATTAATAAATAAAAGCATAAAAATAATTGTAAGAATACGTGAAGTTGGAAAAATAGTACGATGCGCCATGGTATCAATGTTTTAAAATCGAAAATATAAAAAAAACGTTTAAAAATCTGTTAAGAAAAATTAAGACGAAATCGCATGTTCTCACCTACCCTAAAAGTTAGTATTTTTATGTATACAATCATATAAAAATTTCAAAAAAAAAATATAGTTTTTGAGAAAATCGTGTTCGAAAAAAATCGCTTTTTTTCGGTTTTTCGTAAATAACTCAGTGAGATCAAATTGTATTACAAAAATCGAGATTTCATTTAAAACTAGACAGGATTCCGCACACTTTTGTTAAAAGAACGCCTAGAAAGGTTAAAAATTGACGGAGCTATAGTCATTTAAAAGTAGAGGTTAATTTTCAATTTTTGAATTTTCGTTTTTACATACAACACTAAAATTGCTGTAGTAAAAAAAAAAAAAATTTTAGAGCGTTTTACGAGGTAAATTTCATCTTCATATACATAATAGAAGGTATTTATATTACTTAGAAGGAAAAAAAAATTCGATTAGTGACAGCCTACATGAATCCGAATGGAATCAGCCATAGGACCCAAAAAAATTATAGAACCCAAGAAAATATAAATTAAAAAAAAATATTGGGCCCAAAAAAATATAGGGTGCAAGAAAATATAAGGCCCAAAAGAATATAAAGCCCAAAAAAATATAGAGACCAAAAAAATTCTGGGCCCAAAAAAATATAGGGAGCAAGAAAATATAAGGCCCAAAAAAATATTGGGCCAAAAAAAATATAAGACCCAAAAAAATATGATCCAAAAAGATGCTTATGACTAATGAGGATTAATTATATACGGCCCAATAAAATATTGCTACTCTTATTACCAAAAGATTAGACACATTTAACGAATGCGGAGAACCAGAGAACCGGGGAACCGGAGAAACGGAAAAAAAGTGGTTTTACTTTAATATAATATAGGATTACTACTTTTAAATCCTAGACTCTTAACACACTCATCAAAACATTTATACCAGTCTCTTGGACTTTTACTTAATCCATACATTGATTTTTTAAATTTGCATACTCTATTCGTTCCATCATTATACGCTTTAGGTTGATTGACATATACCTCCGCAATTATATCGCCATATAAAAATGCTGAATCTTCATCTACTACTTCTATATCTAAACTATTTTAACGATAATAAGAAATAAAAATTTTAAACTCTGACAGCTTGCAACCGAGGAATCTATGTCATCAATTAGATTTCTTTGTTGAAAGCCTCTCACTACTTATCTGGTTTTATATCTACCATTTGCTTTTCGTGTAAATATCTATTTGACATCAACTGTATTTTTATCTTTTACTTTATCTACTAATACCCAAGATTCATTCTCATTTAAACTTTTTATTTCCCTATTCATAGCTTCAATCCATTTTTCACTTTCATCGCAATTTATCGCCTTCTCAAAGGTATTGAAAGTACAAGCATTTGCAAAATTTAATGTTACCGGATTTCCGAACATATTTACTGGACTTCTTTTTCTTTGCGATCTCGTTCGTATAGTTAGATATTTTGTATTTAACTATCATCATCATTCGTTTGATTATCCCTATATGACTCAGGAATCGAATTAGAAGATAGTGAATTGTTTTTATCATCATCATTGACAACATCATTTATTTTATTTTCATTGTTTTCATCATTATTTGCACATACAAACATTTCGTTATTATTTTTGTCATTTAGATTATCATCATTTTCTTCAAAGCAAATTAATTCTCTTTCATTTTTAATTACTTCAACATGTCCAGCATTTATTATTTTATTTTCAATCAAAATCCTATAACTATTTGTATTATATCCTAACAAAGTTCCTATTTTTGTTTTGTTATCCCGTTTGCCTTTTCTCAAAATTTCAGGTACTCTTACAAAAACTTTATCGCCATAAATTTTTAAATGTTTAACATTAGTTTTTTCACCAAAAAATATTTTAAATGAGGTTTTATTTTTAAAAGTGTTGGCTATTGTACGGTTTTTCAAATAAGCTAAAGTTTTTATAATTTCTCACCAATACTTATTATTTAGATTAGCTTTTCTCGCTAAGCATCTATCTATATCCATGGCCGATCTATTATACCTTTCAGCTACACCATTTAACTCGTGCACATATGGTGAACACGGTAAAATTTCTATACTTTTTTCTTTAGCAAAATTAAATACTTCTTTTTTAAATACTCTTTACCGTTATCACATTGTTATTTATTGATACATTTACCAAACTAATTTTCTACTATTTTAACAAACTCTTTAAAACAATTTGCCGTCTCTGCTTTACTTCGAATACATTTTTGTACATTTGCTATACTCATTAATGAATGTTAAAAAATACTTTTCTTCACCATAACCTGTGGTTTAATGGGGTCCATTTAAATCAGTATGAATTGTTTCTAGAGTTTCTTTAGCATGCGTTCTCTTATTTGCAAACGGTATATTAGCCATTTTGCTTTGTTTACAATTAGAACAAGTTATATTATCATTTTCTAGTTTTTCTAGTAAACCCTCAACTAATCGATCATTCACTAATTTATGCAAATATTTAAAATTGACATGACCAAGCGCTCTATGCTATTTTTCTTTTTCTGTTAATTTTATTACATTTGTTTGTATCTTTTCATTTATAATTTTACAAAAACTTTCGATATGATACAAACCATCTATTTTCGATGCTATAGCTGTTGGGTTTCGGTTTTATAATTTTTTGCATAATTAATTCGAGCTACGCTTGTATTATTTTCTGTAATTTTTGAAAAACTGAACAAATTTCTTTTCATATCTTTAACTAAGAAAACATTTTTCAAATGAATCTCTGTTGTATCATAATATGTTGTGAACAGTTGTTTTAACAGTACCAATTTTTGTCGCTTTTAATTTTGTATTATCGGGCAAAATTACATCAATAGGATTTTTTAAGTTTTCGCAATCATACAAATATTTCTCATCATTTACAATGTGGTACGTACATCCACTATCCAACAGCCACTGAATTGCGTGTGGATTCTCACTTTTATATTCACTTAAACTATTCACATTTACTTTCACTACCTGTGTTGCCCATGCTTCAGGTGATGTCTCGTTGTTATGTTGCTTGTCTCTTGTTTCTCGCTGATGAACTGCTCCTCTGCCTCGACCATAACCTCGTTGAGCTGTGCTTCTGTCATAGTCTCTTGATGATTCTCGATTACTTCTTTGAGTTGACTGTTCCTCGTCCTTGGCTCTGTGATGCTTGCCAGCATTCCTTTATGTAGTGTCCAAGTTTTCCGCATCCGTGACATTGTCCTTTTGGTTTTACGTTAAACGCACTTGCGTTTGTTCTACTGCCACCCTTTTTCAGACTTTTTTTCTTGTATTTTCGATTTCACTAAGTCAACAGTTCTATCCTTTTTTGGTCTAAATCAATAAAGTCACCAATGTAATAGTATTCTGTTGGCAATGCTTTTATTATACATCTCATTTTTTTATCTTCTGTTAAACTTGCTCCTGCAGCTTTTAATTCATTACATGCTCTCTTAAAATCAACAAAAAATTCTTCTACTGCACTATAATCTTTTAGTTTGATTTCTTCTAGTTTGTTTCTATTTATTATCTGCATTGTCGTTGACTTATTTGAATACAATTTTTCTAACTTTATCATCATTTCTAGTGATATTTTACAATCTCTTATGTATTCTAGCTACTTATCCGAAACTGCACTCATCAATATCGTTTTCGCTTTCAAATCTAATTTTTTTCAAGCTCTCGCCTCTTTAGTAACATTTTTATCTCTTTAAGTTGGTTCACTACACTTTTTGTATTCTAATATATTCATTAACCTAAACTTCCAGTTACTAAAATTTGCGTCATCAAACACCGGAATTGAAATATCGTCAATTTTTGGGTATATTGTCATTTCTTCTACACTTTTATTGATTCCTTTTTTCAAGATTAGTATATTTTTTAACGTGTTTATAAAGACATCTTATGTGACTTCTCAATTCTTTATCTATTTTTTCTCTTTCATTAAGTATAAAAGCTTTATTTTCTTCTTTTTTTAATTTATTCATTGATTATTTGTTGCGAGCAGTTATTTGTATTTATTTTCTTTTATTACAACCACGTGCTCTTAGCCGTATGTTCAACCTTAATACTCGCCATGCGGTCTCATAACATATTTTTCTAATCTGTTCGCATCAGCTTCGAAAATAAATTTTTTTTCACTAAATTTGTTTGTATTATTTACTTTTTTACTTTGCACTTAATTTTCTTACAATATTTTTTTATATATTAACTTTTATTCTTTTTTTCTCAACCACTCGAAAGTAAATTGAAGTGAAAATTGAAAAAACTTCTATTCAGCAATAAACCACGCTCTGCTACCATGTTGGGAAATATTGAGGTCCAGGTGAATAATTTCCAGTAATTAAACTCAATTTAATTTATTAATATTAAATGAAACATTTTAAAATACAAACGAGAGCATCGTGCTTTTCGAAGCAGCTCTTACTTGCGTGTTGTCATATGCGGCTGCTATCCTTTCTTCTGTGCTTCTGACGTTATACTATAGTACATGCATATATATTCTTACCCATACACATATATTATCTCACTATAGCTAGGGCGTGTTTAAAAAATTTACTTTTAAAACGATAGAAATGTACCTTAAACCTTGTTTCTCAACAGATATTATGTCTTTTGGTTCATTTAATTCAAAATTTAGAGAGGCTTAAGATGATTTCGATAAAATAATAGAATTATGAGTTATATTATATTAATTAAAGAGAAACAAATGACTGAGAAAATCAATCCATCTTCACATGTAGGCTGTATTGATTATTCAAATAATTAAATTCACTCTTAAGTGAGTATGGATAAATGGACCAAAAATAAATATTTTCTAAAAAAAACTTTTTTTTGACCGCTACTTTTGTTGTGATTTTATCACCAGCATAATTTTTAACTTTAAATAAGCGTATAATAAAAAATTGTATTAACTATATAAATAGGTATCAGAACAATATACTAACAAAGATATTTTATATTGCGGATTCAGTTGAACTGAAAGATAGTTAAGATGGCTGCGATCTATTATCGAAGTGACACCTATAATATAGATGTCATAGCTATATTTTTTTCAGTGTATTTATAATAATATACTTCCACAACTTATCGTGAGCGATCTTCTCAAGTACCTTCGAAAGAAGAAACAAAATCGCAATTAGCCTAAAATCCTTTGGTAACTTAGGTGCAGAACACTTTTTTAATGGCACAATGCGTGCCTTCTTCCGAAGGCCATGGAAGACCCTTCGCGCAAAAGACGAGTTGAACAGAGTCACAAGATGTTTACCAATAAATGGTAGAGCTTTAAGTATCAGCTTTGAGGAATACCATTCTCGCCACGAGCCTGCGATGAGAAATGAGAAATCACGAAAACAATTTCACTGATGATAATTGGTTTAAAAGCAAAACTATTTTCATTACATTCAGAAGAATTCCCTCACGATGTTTATTATCATCATGATGCAAAACTGATACCCCAGCAAAGTGCGCGTTAAGCTCAGCTTTTACAATCCATTTAAGTCCCCTTGAGGCTCGGATAAGAGTCCCAGGTTTTTCAGCTTCTTCCAGACATTACTATTTGCAAGTACTTCGAACAGTCTATTGTGGTAGCATGTAGTTTTCGCAAGTTCAGTCTGTTTATCTATAAATGATTCTCTGACAAATCTGTTCCATATATATATATATATATATATATGAAAGTTATGACAAATCACTTGACCAAAATTTTTTTTTTCGTTTAAAATTTTTGTATATATACTTTTTTATAAATTTTCATTTACTTGTATTAAAATATAGAAAGCGTGCAATACAATGTATAAATATAAATATAAATATACTAACTAGGAGAGTGTCACACCTCCGGATCACTGATTTTGCTCAAACTTCGGGATAAGTTTTCAGATGATAAAATATGAAAAAAGCTAAAGTTATAGTCATAAATACTCATTATTGCCCTAGTTACAGGCAATTAAAGAAAATCACTAAAAAAGTTACTAGATTTTTAAACGCATATAGTTCTTTAGCATTGATAGCTACAAGCTTGAAATTGTTTTTAAATTAAAGCTGAGCTCAAATCCTTTCGAATTAGTAGTTATAGCATGTCAAAATATTATTTCTTCCCAAAGTTAGAGCGTGATAAACATTGGACCTGATTTTTCTTTTAAAAACATTAATTAATAATAAAAGCTGAAATTAGGTCCAGTCCTTATTACGCTCTAACTTTGGGAAAAAATAATATTTTTACATGCTATAACTACTAATAAGAAAGGATTTGAGCTCAGCTTTAATTTAAAAAAAGTTTCAAGCTTGTAGCTATCGACGCTAGAGAACTAGATGCGTTTAAAAATCTAGTAACTTTTTTAGTGATTTTCTTTAATTGCCTGTAACTAGGGAAATATTGAGTATTTATGACTATAACTTTAGCTTTTTCCATATTTTATTATCTGAAAACTTATCCCGAAGTTTGAGCAAAATCTGTGATCCGGAGGTGTGACACTCTCCTAGTAAGTTTTAAGTTAATGGAAAGTACGTTAATTTTCAATCGCAAGATTTGAGGACATATTCAGAGGCAGTCAAGTTAAATAAAAGCGTTTAATTAAAAATAATAGATAATACAATAAAATAATAAATAGCATATACAATAATACGAAACGCAGTCAACAAAAGAAAATCAAATAAAAACACTCACTCACTAGCCATTCAGCCATCAGTTATAAATATGTTCACACCTAAAACCTATATATGGAGCATTACAAAAAATAAATTAACATATAAATCAAGAGTCAAATTATTAATCGTGTTAGCTTAAATGGATCAATTTAACGAAATCTCTTATATAAATCGCAAGTGAGCCTTGCATCTTCTGGTTCAAATACTGAACCTATCGATAATCTAGTGAATGGTTTGTCTTCTGTCCTTATTACGTCTTTTGATAGATGTTTACCTTTCAAATCTCGCAATGTAACTATTAAGAAAAAGTCCTGGGTTACTCCTGATATTTGTACTAAAATGGAAGAGCGTGATAGAGCTTATCGGACTGCCGCTAGTTTTGGCTTTATCTTTTCCTTTGTTCGTTATAGAAGACTTTGTGAGGAAATCTCAAATGCCTAGGATGCGGCTAAAAATGAATTCATATCAAATCGTCTGTCTGCCTCGTCAAATTCAGCTACTCGTTGGATAACTTTGCATAAGATCGGGCTCCCTAACAAAATTTTACGTTCACTGCTACAGTATTTTTCATCTAGAGCCCTATTAACTTACTATACTTCTATCTTATCATCAGCTGCTGCTTTATCTGATAGTGAGATTAATAAGGTGTACGCTGTACCACTACGCAGTGATTTTCCGGTTTCCGAGTTCGCTGAGGTCGATTATTTTATTATTGAGACTTTTCTACGACTTGCTTTTTAAAAGGTAGTGGGGTATGACGATCTCTTAACAGAAATGTTCAAGATCACACAGGATTACTTACCTCCATACCTGACTTCTATTGTTAACTTATCTTTGTCTTCTAGAATTTTTTTTGATGCATGGAAGAGAACTTTTCTTCTGCCCTTGGCAAAGTCAAATAAACTTGATTTTCCTTTACAAACGCGATCTATTGCAAAGCTCTGTAAAGTTTCAAAGGTTTTAGGAAGAGTAGTGCATACACAACTCTTTGCTCATATTAAGGCTAATGCTCTGCTTGACTGTTCACAGACGAGATTTTGAAGGTGTAATAGTACACAAACAGCACTTCTTAAACTTTGAGGAAATGCTCGTCTTGCGATGTATAAGCGAATAATAACGGTGTTGTTTTATTTGATTTTTCGTAGGCTAAAAAGTACTATTATCACTTGCTTATCGGTGGCATAAGTAGCCCTTTTACTATAAAGAAGGTATTTTTAAATAGAAGAAATACGGTGCAAAGAAATGAATTTCTTTGAGTCGAAGAAAACTCATTTTTAAATTAATGAAATATTTTACAAACTCAAAAAAAAACCTTGGAATCTTCTATAAGAAAATATTATATTTAAAAAATAAAATATTTGAATCTAGAAAAATATCCTATTAACTTTAAGAAATTAGTTACTCCGGAAATAGTAAATCGAAGATTAAGCGCAATAGATATTATTATTACAAATATGTATGCATAAGAAAAAAAAATCTGCCGCTTTGTTTTTAAGAAAAGTGAGGAATGTGAAAATATTATAAAAATAAACTTTTACTTCGGCGTTCCTTACTTTTCTCAAAAACAAAGCAGTAGAATTTTTTTTTTCTTATGCATAGATGTTCATAATAATAATATCTATTGCACTCAACCTTTAATTTGAAGATACATCGATTAATACTTGAGTAAATAACAAAAAACTCAATTTTTACTCGGTTGGTATCAGATTCTACTCCAGCCTGCTTTTAATAAAGTAATTATTATTTTGATTAAAAATGTACATTTCAGGAAAAAAAATTTTTGACAACAATTATTTATAAACATAATCACAAAAAATAAATTTCAATTTAAATTAACATTTGAGTGTTTTAGAGAAATATTTCTTTGAATAAAATAATAATTCTTTAAAATAAAATAATTTAAGTAATTAAAAAAAAATTAAAATTTATTTTGCAAAAAAAGAACTTGAATTTGTTGAAACATTTATTTGAACTAATATTTCAAATTTACTTGTAACGAATTATTTGTATGCTTTTTTTTTTTTTTTTTTATTTATTTAAGGCGTACCCAGATCTCAAGTTGAGGTCTATACGGCCGTATAAAAATTTTTTACAGATAATTATATACATCTAGAAATCATTAATAATATTAAATACAGATCTAAATATATATAGTTTATAACTTTATGTTACAATTGTCTAGATATTTCATCACAATGTGGATAGTTTTGTTGCTTAGGTTCTTTAAAATGTGCACTGAATCATTTTTCACTGTTATTTTGGCTTCCTTGAAGTTGTTGAACATCTCTAAGCGTTGATCATTGTAGAGCGAGCATTCCCAAAGCAGATGGTCTACATCTTGGTATAGGTGGCCACATGGGCATTCTGGAGAGTCGACAATGTTTTTTCTAGCCAAAGAGGCAGCAGAGCTATAGTGGTCAGCTCTGAGACGATTGATGGTGACGATGATATGCCTGGAAAGGTTTTTATCTTTGAACCAAGGATATTTTGTGCTAGTGTGATAGTTGGTGAAATACTTTATTCCTTTGACCGTGCCAGTTGTTTGATTCTGATTTGAGGTGTTTTCGTAAGCAATTCTCTTCCATTCTTGTTTGAAGTCTGAGTAAGGAACCATGGTGTTTGACTGTGGACTATTTGAGGCCATTTTGGCATATTTATCTGCTAGTTCGTTCCCATATATTCCTTTGTGAGCTGGGATCCAAACAAATTGTAGGAATAGATCGTTCGAGCTTTTAGTTGACATTTCGTATATTTTATTCTTGGCTTTCACTATTTGAGGGTGGTTCATGCTGGTGGGTTTACAGCTCTGAAGTGCTTGGAGGACGCTATATGAGTCCGAAAAAATTATGTGCCTGACAGATTTAGAGCTTGCTACAAAATCAAGTGCGGTGTTAATAGCTATGGCTTCAGCAGTGAAAATTGAGGAATGCTTGTTGGAGCTTGTGACTTTAATGAAACTTGAATCTTCAGTAATACAGGCAGATCCAACCGATGGTGATCCTGTTATTTTGCTTCCATCTGTGAATATCTTGGTAATTGTCTTGTCAAAAAAGCAGAGATCAAAAATTTTACTTGGGTTTTTAGCTTTCTTTAATAGTTTTCCTATACTGAAATCTATATTAGGATGATGGTATAGTGCCTTATAAGGATGTGCATAAATTTCGTTTTGATGACTAGTATAAAGGGTCTTATTCGTTTCGATAAAGACTTTAGTTATACATTGAGAGATGATCCTTTTCTTTTTACGTTTACTTTTTTTATGTTTGTCAAAAAATTTTTTAATATTTTTAGTGGCCGAGTTGTTCATGTTGGAAATGGCCTTGGTTATATAATTGCATCCTGTATAAAATGCTCGATCTTTCATAGAGATCATTTTGGTTTCTGCCAGTATAACATTTAATGGAGTAGATATTCGATATCCCATAACCGTTCTGAGTGCAGCGTATTGAGCCTTTTCAATGGACTGAGCAAGTGCCTTGGTTTTGGGATAGTATATAAATAAGCCATATTCAATTGTGGATCTGACGTAACTCTTATATAAAGTTAGTAGAGTTTGTGGGTTAGCACCCCACCAGGTGCCACATAGATATTCTAGGATTCGATGTGCTTTTTGACATTTGGTGGAAACTGCCATGGCATGTTGATTGAATGTGAGTTGGTAGTCAAAAATGACTCCAAGAAATCTAGTAGCTTCTACGGACTTGATTTTTTGTCCATTGACAGTGATGAAGGTGTTTCCTGGAGGAATATTTTTTTTATTAAAGTGTATTAATTTAGTTTTTTTGACACTTAAGGTAAGCTCCAATTCGAACAAATTGTTACGAATAATTTCAGTAGCTTTCTCTAATTGTTTTGTGCTTTTTTTGGATGAGGATGAGCTTGTATATAGCAGAATGTCATCGGCAAACTGTGAGATATGTACAAATCTGGAAAGACCTTTACAAATGTCTTTGACGTAAATGAGGTATAGGAGGGTGCTCAGTACACCTCCTTGTGGTACACCTTTATATGCATAGCGAGGTTGTTGCGAGTTATATTCGGAGTAAATAGCCCGATGAGCTGTGAGGTGTTGCACAAATTTAAGAACAGTATGAGAACAGCCTATTTCTTGAAGTTTGAGGAGTAAAATTTTCGGGTTGACATTATCAAATGCACCTTGGACGTCTAGAAAGGCTGCCAAGGTGTCCCAATCTTTAATAAAACCATCTTCAATGTGGAGCAGCAGGTTTGTTAGGTTGTCAAGGCATGACCTACCCTTGCGAAATCCAGAGTTTGTTATCGAAAGAATATTATTGTGCTCGCAAAACCATTGGAGTCTATTTTTGACCATGAGCTCATATAGCTTACATAGGCAAGATGTCATGGCGATGGGTCTGAGACCTGACCCATCTGGCTTATTGATAAAGTGGACAAAAGAGTCTCGCCAGTTTGGAGGATAGATACCCTTCAAGTGCATATCATTATAGATGTCCAGGAGTTCTAATTTGTATTTTATTGGGATCATGGTAAGAGTAAAATAATCCATTCCGTCCAATCCACAACCCGAATGTCTATTCCTTGATTCAAGCGCAGTATTGAACTCGGTGAAGTCGAAAGGATCATCGAAAAAGGAATCTTCGTCGTTAGCGAATTCGGTCCAGCTCTCGTTGGACAGATCGATCCGGAGGTGGAGGGCTATTTTGTTCAACACCACCTCAGCTTGTACTCTTTCGGATGCCCTGTCATGATTTCCTATTGACGTCTTGACCCACTTATTTTTAAAAATTTTTGTTTTGCTCCAGACATAAGATGCGTTTTTTTGGAAATCGATGGTTTCGGAAAATTGTATGTAGCTGAGTTTCTTTTTCTTTTTGAATGTTTTCCTAAGAGTTCTATCAGCTTTTAAGTAGTTCTGATGATCCGAGGGAAGATTAGAAAATTCCCATCTCTTGAATGCTGCTTTGCGCAATCTTTTTAGTTTGTCGCATTCACTGTCCCACCAAGGGACAGGGTTACGGAATCTAGAAGGGGGCACTGTTTTCCTCTCCGGAGTACTATGTTTAATAGCAGCAGTGATCTTTTCAGTCCAAAATTCGTACTTGTTGATGGGCAAAGCGTTGAGGTAAGCAGCGTCAAAAAAATCAGGGTATCCTTGATCGAGTATTCTATTGCATTCTTCCCAGTTTGTTTTCTTTGAATGACGTTTGAAAGGTCTTTTGTTGTATATGAACCGATCGAAGTTGACCTCAACAGAGACAGGAAAGTGATCAGATCCAAGAGGTTCATCAAAAACTTTATAATCCATGGAGTCAGCTATACAGGGAGAAGAAATGACGAGATCAATGTTGGACTTACTCCCTCTGGTAGTGTCAATGTGAGTGAATGACTTGATATTGTGAATGATTAAACTATTGGCGTCAAGGGCATCTAGTAGGTTTTTACCATCAGTGTCGTTGTAGACGCAATTCCAACTCATGTGATGAGAGTTGAAATCCCCCACCAGAATAGTTGGCTGAAGACATATTAAGTTTTCACTCATGATTTCATTCCACCAACTTTTAGGAGGGTGAACATGGGGAGGTTTATAACATGCTAATAAATTGAGAGTATGATCTTTGGAATTAATTGTAATGCCACCAAGTTCAATTTCTGCTTCTGTAGATACAATGTTTAACACTTGAAAGTTAATATCTGCCTTGACTATGAATATAATGCCTCCGCCAGTGGCGTTGGGACGATCAATTCTGTGTAAATTACATCCAGGGAAAGACATGGGTGTATCGTTCTTAAGCCAGGTTTCAACACCGACAATGATGTCATATTCGACATTTATTTTTTGTAATTCTAACTTCCTGGCATTTAGACTCCGGAAATTCCAATACAAGATTTTGAGCTTTTTAGCATTTATAAAGTTTTTTCTGTTTGTGTTTTTATTTGTTTGCTCACTAAAATCCTTAGTTAATTGCTTTGATTATTTGGTTGGACTTCCTCGTTTTGGAGTCCATGAGTTAATTTTTTAAGTAATTTTTTGATACGATTTTTAAGCTTCTGGTCTAGAATTTTAGCTTCAATTACTATTAACCAATCAATTAAAGCAGGAGTATCGGGAGTAAACTCTTTGCTGATGCTAACCACTTCTCTTTGAAATTTAACTTTGTTTATAAAGTTTACTAATTGATCAAATTGAAGAACATTGTGGAAGTTATCCTTGCTATAAATTTCTTTAATAGGAGCCAAACGGGTAGCTGTGTCTTCGTCTGAGTCCTCGGGTTGGCTACTGTCACTGTTTTCATCACTTGTAAAGGATTTAACTTTTTGTTTTTTTTTGTATTGTTTAGTTACTCTACCTTTAAGTTGGTTGTTTTGAGGGGGGATCTTAAAATCCTCGGAGATTTTATGAACTTCTTGAGAGGTTGAATTATCGGAAATAGTGCTTCCACTCGTAGAGGAGGGAGCTGCCCTTTTTAGGCTAGAGAACTGAATATCCATTTTTTCATCTTGATATTGAGTAAGTGGATTTTTATTCTCATTAGACTGTTTAGTATTGAAAACCTCTAATTTATCAGTTTCTATATTAATAGATTCACATTGATTAATTTCGTTGCATTCTTGTATAGATGTACCGTTATTTGCGATTTGTTCTGTGGTTTGGAGTGAGGACGAGTCGCCATCTGCTGGAGAGAGTGTGGAATTGTCCTGACTATTTTGATTTATCTTATCATCGGTAAGTTGATTTACCATGTGAGATCTTGTTTCTTTTTGCGTATCATTGGTATTATTTGTATAAGAACTCGTGTTATTTTCCTTGGTTAATAAAGGGCAATATTTAACTATGTGTCGGTGGTTTTTGCAAAAATGGCATTTAATATCGTCTGCGCCTAAGAAAATCCAGTAACTTACATCTTGATGGTTTATTTTTAATTTGTTGGGAACCCGTTCGAAATCTTCTTCTTTGACATAGAATTGTCTTCTGTGGGAGAGCACATGATTTCGGGCTTCGTTAGTTGTTGAGGATCTAATACTAGTAATGCCTTTTTTTGTTATAATGTTATTAGTTCTAAGATGTTCTATTATTAAATCGTTGGGGATTTGTGGCATTATATTTGAGATGACTATTCGCCGATATTTGTGTACGGTTCTCCCTGGTATAAACGGTGTGAAAGTCAACTCTCTATTGTTGACTGTTATCGTTTTGCCAATTATTTCACTAGCCGCTTCTTCTGAATTAAGCGTGAAGCAGACGCGGTTCTCGGAAATTTTGGAAAAGTATCTTAAATTTTTAATTGTCATAATTTCTTCGAAAATGTCCATATATTGATCATTAGTATATCCCTCTACGGCGTTCAATACAACTGACTGTTTAAAGGAGGGCAAGGAGCTCCTGCTCATTGCATTAGCGTACGTTAGTTTTTTACTTTGACTTGAGTTCTCTACAGTAAAACATGTATGTCCTGAATTTTCGTGATTATTACCCGAAGGTATCAAAGTCTGCTCACTGTCGTCATCAACAGCCGAGCCGGACTTTGGACCAAACTTTTCTCTTTCTAGTGACTTTGAAGCTTCGAGAGCCCCCAATGCATCATTGCCGTCCCCGGCAACCGAAGCACTGACTTCCACCACCTCTTGCAACATATAATTTGAGCGCTCTTTCGGGCTGCAGCGCAGCTCAAAGGCACAATTTCACTTGCAAACGGCAAAAACCAAATCTAGCGTGAGACACAAACCGAGAAAACAAGCGCGGCGACAGCGCCACTGCCCACGTCTACTCTGAACGGCGACTCGCGCGCGACTATTTGTATGCTTTAAAGTGATATTTCATGTTTTCAAAATAATATATTCTTCTACAAAAAATTATTTTTTGGGCGTGAAAAATTCAGATATATTCTTAAAATAAAATATTATTTATTCAATGAATAGTTACTTCTATTTGTTATGAAGAAATTAATTAATATAAAATATTTGTTTGATGCATAAAAATATTTTATCGAAGGAAAAAAATTTTATTCCAATTATTCAACTTTATTTTTATTCTAATATCACGAGATATAAATTAAAAATAAAATTAATAATTTTCAGTATGAGATATTGTTAAGTTGGAGAAATATCCTATGTATGTTGAGAAATATTTTATTGATATTTGAAAATTTTATTTTCACTAACGGAATAAATGATATTGATACTAATAATATTTCACTGATTACCATAATGAGTATATTCGATACAATAAATTTTTTCATTACCAAGAAATTTTTTAGATCAAGTAATGGTTGTATCATCTGTCTTTTATTATTATCATGGAAAGACAAAGACAGAATTAGGTTCAAGTAACAACCGCTACTTGAATCAGGTCTATAAATAGGAGACTAAGATCGTATATGATAATAAAAATTTATATGATTGGAATATATGTTCAAAATGGATAACAAATATTATTTTCTTCATTGACAAATAATAAGTTAATTAAAAAAATTTTTTTTCCTCATTCTAAATTAATATATTCAATTTTATTTTTTATTAATATTAGTTTTATTCAAAGTATATATTTTACAATAAATTTTAATATCATTATGATAATCATAATATTATTAATTAATATCTTCGATAAATAAAACGATAAAATTAAATAATATAATTCTTCCTTATTTAAAAAATATTTTTATTTTATTTTTAATATATCTGAATTTCATTTTTGAGTCTTTTGGATGTATGAAATATATATTTATGTTGCTTTTTAATATCCTTGACTTTCATGCTAGTATTAAAAAAGATATATTAAAATAATTTTTACAAAATTAATAGAATACATTTTCCTGTTTGTTTTTATTAAAATTATTGTAGAGTTCAGTGGAATAGTGGCTAACGCGCGTGACTTGTATTCCCGTTAGCGTGGGATCGATTTCCCGTCTGGTCGCTTTTTCGCTGTCTCTGCCATGGGTTGACACCACGTTAAATAATATGTCACTAAAAGATTACGCTAAAAATCGGTATAAAAAAGGCTAATAAATAGAGCTTGCTCCGTAGATAATTAATAAAAAAAAAAAAAAATCGATTATTTATTTAATAATAAATAATTTTTAATATTATTTATTAACTAAAAAAATCAATATAATATGATACATAATGATATGAATTTTATTAATTTCTTTTTTTGTTTTTTAAAATAATTTTCTATTTATTGTTTGAACATTTTATTATATTTAAATTCAATTAAAAATGTATAAGTTATAATGGGATTAAAATTTTTTTTTTTTAACTTTTAATGCCATTATCATAATTATGATAATATTAATTCAATTAATTAGTAATCCATGTACTTCATAAATAAAATTATAAAGTATATATTTTATTAAATTTTATTTTTTTCTTTTTAAATATATCCTAATGCAATTAAGTCTTTTTGATGTATGAAATGTATGTTAATTTTCTTTTTTAGTATATTCGATTAATTTTCTGTTATTTTAAGAGTCAGCTGTATACCGACACAGTTACCTGTTTTACCGAATCTATTTAAAATTTATTCTTTATAAAAACTAATAGCTTCAGGCAGAAATAAAGAGATGGTTCCGATTCGTGTAATAGAAAGCAATATTTTCTCTGATAAGAATAATTTAATTCCACCGCTTTATTTTCAAGAAAAGTTGGAATAACTTGAAAATCCCATTATTTGACACTAATTTCTAATTTTTTAAGTTATTCCAACTTTTCTTAGAAACGAAGCAATAAAATTAATTCATACTAATCAAAGAAAATATTACATTTTATTAAACACATCGAAACCATCTCTTTATTTTTGCCTCTTGTTGCTAATTTTGGAAAAAAAGTCAATTTTTTAATTAGAAAAGGACAGAGATACAGCGGACTCTTAAAAGATATTTTTAGAATATTTATATAAATAATTTTTTTTTATTAATTGATTTTTGATTTATTACTTAAACATAATTTATATTATATTTTATAATATAAAGAAAATTATATTAGCAATACGTAATAAATATCTATAATATATTGTATTATGAGTTGTAATATAATATTTCATTATTGGATCACCTATTTCTAACTTATATTGAATAATTTTATCTATTCAAAAAAACTTATTATTACATACACATTACACTTAAATAAAATAGCATGTAATATAAAATAATTAATATTTTTAATTGATAACTGGCAAAAAATACCTCGCTCCTAACGTTTTTAAAACGTTTTTGTGTTGTTAGGGTAGGTATTAATTATATTGAAGTTTCTCGCTCCTAACGTCGCTCGGTTGAATTTTCTTTTATTATATTATTATGTATAAATGACTAATTTTAAGTATATAAGAATTAGTTAATTTAAGTTAATTTTGAGTACTGAATTGAATTAAAAATAATTCGATTAAACATAATTTAAAAATATATGTACACATCTGCTTAAAGTAAAAAGGCGTATAAGTTATTCTATTAAGTGACTATTTCTCACTCTACTTCCATAAGAAAAACAAAGATAGTACGATATTTGATATAAATAAACTGAAAACTAGGAACTGAGTAACAACTATAATTTCCAGACCTGAATATATGACCATGAATTTGAATTATAAATTTAATTTTTACGTGGAACATGCTTAAAAAAAATTTTGTCTCTATTTCTAATAAAAATATCTTCACAAATGTATTTTATATATATGAAATACGAAATTTAAATAAAAAAACCATAAGATTAAAATACACATTTTTGGTTAATTTTAAATTTGAATATTTCAGAAAAATAAAATAACTATTTGCATCTTACTTAACAATCCTTTTTGCATCTAATAAAAAATTTTAATGAGATATAAATATTACAAAGTGTATGTATCACAAGTAAGGTTTGCATATCATAAATATTATAATTTTTAGAAAATTCTTGATATTAATAGATTATTAATTAAAAAATTTAAATATTTTTTTATTGATGACAAGTAACTTTTTAAATATAGTTAAAATAATACTGTAAACGTCAATCAAATAACATTTTCATAAAAATAAATTTCAATGCTATAATTATTAAAATAAATATTTTTATTCAATTCCCACATAGCACAAAAGATTCGGAAAGCTTCCATCGAAAGGTGCGAGGAAGATTCCAATGTAAGCTTCACGAAAGGTTCAGGGAAGCTTATATGTAATATTCTATGAGGGCTAATTGAAACATTACAAAATAGCTTCCAGTAAGCTTCCAGAAAGATTACATGCAATATTACAGAAACGTTATTCGAAAGATTACATTATATCTTGCAGGAAGCTTCCAGTAATATTTTGTGGAAGATTCCATTTAAATTTTCTGCAGCCTTCCATGGAATGTTATAGGAAAAATATTTTATTGCTAATGGAAGGTTACCAGTAACTTATTAAGAAGATTCCCTGTAAGCTTTCTGAAAGCTAAATGAAAGTTTCGGGAAGCTTCCTTTGGAATCTTTCACGTAAGCTTTACGAAAAATTATATCCGAATGTTATTTGGAAGATTACTTTACATCTTGCAGAAGGCTTGCAGTAACATTTTGCGGAAGATTCTATTTAAACATCTTGCAGCCTCTCACAGAATATTACAGGAAGGATATATTAATGTTCACAGAAAGTTATTGCAAAGTTTCAGAAAAAAATACATCAGCTTGTAGTAAATATTATGAAAATTATTCGATTGAATTTTTGAATAAAACTATTCCTTTGTTTATAAGAATTTTGTAGTCCTGGTACAAAATCGAACAATTTTAATATGTATCAGTGAACTCCAACATTTTAAATAACTAATGAATGAATTTATTTGAAAATTTAATAGAATTATCTTCATGATACATACCATAAGTAAATGCATTTCTTTTGCTAAAATTTTACAATGAAATGAATAGTCAGGCAATATTTATGAGTACAGGTGTTACGTCAAGACGTATCTTTTATTTTTTATATTTATAATTTTAAAGTATCTTTTCACGTCATGAACTAATTAAAACAGTTATTGAACAATAAAGGAATTTGTCAAGCTATACAGAAAAAAGCTAAATAGTAAAGAAACTCAAAGTTTAATATTTGTCAATAAAACTCTTTAGTTAGCAGAATTATAAAATTAAGTAGTTTAAATCGACAACGTATATTTCGAAAATACCAAACGAATCCTAAAATCATTACGAAACATATGAGTATAAAAGCCAAATGAAACAAATGACATTTGGGCACTACCCCAGGATTATTGTTGGTACCAAGTCATACATCCTGTAATTCTCGCACTTTAACTTCAATTCAAATTCTAATTCAAATTCGAAGCCAAACAAAGTTAATGTCACTCTCAATATTAACTATTTAACAAGTGTCTAATAAATTCCTTAAAAGTTACTTATACATTTGACTCGAGTCTTATTTCAATCGTGCCTATCTATAAACTGTCCGAATATAGCCAGCCCTTATCTACTAAATTCTACAAAAGTAAGAATATTAAATATACTTTTATTTTCATTTCAAAATCTTTATAAATTAACTTCAATACATTTAATAGTGAGAACAATCTCACTCAATTAAACTATTGATGGAGTTAAACCACCACTAAATCTCATATACATTCTTATTCTTTCAAATATTATTATAATTACTTTTGATAAATAATTCAAATATTACACAACGATTCAAATTACAAATAAATATAATCAATAATAAATTTAAATTTATTTCAATTTAGTCTTGGTGAAAGCCAGGACTTAACATTTTGGTTCCGGTACGAATTAGTTTTACCGTAACATTTTGGTTCCGGTACAAATTATTTTTTAATTGAGAGATCGTATTGAATGTATTGAAGAATAATCGGAGAGAACTTACCATTCTTCATTCATATACATATCTATGTGAAATGCATAAAAATATAAGGGACTAATAATAAAGTATTTCAAAAGGCATTAATCAACCGCAAAGTGCGTCAAAATAAAAATATTATATATAAAACGGCACAGATCAAATAAAAATTATACGCAAAATGACGTCCACTAAATAAATTATTTATAAGCGAAGTGCAATATTTAAAGTGAATAGCGTCATTAAAAATAAACATGAAGTTCGTCATTAAAAATTAATAGTGTTATCTAAAATTAAAAAAAATATATACGCGAAGTGCATTATTAGCGAATTGCGTCAATTATTAAAAATATATATATTATATAAAGTGCAAAAATTTAAATATATATATATCATACGCATGGTGCGTAATCAAAATATACAATCGCGAAGTGCGCAATTAAAAATTATATTTAATTAAAATAATTGAATGAATAAGTCAATACATCAATTATTCTTAATAATTGTAAAACTTTATTCATTTTTTATTAATTATCTTAAAAAGTCTCTTGCATTGATTTTATAATATCAGTAATCTGATACATTAACAATACATTAAAATCGTGAAAATAACATAATTTTCAATACATAATTTTGAAAGTAAAATACGTTTCGGTGAATAAAAGAAAACCTGACTCAACATTAAGTAGTGGAAGTCAGAACAAAACGGCATTTAAAAAAATAGAAAAGCTGACTAAACAGTAAACATTTAATATCATTTAAAATATTGAGTTTTAATAATAATATTCAATAATACTAAAAACATTTTAATTTTCTTTTTATGAAAAGAATATAAAATTATATAATAATATAAAATCAAGAAATATTTAAAGATATCAAAATATAGTAAACAGACTGCATTTAAAAAATAGACAATTGTCATCAGAATATTGCAAGTTTTTTAAACTCGCAAAATACAAGCTCAGCGAAAATTCTCGCGGTACGCTTTTGTGTAATTCCAACAACAGTATGTCAATATAAAATTTCAAAACATGGATCAGCAATATTCTTAATTTTCATGCAAAAATAGTAGGACAGTGTCAAAGAATTTTAATAAATAACACTTGCAGTATTTTTTTGTATACAAACACAATTGTAAACGATGTAGAAGAAAAGAAAAAAAAACATGATATTAATAAGACCATTTAAGCATTATTGATGCAACATGAATTACATGTATCTTGGTAAATAAGAATGGTATATATTCTGTTTCTGAATAAAATGAATATCTATCAATCTAAAAATATCCATAAAAATGAATCATCCCTTACATTAATTTAATAAAATGCTAACATTAATTAAACATATTAAATTTTCCTGATGAAAAATTAAAAGATAAAAATCATAATGGGGGAGAATGATGATTATGATTTTTTATTTTTTGAAGTTTTATTAATATTTGATTGTTGGGGCGGCCCTTTTAAAAAGGTTTTACCCTCTGAAAAAGGGACGACCCCAATCTATTCTAAATTTGATGTCTTCATTCCAGCTTACTTTGTGTCTGAATAGACGCATATAATTGATTTATTCCACAGTTTTTAATAAATCATTGTTTTTAAATTAGAATGATAAAAATAAAATTATAAAAAAAAACTTTGTTCTTTTTGGTTATTAAAATCAACGATCTTAACTTTAAAATTAATGAAGAAGTAAATTAGTTTTATTTTTTTATTTAAATTTTACATTATACGCTTCAGTTGGGTCTCTATATTCCTGTTATTTTTTTATAATAAAAAAAAAAGTTTTAACCTACTGATTTTATTGAAAAAAAATATCTGATGGATCGATTAATGTTCTGCATTTAATGAATGAATTTGTAATTTGTTCATAATAGTTGTTATCAACAAATTAACTGTTTCTGAAAAAATGGTCGATTGAAAAACACAACGGTGTCAATTTGATTTTTGTTACTAATGAATCTCTTTGAGCTGTAAAATACTAATACGATTAAAAGTGATTTTAATATTTCTTTATTATAAACCTTCTTTTGTAAACCGCAAAATAATTAACTGAACAGTTTTTACATTGAAGTAATATTAACTAATTTCGTCACAAGCAAGTTTAGATTTTTGCGGACGAATGGCTTGTCAAGGCTAAAGTAAAAAAATGTTTTCAAAACAAAAGTCAGAATTTTCGTTATAAGTTACATAGCTGTGTTAGTTTAAAAACTTGTTAAAATATCATATATAGTTTACCATAATATGTTTGTTTAAAATGAGTTTATACATCAAAAGTGAGAAAAAAAAACAGTTGAAGAAATGACTTAAGAAGTAGTTGAAATTTAGTGATTAATTTATTAAAAGTTATAAACAAACTTTTACCTTATTATAAGTATTCTATTAATTATAAGTCAAATATTTTTATAAAATAGAATGAAGCTTAAAAGAATCATTTTATATTGAATATTAAAGTCAATTAATATTAACTATATTAATTAATATTAACTAAATATAGATACATCTTTATTGATCTTTTAAATCTTAAAATTAACTACAACCAAAATTTTATCTTTTTATTTGAAAATTGCACTTTATTATCTTTTACTTCCTTTTTTTATCATATTTCGCAAATATTGCTAATCGTGCATTTTATGATACCTAGTATTAATGATGTAGCTTATAGCACTATTTTCCAAAGAACAAACATTCAATATTATTAACAAGGATTCTGAACAATATTAAAATCATAATCATTAAATTAAGAATATTAGAATATTTTAATTAAGAGATGAATAAAAACGTAAAAAAAACATTATTACATTTGACCATATATTGTATGCTTATAATTTGTGAAAAAAATGCAATAATTTGATACGTGAAATTTCTACCAAAACTTTTTAAGAAATTTTGTTAAATTTTGTAACGTTGAGATAGCGACAACGAATGTCTAATTTATTAAATGTACTTTTATAAGAACATAGGTTGTTGATAAGTTGTTTATACAAATAATATTTATCTAGTTTTGAAAGGTATACAATTATTTATATAATTTTATTAAAATCGTTGAGATTTACCATAATCAGTCGATGTGATTTAATTATTTTCAGAAATTCATCCACTAATTTTTCGCCTGAATATTTTTACTCATCATTCATTGATGTTTTAACGTTTTTATTTACTATAAAATATTAAGATTAATCGGCTATATTATAAACTATTAAGATAACGTTTTTCAAAACTATAAAAAAAAAACTCTTATTTTCTCAATTTCTTTAATATATTAATTTAATTTATAAATTGAATTATTATATAGCAGTTTAAAATACTTATCTTGTGTGGACAAACTGTTGGCCGGCGTGGCGGCATTGCCGGCTTTCCTGGTTGCTGCTACCTCGCTCGCCTTCTTTTGTAAAAACACTCCCGTACGTTTTAACCGGAAAATTTAACCGGGTAAATTAACGAACCACTAAACCCTCTAGATAACGTAAAAAAAAACTAACTGAGTTTACAATCATGAGAGAAGATGAAAAAAAAAAGAAACTTGGGTAATGACTAAAGAAAAAGAAAAAAAAAAAGAAAAACACTTCACATTTTATATACGAGGAGAAAGCTGCGCGAGCTTCCCGCCTCTCGAACTTGCCCATCGGGCCTATCCCGCGCGTCTCTCTATAGAACAATTTTCTTCTCTTCACAATCTGTCTTCGAGCCAGCTTCAAACGTTTTAATTGTTGTGGAGGAGAGCGCGGAGACAGAGAAAGGTAGTCCTCTCTCCTCTTTGCTCTCACCCGTCTTATGCATGGGAACCGACGCTAAGTCCCCACTTCAACTCAACGAAGTAGAGAAAGAGTGAAGACGAAGCAAAGGCTCCCGTCAACGGTCGAGCTTGGCTTTGTAGAAAACTGATAAAAGAGTGAAAAGAAAGTAACCTTGACGTTTTTAAGGCCTCTTTCTTTTCACTATGGAGAAGCATTAAAATATTAATTATTCATTTAAATAAAAATTGAAATGTAATAAAAGTAAAATTTCTGTCACCTAACACCCCCCTTACTAAGAAACTCTGTCGTCCCCGACAGTCGTTTGCAGTGGTTGCAGCGAGCAAAGTAGGAACCACCAGGAAAACCTGCTTACAGAAAGTAGTACATAATAATTATATTGAATAAGAAAACAAATAGCGGATGGAAGAATGGTGGATGACGGCTTATATCATGAGGTGGGTTGGCTTGGTAATAATCTGAACTTTTAGGGAGGAATAAGGATTCCGCTTTACAATTATTGATTTGAATAGAAATATAATCGAAGTACAGTAGGTAAATATGGTAAAACTAAGAATTTCTTTAAAGTTTGCAACATCCTTAAAATTAAAAGAAAAGGAAATGAATTTACGGTAATTTTACGCAAAAAAAAAAGATTATAAATTAAACTAGAAATAAAAAAAAATTTTTGATCAAGATTTGAAACATTGTATTTTAAGTGTTCGTTTGAAGAGGATAATTCCCTTCTCTTTTTTTTTTTTTTTTTTCTTCTGTTGGCGTCTTAAGATGGTGACGTACCGTCTTCACAGGAGGAGCGGGGTCCTCTTCCGTTTGCTCCCCCTGTAGATGGGTTGATTTTTGTTTTTATCGCTGCCCCATAGCGTCGATATGCACATTGGTCAAGCTTGGCCGTACCTTTGGCGGTTGTTGTTGGGGTAGGCCAGCAGTCCATGCTGGCCGTCGTCTGAGTCTGGCTCCCGTTTCATTACCTAAAATAAAAAATGCATTAAAATTTTGTTATGGTGGTTTGTCGGGTTAGTCGCATGCATTGGTTAATTAAATGCTATTTACACGTTAATTAGCATAAAAGAAAAAAAATATGTGAATAATTAGTCAAGTTCTAATTTATCTACATATAAAGCAAGCGGTTTAGGTTTTGCAGGATTGAGGATGAGGCGTATTGCCTGTTGAAGCACTTTATACTCTGTCAAGGAAAATGAATGCTTTTTAGCATTGTCGCAAGGTATAGAAACGGTGGGTGGGGCCGCAATATTGGTAGCCACGTCTGCTCATGTCAATGAGTTAGGTGGTAACTCAGTCACATCGGACACCTGGTTAAAGGTGGTCTCCGGTAGTATAGGTATGTCTTGCGTGTGAACGCAGTCTTTACTACGCAGTGCGTAGTTACCTGTAATTGGTTTCTTACACAGGTTGCATATAAAGTAAATGTGGTCATCATGCCGTCTTTCGGAACCGTTTGTCTGGGGTTGTTGGTCATGGCACAACAGCATATGCGTGCGTCTATATTGTGTGGTAATGTCATGGTTACAATTACTGCACCTAGTCCAGATGTTATGAGTTTCGTTCCGTTTACGTTTCTGTCGTAAAGGCTCGGCTTGTCTTGCTCCGTATTGACTACGGGTCTGTAACAAAGCTGTTTGAGCGTCAGTTTTATGTATAAATCTTACGTATCCGTACCGATTTTCAGTCATCTTTCCACGAGTGATATGTACGTAGTCTAATAACCCATAAGGTCTAAATACAGAAGCTAAAGTCTGTACTGTGTCATTTTTTTTACCAAACAAAAAAGTCGGTTAGGGTCAATGTTCGTAGAGTCATTTTTATCATTAGATGTGGGTTTTTCTGAAGAAAACTGATCAAAAAATTTTATTTGGAGTCTAGTATACTTATGGTTAACGTATTATAGTGTAGTTATCTGTTGGGCAGGCCCTTGTCGTTCGAGATCTCGGATGATTTCCCAAAGGGTCTGGTCTTTGTTATTCGTCAATTGCAAGGTCTCATTTCTCGACATCCTGATTCGATGTTCGTCTAGAAATAGAGACGTCAAATCTTTATTCCTTAATTGTCTACTACAGCTGTTTGTTGTAACCCTTGTGCTGTCGTAACAATGGTCGGGGTCTGGTCTTTGTCCGTGGCAGGTAAGGTGTCACTTCCTACACCCGCAGTTAAGATTTTTAGATCATGGCAGGTTTTGGGTTGATAGCATCTTCTTGCCCGTGGCTTGTAGGTTCCAGCGGTGCGTCTGCATCTAATAGTCTTGGCTGCTAGCATTATAACTGCAAAACACAGCAGCATTCCCAACCCGTAACTTCCATACACGGTATGTTGGAGTCCATTGTTGTTTAATTTGTTCTGTGCTATTTCCTTTAGCTTATACGAAATTTGTTGCACGTCACGATTGTTCCATTGATATTCATCCTTAAGTTGCAGAATTGGAAATAATTCCTTAGGCTTCATAAGATGGTCAGGAATACTTTTTGTCAATACATCTGTAATTTCCAGATGTAGCTTAGGTTGGTAGGTGTAAAACTCGGTACTTGTACGAGTCGTCATTCCCCCTAGGGTTACTTGTGTAGTCCTACCAGTACAACCATCAGGTATCTGAATTTTTCCAGTCCCATTTAACTGCAATATCTGGTCTCTTTGTTGGTTACAGGTAATTCGAACAGTTGTTAATTCTACTAAAGAATACAACCATGCAGCTTCATTATGAAGATAACTCCATTGAGAGCTTGGCTCGGTCAGATAGATTATAGTGCAGTGTCTGAAATGATTTTCCGTGGGTTGCGTCAATAACAGAAGTTCACAATCTTTAGAAGTCGGAACATCGAGCAATGGCCAATGAGTTTCACAAATCATCTCATAAGCATGGTTTGTACACTGGTGTAAATAGTCATGGTCGAACTTTACGTATTGTTTGTTTTTCTCGTTTATCGCTAAAAACGCATGAGTTGGCTGGATTTTAGCAAAACCGAGGTGTTGGTCTTCCCATGATTGGGTAGTCAATAAAGGGTACATACGGTACAGTACATACGGTTCTGTTTCTACCATTGGCAGATATAACATTACTATCAGCCGGTTGTTGTGGTAGACAGCATCTATTTTCGAGATCCTTGCTATTTCTTCAGGACTCGCATGTTTGGTAGGCATAGGTAAATCCCAATCGCTCGAATGTTCTGTAATATCCTGGCTCATTTGAGTTAGGAGCTGGGGAGTCAATAGTTCGCAAGGTAGCTTCCCTTGTAATAGATTTTTAACTAACTTGATCAACTGTTTGAGGGCTTCTTGAGTCTGTTCAATAGCCACAGTTAAACGGTTATATTGGGCCGTGAGACTTCGAAGATAGGAGTCTCGTTATTGCTCAGATTCAAGTGTTTGAATCGTCTTTTCCAAGTTCTTCAGCGCGTTAGCATGGTTGTTCGTGATATTTTCTAGGCTTTTAAAATTAGTCGTTATTAGGTGAGTCTTTTGATTTGCTAGTTTGATGATTTCTTTATTATCATTTAGCAGTTTATCGATGTTCTGGTGTACTTTTTCTATTTCATCCTCCGTGACTAGCCCGAAAAGTGTGTTGCTAACACTGCCAATGATACCCAAAGGCGTCATCGATCTTTTGATAGTTTCCTGACTATTACTTGATTTGTCTTTAAAATGCAATCTAGTCAACAGGTCCTTGGCTTGGTTTTGAAATTTGTAAGTTTGACTCTGTTTTCCTAATAACACGTGCGAGTCTAACGCATTTTCGCAATCCTCGCTGTCAAAGCTTTTCAAACACTCTCTGTAGCTGTCAACAGCGGCTGTTCGTTGGTCAGCTATTTTGGGTTGGCATTTTAGTTTAGCGAGTTGCTCCCGGCAGTTATTAATCGATAGATTGATAACCTGGCTTATGTCTATTTGAGAGTCAATTATGTCGGTGTTCACATGTATAAGGATTTTCCACTCCGCTCGTTTTAGTCTTAAAATGCCTATTTTCTTATAATAAATGCCCGGATTAGTGTTTAAAGGCGTCAGTTTATGCGATGGTAATCCTGTGGTTTGTAGTCCATACAAGGTCACCACTGAGATTAGGGTCGTCAAGATGTAACCCTTCATAGCTGGTATTTGAGCCTGTAATGGAATTGTTAATGTCGTTAAGCAATTTTAACCTTATCGATATGTTTCAATATAGTTTTATGATCGGGGGTTTCCAGCAAGATGTTATTATGCCCTAGTATATCTATTACTTTTAAGGGTGCCAAGTAATACTTCTCAAATTTTGAGGTTCTGGGCTCATTCTTTATATATACATATTGTCCAATTTTTGGCTGGAATGTCTTGACCTTTTTGTCGTAGTATTTTTTTGAAAGGAATTTCTTTCCTACTTAGTTTTGTCTCGCTGTTAACTTCATCTCTTCCAGTCTTTTAACAAGATCTGTTAGATATTGATTGTATGTCGCCAAACGATCTTCCGACGGTATTTTGAGAGGAAAACGAGCAGTTTTTCCATAAACCAATTCAAATGGTGTAAAACCCGTCGAGGCATGAACACTTGTATTGTATGAGAAAGCGGCAAATGGTGCTAAACGGTCCCAGTCCTCGTAATGTTCAGAATACGTTCTGATAAAGTCCACGAGAGGGGCGTGGCTACGTTCTAAAGCACCAGTAGTCTGCGGTCGGTAACCAGAAGAATGTAACTGAGTTACCTTGAGTAGTTGCAATAATGCCGCCATAAGGTCGGACATGAAGCTGGTACCTCTGTCAGATAGTATGGCTCTAGGTGCTCCGAATTGGCAGATTAAATTTTTAGCTAGAACCTCTGCTATAGTCGTTGCCCGTATATTTGGAATAGGAACAATTATGACGTACTTAGTCAGATGGCACTGCATCGTCAGCAAGTGGCAATTGCCCGAAGTCGTTAATCTTAACTTTCCCACCGTATCGATAGAGACTTTGTCGAAACTGTCTAATGGTGTGTCGGTAATTACCATAGGAGCCTTTCTATTAATCCGATCTATTTTGTGTTGTTTACAAATGGAACCTTTTCGTACATAATCTAAAATATCATTTCTCATGCCTGGCCAATAATATCTTTCTCTGATTTTAGCATAAGTTTGGTTTATGCCTTTATGACCACCTATCAAGCTGTCATGCAAAGTGGAAATGATCGGATTTCTTTGCTCCTCTGTAAGATATTCAGATTTTCCGTAGCACAGGGTTATAAAAATGCCCGTGTTTTGAAACTCTTCCCTTAAAATATCACTAAGTGTTCCAGGTGCTAGATGGTTAGTCACCTTACTCGTTCTTGATATTCTAACGGTAGCAATGTTTTGCTTTTGGAATATGTCAATTGTTTGTTGTAAGAGATTACGCAAATCCTCGCAATCTAACGAATCCTCCTCGTAGTCCTTAACTACCAATGAAAATATTTTGTGCTGCTTATAAGGAGTGATAATGATATTGCCCTTCTTAGGTTTTCGTCTTTTCATATCCCTTCGTTCTATTGCTCTAATGTCATTTAATAGTTTTGTTATTGGATCATGACGGTCGCAATCACCAGAGATAAAATGAATAATATTATCTCGTTGGTATGTGAGGCAATGCCTGGTGGGTTTTATTACTTGAACTCCATCGTCAGATATGACAGCCTTTGTTGTACTCGCATCAGAGGTAAGGGGGTCATCACTCCAAGTCCATGGGTTAGGTAGAATTACACCCATAACGTCATCTGGTGCTTTAGAATATTCAATGTTAACCGATCTTTCAGTTACTTCTGGGATTGCCTGCACGTTGGGTTTTGGTATTGGTTTTCTGATAGTCCTGGGAGTGCTACTATGTCTTGGCACAGCTGGTCGTACACTGGGTGTGGTTGATAACGCTCGCTCATGTGATCGCGGAATTATAGAGGATTCTAGGTTATCTTCGATATCAGCTTCTTCAGAACCTGCTTCTAGGTCCGTTATGAAATTTTCGACAGTGTGCTTCGCAGTACTCACAATTTCATGAGTTTCTGACAATAATGGTATGGTGGTTGGCATTGCAGTGTCCCGAGAGGGTCCTTGTTCCACTGCCCCTGGTTTGTCAATCGTGATTGATTTTTCCTTTGCCGAATTTCTGCTTATTTCTGTAAGCGTTAATTTTGCTGCCATCTTATCTAAAATTTCCCGTTGGGAAGGTGTTGGTTCCTCATCTTCGGAAAAATATTTTGGCAATGGTTTTACAGGCGAATCTGCATTCTTTTCTACAAACACCCAGTCCCCTGTGTTAAACCAGTGGTCCTGGAGACTTTGTTCCAATTTTCTGGATTTGTGGGTACAGTGTCGCCTAATACGGTGTTTGTCTGCCGCGGTAAGTTTGGTGGTGATTGCAGGTAAGGTGTGTAATGATTCTGACTAAACCTCTGTGGTGAGTTATTCACGTTATAATCTTGTGGTATTTGTCTGATTTGAGGTTGATTGGTCCTTTGCACATTATAGTTTGTGCGTCCCTGCCTCTGCTGGAATCCAGGCGGAGTATTATTATTCACCATGGGTGGAGATGCGTAGGTTTGGCTTTGATGCCGGTTTTGTCCATTATTCCAGTTGTTATTCGGATTTCTTGGCTTCCAATGATTTTCGGCCGAAAATTCGGTCTGTTCCCAGTTTACCTTGGGCACTTGTCCATGAAATTTATATCTGGTGTCCGGCAGTATTTTTGCTTCCATGCGAGTTTCTATACGCACTGCATCCTTATAAGCGTCAGCTAGGGTGGCGGGATTTTTCCCATCCACTTGTACAGATATATCGGCAGGTAGTCCTCTTATGAAAATGTCCTTTGCCGCGTATTCTAAAGGTTTTATCATGTCGTTCAGGTTAGCATCAGTCGCTCCTGGAATGTCGTCCTTTAGAACATTCTTAGCCCCACTGAGCAGAATGTTAAGTCTATCGTACAAAGCTCCTATAGTCTCTCCTTGTTTCATCCTCATGTCATTTATCTTGGTAGTATAGTAAGTATACGTCTTGCCCGGTGCGAATCTAGTCTTCAAATGATTCACTAAGCTGTCGATGTTGGCAAAGGAATGTCCATATGTGCAGTCCCTAGCATTTCCGCGCAACTTCGTTAGCACGGCCTTGACATACTGTCCTTCACTTCCTGCAGGTACATATTCTTTTCCATGACGAACATCTTGTATAAAGTCTTTTAAAGGCATATTATGCCCGTCAAAGCTGCGCAGGCCCTGCAGGGGATTATGTAAGGCGAAGCTATTCGCCATAGCCGTCATCATCAACATAGATGGATCGGCTTGTCCGTCTCGGTTTTGAGCGTCATTCGTGTTGTCTGGCATTTCTACTTCCGGTCCCCGTAATTCGTTACCTAGTCTTGCTAAAACCCCCAAATAATAAAAATAGACTAATTTTAGTGATTACCTACGGCAATACTATCCTTGAATTTAATTTTCTAGCTATAGGTTCAATTCGCAGAGTTTCGCACCTAAAAGGAGAATTTACACAGTTAGTGAATTCAAGGTTATATTTGTTCAATTAAAATCTGGTGAGTTGCCACACATTTAACGTTTAAAAATAATATGCAAAGTAATTAATAAAGAACAAAAAGTTTTTTAAATTAAACAAAGAAAATAAGATAAAGTTGAACATTTTTTTGTTTTTAATAATTCCCTCAGTATGTTCAGAGCCGTATACATAGTATATGCGCGTTCATCGACCCTACTTTCGAATCAGTCAATCCACCTTACTTTTCGCGTTCAATGAATTGTAGCAACAAAAGGATTCCGCAATCTCACGGCTATAGTTTGAATTTTAGAATTAAGGTACACAGTGCATTAATTCCTGTTATTTTGGAAATAGAAGGAATAGTATATTACGCACCAAGGGAGGGAAGGGGGACATTCTAACCCGCGCGTATGTTATCGCCCGAGCCGAAGGCGAGGGCGATAAACGCGCGGGTTAAGATGTCCCCCTTCACTCCCGTGGCGCGTATACAATTTTTTACCATAGCCAAGCCGAAAGTTGTCAACTAAAATTACGTATAACGTAAACGTTATGTTATATTGTTCTACTAGATACACTACACGATATCACACTACACGGTAACACTCGTAATGATTAATTCATTAATAAAAAAAGATGCTATGAATTATTCTAATTTTTCATCACACACATTTTTAAAGATTCTATGCTTTGTTTTACTATATACACTACACGATAACACACTACACGGTAACACTCGTAATGATAGTTCATTAATTATTATTTTGTTTATTATTATTTTATTTATTATTATTTTTTTTATTCATTAATTATCATTTTTTTTTTTTTTATTAATTTTTTTTTTTTCGACTCGTGCGTGAATCACCTGTTAGAGTTATTCTTTGATACACTCTGTTTCAATGCACACATTTTTCATCACACACATTTTTAACTAAATAATAATATAATACAATGTATACATATGCATTATAATGTATACATTTTGTTTTTTTTGTTTTAAATTTAAGAGATTTTTAAAAAGAAACAGAAAAAGATTTTGATATCTGCCTTTGTCTTGTTCTTACTATGACTTTTGATGAAGAGCAAAAAGGCTAGGTATATTAGACATTATATGGGGAAAAGAAAGAGACGGAGAGATATAACGTATGCTATACTCTGTCGTTAGCGCCTGCGCAGAACGTTCTTTTTGCTTCCTGCCCTGGCAAGAATGTGAGACTTTCGGTTGAAGTAGTGGGGATGAAAGTAGAAACTTTCGGGTTGGATATGGTAAAAAAAGATTTATATCGGTAGCTGCAGTAGCTAATGAAAAATCATTACCTAGCAACAATCCCCAAACGTATTGGCAGGGTATCCTGATGATATTATGTTAAAGGAAGAAATTTGGAAGGATTTAGGATAAAGAAGAAGCAGAATTTAAAAAGTTATTAATAGTGATCTAGAACCATACGTTTTTAAAACACGATGGCGCAGTAGGTTTTTATGGCGATAATTATTGGGTGTAATTTTAATTTTAAATAAAAAGATATGGTCACACAGAACGGATCAACACGATTTAACGGAATGACAGCAATGATCTCCGAAGAAAATGGAGTTTTTCAAGAGGTTATAACAATTGCAACAATTACACGGTATTATAAACGGAATCTACCGTGATAGTAACAGGCACGATCTTCTCCAAAAATCGAGATTATTCAGAAGACCATTATATTAAAATTACTTATTGGAAAAAAAGAGGAAAATGTGTTAGAGTTAGATAGCTTTCAGTAACAAGAATGAAATAAATTCTTGCGCTTGCTTAATGACAAGCCGAGAAGTTTACCATAGTGTAAGAGTGTTGGACAGAGCCGATAATATGAAATTGCTAACGCAAGAAACTCAGAGTGTGGCACTCCATCAAAGAAAATTTGAGTAATAACAATTTAGACATTTGAGAATAATTGTTAATTCTTGTAATTTAAACTTACTATAATTTTAAGAAGGATACAGAATTTCTTTTATAGATTTCTTCCTTGCTTGAATTATGAAAAAAAGAATAAAAGATAACATACTCGGATTGGAACTCATACATAACATATTAAGGGTCGCTTTACAAGCGTTGACGTCTCGACAAGAGGGATGTTTTCTTATATAAAAATAATAGATTCGGAACTGCAATAAAAATAGAAAAAGGAATAAATGAACGCCTATTTATTATAGATAATTCACCAGGATGATAGAAAGTTTAACAAGAATTTTTTAATTTAAGCTTTATTGCAATTTTTTTTTCTTATTTGCCAAGCATTCTTTAGAAGAAAACGAACCCCACGATAACACCAGCACAGCTTAAATTTATGATTGCACCTTTGAAAATGACGGATAAGTATATGTTTATCAAGGGCCTACCTGCAATTAATTAATATTTTTTTTTTTTTTTTAAATTAATCAATTTAAGCAATAATGCAAAAGAGTTCAGACAGAGAAACTCGCGTGATTAAATCTCTCTCTCGCTAGGGGCATGCGGAAACGCGCTAGCTTTAGCATCTGAAAAAAAAAAGGAAATAAATTAACGAACAATTGTTAATTAGCAAAAATAACAAGGATTAATTATTAAGAAATATTATCAATCAGATATGATACACCAGAGCGAGGCTAACTAATACAAGAAGTTTAACAGATGAGACTTTATGAACTTGTCTTTTTAGGTTTAAACAAATGAATATTCATCAAAAGTTTATCAGAAGTTTATAAAAAGTTTATCAAAGGTTCATAATAGTGTATTACACACAAAAGAAGTAAAGTATTGGCGAGTCAAAGGCAAGATTACCAAATAAGAAAGAAACGAAATACCCTTTTCCGATCCTATGAGAACGGCAAGCTATTAAGAAGGAATTAAGAATTCAAGAATTACCTTAGCAAAAATCGCTAAACAATTAATTGGAATAGAATTTACGCCGTCAAGTTAGGGACAATCCTCCTAATCAACGGGTCTACGGTTGTACGATTAAAAAGGAAAAATAAAGGGTTTTGTTATTTGTTATGGCGGTGAGTGGCGACGGTTTAAAGTTTTAAAAATGTCTTATAACCGAGGAGAAAAATAAAGTAGAAAATATGAACATTATAAAATTTTTCTAATTAATGCGACTAGGACGTGAGTGCATTGCAGCCACTAACTCCAACGTCGGGACATATTAGCTTTTGTTTTGAAGTCAATGAAGGAAAACCGGCAATGCAGTGCCAGCCGGCCAACAATGTAACAAACCAAGAAATAGTAAAGATAAGTACCATTACAAAAAATCATAGTTCAAAGGCATTTTTGCGTAAGTGAAAAACAGGAATGACAACGAGACGGTAAACAGTCAGTCACTTGTTTACCTCTCCCCCTTACTAAGTTTATTGTCGTCCCCGACAATTAATCTCAGTCAGAGTGAATATTAAACAAATGGTGTTTAAATCCAAAGTCATTAAAATAATGAATTTATATTGTATTACAATTAAATATATGAGAAGGGTTAGAAACTGACATTTCATATAGAAAATATAATAGATTAACGAAAAAGGCGAAATTTACTCAAGTATAGAGTAGAGTTAGAGTTATTATTCTTCTTTATACTGTTATAAACGGATACGTGAGTTTTTGTATCTACGCAAAATTATTGGATATCTGTACCGTTTTTTTTTTTTTTTGTTAATACAAAAAAAAAATGTCAACTAACGATTTGAAAGAAGTAAAATCCTTTATAGATTGTTATCGATTGCGAATGGCAAGAGGGATACGACTTTACAAGCTTTAAATGCCATATTTAGAGAAGAGTTAGAGACTGATTAATTTATTTAGAAAATACAATAAATTAACTAATAAGAGGCGAAATTTACTCAAGTATAGAGTAGAGTTTGAGTGATTATTCTTCTTTAGACTGTTATAAACGGATACGTGAGTTTTTGTATCTACGTAAAGTTATTGGATATCTGTACCGTTTTTTTTTTTTGTTAATACAAAAAAAAATGTCAACTAACGATTTGAAAGAAGTAAAATCCTTTATAGATTGTTATCGATTGCGAATGGCAAGAGGGATACGACATTACAAGCTCTAAATGTAATGTACGGAGAAGAGTTAAATAGATATTAGCCATTTAGGAAATTTAGGAGGTTTCAACAGGATCGTTTAGTTTTGAAGACTATTTAGAAGGACATTCTAGAATTTTATAATAATATTTAAGAATGAAATGAGTCTGAGACCATGATTCCCGTTTAAGGTTATGCAATAAGGTGTATGTTTATTGCATAGTTAACGATATTGCAGTCTCTCGAATCCTTAATATTTATTATGAATTTGATCAATAGTTGTATTTTTCTTTTTGCGTGGTGAAATAGAATTTAAGTTAAAATATTTTTATGGTTTCTTTAGTATAATGCGAAAATAGAATTGTTCTAGTTAAATGAAATAAATGTGAAATATAAATACCATAAAATTAATAACGAACGCTTTTTATCAAAATGACGTTCAATAGATAAAAAAAAAGAATAATAAAACATAAATTTTCGCTGTCACTCTTTTCCATGTTTATTTGAGAAAAATAAAAAAAATAGTGTGAGTGAAACTGTATATTAAAACGTACGCTGGGTTCGGATTTTCCAGAAGAGTAATATAATTTAAAAAAAAATTTAATTAAAAGAAGAATGTGTACTTGAGATTAGTATATTGGTATTATTATAAAATCAATATCGATCATAACCGGTAATCAGCGAGTACTTAATGTGGAATAGGATTCCAACATTACCAAATTACTATGTTTTGACGCACGAATTGGAAACTAAAAGTTTATTTGTTTGTTAGGGTACGTTTATTTAGATACAAAATTATTGATGATTATTTAGTTCTTGGAATAACTTAATGCGAATTTCTTAACCATATATGTTTTCCTTTTTTTTTTTTTTTACGAAAAACTAATAAAGCAAGAACTAGATATATAGAAAAAAGTTTTATATGAGAAAATTGAAAATGTTGATCGACAGCAGGGTTGGTTTAGCGTTAATGTACGATCACAGTTCATGACTGTAACAGCGCCACCGCGACTTGATTTTTAACTAACACACGAGTTCGAAATTAAAATTCGGATACTTTTACTGTAATTTAATATTGCAAAATAAAATATTTCTTTGATTTTTCCTAATACATATCTTTATTTGTTGAAAAAAATTTATTTTTCATTAATATAACGTTAAAATGATTTGGATTTAAATTTCGAACTCGTGTGTTAGTTAAAAATCAAGTCGCGGTAGCGCTGTTACTCGCTGTTACAGTCATGAACTGTGATCGTACATCAACGCTAAACCAACCCTGATCGACAGCAATAATGAAGGTAGTAACATTATCAAAATTAAATAATTCGGTAAAATGTTAAAGATTTCTTCGGAGGTTTATGTTTAAGTTATAACATGAGAGTATTCAGTAATTTTAAGTTAAATGAATTTACGACTGTTTGGCTTGTTCTTGAGATTTAATGATTCACATTGTGATCGAAATTTTAAGAGTTATAATTAAAAAGATAAACTGATGCTATTGGTTCAACATTATTTCAAGTTGATCAATAATTTTATATTTTGCATTTTAATAACTTTTTAGGAAGGTTTGAGAAAATGAAAGAAAAGATAAACGTTTTGGATAGGGATTTAATGGTTAGGAAAGCTTTAGGAATTAATTTAAGTAACCTTAATCACATCATGTTTAATTGTTGTTCTGGTGCTTAATAGTCCGGATAGATCTAACAGAATTTATCAAAATGAATTTATTTATTTTACCGCCATTTATTAAGCGGGCTGAAGATTAATTTATTATTCCCAAAGTGTAAATACACAGGGAGTAAAAATTTTTTTTTTATCAATAAAAATCAGTTTGGATACCATAGTATCTACAATTATTACTGCACGAAACAGTTATTGCGGGTTAGGTATAAAAAAAGAAGATGAGAATGATAGTGACATGGCATACAATATGCCAAAAACTTCTTGAATAACTTAGAAGTGTTGATCTAATTCCGAATTTTTACAGGTTTTCAGCCTTCAGGAGTTAGAATAAAGATAGAACTGATCAATAGTTTTGTCTCTTTTTTTTTTTTTTGAATTAATATTTAGAAGTTATTGTTAAACATCAACTTATTTAAAGGCCAATTCAATATCTATTTGTAAATCGATTTGTTACTATATTCTATTTATTGAAGGTGAAGAGTGACTGAATTACTTTCGGGTCAATTTGCGTCGCTTGGATGAACGTATCATCATAGGGAAAAATTACGTAAACATTGAAATTCAATTGAATAATAAAAGAGAAGCTTTAATATGAGTATTTATAGTTAAGTTAAAATATAAAAGAGTAGTATTATATTAATAAATAGATTAAATATTAATAAAATTATTATTTTAGGACATACGATGGTAGCATATCCAGAGTATAAAATAATAAAAAAAAAATGATTTTACCTAGGTTTATCCTAGTTTTTGTCAAACTTGAATTCGCTACACGGTGTTACACTAACACTCTATATAACTGCTAATTTTTAACACTGTAATCTTATTCACTAACTAACGATTTTCAGTTTATGATAATTATTAAATTTCGGTAAAAGTTACTGTACTGCTGCTGGAACAAGACTGATGCGCGTTGTCTTGTCCAGGTAGCTTATATACTTATGATCTAGTAGGAGAGGTACCCTCTCTCTCGAGGTGTGCCATCTTTATAACTAAATTTTAATTATTATATTTCTCTAATTCCCCTCCCTGCAGTTGCACTTCTCTATGGGAACGCATCAAATTTTATTTTACCCAACCGTTTTACTGGAAACAGTAGATCCTACGCTTGCAGTTTTTGGTGTCGGAGTCACATATTTAGATAAAAAGTATGAAACCTAAACTTTTGAGCAAAACGATATTTTATTATCTTAACTTATCGTGAAAAAGAGCCTACATTAGTTCTCAACAAAAAGAAATTTATTTTATTCGTTTTACGTGGTAATTGACAGTGCTGCTTTATTATATTTTTGGGATTAGTTTTTTTTTTTGTAAATAATTATAGATTGTTACTATCTTGAACTCTTAGTACAAGATTTATTATCCTCAAACTAATGTATGTATGATTTGTGCAGTTCCTTTGATTCATTACACTTTTTAGATATTTATTTCTTTATTCCATCTTGAACCTTTAGTACAAGATTATTATGTAAAGTTTTGTCTTTTTTTTCTTCTCTATTTATTCTTGGCAATTTCCTTGTTTGTTTCCTTATTTTCTTTTTGTATTTGTAATTATATTGCCTTAGTTATACTATTAGCGTATGCTGTGGGCATCTGTACTCCCTAATAGTGCTCGAATAACATTCGCAAGCGTATGCTGTGGGCATCTGTATTCCCTTGCGATGCATTCGACGTCTTAATTATGCTACAGTGGGTGATCACAAATAGCGCTCGAATATCAACCGGCCAGGGTATGCTTATTGCATCTGTACTCCCAGCGCGTACCCGACGGCTTAATTATACTACAGTGAGTAATCACAAATAGTATACGAGATTAAGCTACGCGATTTTCTTCATATTTCTTCATTTTGTAATTTTTTTATTTAGTCATCGGACCTTAACAAAAAGCATCCGGTAATAATCATCATCTCACGACCTTAACAAAAAGCATCGGGATGGCATTCATTTTTAATTCATTTGTATTCTTTCTTCATTTCGTAATTTTTCACATTATACTCGAGTCGCACATCTGATTTGACTAACCATGGTTGCTTTTTCTATGATAGAACATGGTGATCAGTCATGTCCTATAAGCCATCGTGCGTGGACCATCTGCCCACTACCATGAAAGTCAAATATTTCCTAACCTAACTTACTAACTGCAGTTATCTAGGTACCATTTTCTTTCCTATTGTTTTTCTTGAACTTTAGTACAAGAAATTTTACATTCAACTAATCTTTTCTTTCTTTTGCGCCTTTAGTGCAAGAGTCTTATTATATACAATAAAGCAGCTTTTATATTAAGTTGTGTATTCTTCTTTTTTTTTTATAAAATTGAATTACAAAACTAATTATGTAAGTTAGAAAGATCCGATTAGACTTTTGTTTAATTTTCGTTAGATATTCGCCAGTAGATACGCTATTAATTATTCCGGAATTAAAAAATATTATAATATTTCAACTCGGTTATATTTAAAAATTTATTTAGTGACTCCACCCAAAATTTATTTGAATTTGTTAAACTTAATATTAAGGATTAAGCTACTACGGTTTTATTATAGTATTAAACCTATCTTAAATACTTCATGCTACAAATGGTTAAGACTAAATGGGATGCATATTAATTAAAATATGCATACCTGCTATTTATTTATTTGGATAAGCGTAAATATTCCCTCTGATTTGGATAGGTTGAATATGTTCATCTGAAACTCACGAAATTCCATTAAAGTATTTATTTAAATATATACCTATAAATGTGTTATTTAGCACAATAGCAATTCGTTTACGCGGTTTTTATTAAAATATATGAGATGATATATTCTATTTTGTGTATTATTTGAAATACTAGTTATAATACCACGGGAGAAGCATACAGTTAGTGCAACGCTTTGCATTTTTATCGCCTCACTTGTTTTAGGTGACAACGTGATAACGACAGTTAATTTTAAACGACAAATCGCGTTAAATTTCTATCATATTTCGGCATGCAGCATTCTTTTATATTATTAGTAAGCATTAAATTTCGAAATTAACGTTAGTAACAGAAGACGTTGAGTTTTACGGTATAGCCTGGAAATTATTATATTTTTTTATTGTAACATATGAATTTTAATTAAATACAAGGAGTGGAATAATAATTTTAGTTTAGCATATGGATTATGATGAATCATAAATAAACTTGTAGTTTATTTAAAACATATAGAGGTGGTTTTAATTTTGAGTTTTAAAACCTTTTAAAGTAAAAGATTCACTATGGATATTTTTAATTATTAGTATTTACGTAATGGAATGGTTCACATTATTGAATTTAAGTATTTGAAAAACTAGATTTTTGTAATTTTTAAACATTTCTTTTATTCTGTCGTTTAAGTGGGTTACCGTTGAGTTCTTTATTTAATATCAATTTTGTAATTTAGTTATTTTTATTGTATACAGGTAGATTACATGAATTATTTTGCAGCAATTTCAAAACAAAAAAAAACTTTTATTCGAAGAATGCTTAGTGATTTTGTTACTTATTAGTTATTATTATAAATATTAATTTATTTTTAAAATAATGGAAAACAGATAGAGAACGAATAATGAAAGTGATTGAAAAAGTCTTTGCATAATTAATTATTGAATTGTATTGTTAAAGTCGAAATTGAAATACCTTAGTTTAGAGTTTTAATAGTTTTTGGTTTAGCGGTAGATACTAAGTTTAAATTGAAGTTACCATAAATGATATTGATTATAGATCGTTACCATAAGTCATTCCGCCATGGATGGTAACGGATAGTTGCAGATTTCAGTTACCATGTAGGTAATTTTAGTAATTTTATCGATCGGAAATAAACTTTATAAAAATTATTTCAATTTTCGCGGGAGGATTTAATACGATTGTATGCTATTCAATTGCTTATATGATTTCAAATTTAGAAAGTTTCTTTAAAATTGTAAGTTGATGTTTTGGGGTTTTAAAGAAAAGTTTTTAGTGCTGCATAGCAACAATTTTTTTTTTTGTTATTAATTAATTTATATTTAAATTGAATTACCAAATTGGCTTATAGTTTATTGAGGTTTTAGTCACGTCATCACTTCTACGCATAAGGTTAATGATAAAATTGAATTTGATAATTTATTTTAAATTTAAAAAAAAATTGGCAACAATTAGATTTATTTGTCGGCCTAATTTATTAATCGTAAAAAAAAAATTGCTATTGTTTACTAAAAATAATTTGGCTAAATGCTTGCGAATTGGCAGGCATTTTATTTATTTTCAGATAATTCACTATTTATTCAAAGGTGTCGCATTTGATTTAAATTTTTACATTTAAACTACTAATTAATGCGAGCAAATTTGCATGCATTTTTTTTCTTAAATTTAATAGTTTTGAAATTAATGTCAATTTTAATTTATTTCTAAAGTAAATGGATTAACCATTATATGATTCGCATTAATTCAAAAAAACTTTTACCAAATTCGAACTTTGCACTCTTATTATATCTTACGCATTTAATATTATTCATTCGTATCCTATGAAATTTTTCATTTTTGTTGGTGCATGGCGAGGAAGTCAATTCGCTTTTTAAAAATTAATTAAATATTTTAATTTGTCACTGCTAACGTCTCCCCTCGAGGACAAGGTTAGCACCTTAGATGAAAAGAAGCGTCAACAGAAAACTCGTTGATCAAAATTCAAGCAAAAATATATAAACCTCAAGACAAGACTTTTCTCGTCATGCTTGCAATAAGTTATTTAATTTATCTCTAAAATTCTCATGTGGTACGCTTAATTACGGATCGCATAGACACTAGTTTACGAGTGTCTGGTATATTTTAACTTAGTTTATTATTTCGCATCTCGCAGGTTTTTTTTTTAGAATTAACTGTGTAAAAGCATTAAGTTTAGTTAGATAAGAGAATATCCAATTGTACTCTGCTACAGTTTAGCACGAAACTCGTGGTTTTATATTTAATTCTCGGTGAAAATGAATCCCCTCGCTTCAGCGACCAAAATCCCACCGTGTGAACGCATTATATTTGTTTTAAGTTTGAAATTCAAGATCTTTTGTTTTCAGCCTTCTCTTTTATGATAAGTTTTCTAATTTATGTGAATGTTATAATAAAACAACTTATTTATAGTTGAAATGTATAATTTGTAATCTTACGTCGAATATTGTCAATAATGTTTTTGTTTATTTTGATTTATTAATTTAATTAAGTAAAGAAAAGAAAAATTTTCTTAATTTTGGGACGTTTCAGGTTTTCTTAAACTTCTAAACAAAACATTCATTAATTATAGGAGTATATTATTACTCCCGTATTTATTTTTTTGTTAAAGGGGTTTTATCTTCTTGAAATGTAATTTAGTAAATAATTTTATTTTAGACTTTGGTTTGTGGTGTTATATATTATTTCCTTAGAAGTTATTTATTAAAATTTAATTGTATGTGATTCTTATTGGAATAATCTGCGATTGTACAATTTGTGCGAAGATTTTTATGTTAAAATTATTCATCGACTAATGAGGACGCGGTAAAAAAAACTAGAATTTTATAGAGATAAAATTAACTAATATTTAATAATTATCTTCTCATAACATGCAAATTAGTTAGTTTTAAATAGAGTAATGTTTGCAACTTTTATATTTGATTTCAACAAATTTATATTCATTGTAATTAATTAAGTTGAATTTTGTCATAGTTTTCATTTTGATTTTATTAATGATTAATAAGCGTGTAAATTAAAACTATGAATTTATTAAAAGGATTGAATTAATTGAATTTTATTCTAAATTAGTATATTATGTGCACAATGAATCATTTTATATTCTATTCATAAGTTTGAAGTGGCATTATTTAGTTTAAAAAAAAAAAAAAAATATTGTGAAGGGACTTTTCTAATCCGAACAAAAAAAAATTATTAACAAAATTATAGCGGAAAACAATATTTTATCAAATTGAATTTATTTGGGATAAAAACGGTTTTAATTTCAAAGTAAAAAGGTTTCCTACAGCACTCATTTAGATACCATAAAGGGGATATGCTTTTAAGCTTAGAGCGTACTGTAAGCACAAGCCAGCATGACGTCACCTTGCTTCAAACTTGAGCTGCTTTAACAGAGCACGCTAGCACATACAACGTATACTTCAACGTAGAGATTGAAATGTGCGTTACCGCGCGCAATGAATTTCAGTCTCACTGTTCGAAAACGAGTACGTTTTACGCTTGACTGGTTTTATTCATAGATATTATTTTTAAATTTTAAACATTGATGATTTTTGTTTTATTTGACGATGTCTTTATATTCGAGTTAAATATTTATACAATTTGTACAGTCAAATTTGTAGTTTTTACATATTTTAGTACTTAAAAATAATTTTAACTTTTAATAGCATTTTAAAATTATTGTTGTTACATTTACCAGAATTATTTTTAAGTTGAATTTATTTCTTTGAGTTTTTAATTATGTTTTGACCATAATTTATCAAAGAAAAATTTTTTTTTTTTAACAAAACGTAAATGATTGATTTAAATAGATTAAATACTATGTTAACGTATTGCTTTGTGAATTTTATTCTTTAATTGAATTCTGATCGGAATTTATTAAATGTTTGGAAAACTTAAAATATGGATTAATAAAAATAATGATTTGTACATAATGTTAAAATATTTTCCAAGGATTTTGGAAACATATATATATATATATATATATATAAGGAATGTTTTGAAACTTTAAAATTAGAACATCGTTTTCATTTTCGTACTAAACTTAATTTTATAACTACTTCAACCGTTATTATAATAATATTTGTTTAGAAAATTTAAAACTCTATTACGTTTGATTTAGAAAATTGTATTTTAAAATTTGAATTTCTTAACTTCACATAGGTCCGGTCACTAGAAGCGAAAGGGACCCATCTCCTCCAATACTAGTGCCACTTTTATATACAAATGCTAGAAATTCGAGAAAAATTTTTTCTTACGGTTACATTATTTTTAAATATTGTATCATATTTCCAACGGCATTTATTGAAGTTCGCAAAACTATATGCTCCTACACAGAATTTCTATGTTTCATTTTAAGCCTATAAGTTTATGATAGTTACGCATCCTATACCTGCCTACCTACTACCTGTATTTTATGATGCGGAGGCTTAAGGTTAACATCTATAAGGGTTATTACCCCTATTAGCACTCAAAAATGTCAGAATTACTTTATTATTTTAAATACTTAAGATATTTAATTTTATGCTAATACAATTTGTAAAAATAAAATAAACTAATTGGTTTCCAGTTCTTTCCTTCTGGAATAAAAGAGAAAATCAATTTTCAAACAACTATGATGAATTTTTACCGTTTCTGTTTAACAAATGTATTTTAATCGTTAAAGTTAGTTGTATCAATTTATCTTTTGGAATTTTCTTAATTATGTTATTGTTTGAAGAATAAAAGAAAATTTAATTATTAAAAGGAAATATAACAACTGCAATAATTTATCATTATTTGATTGCACTATTATTGTTTAACATCAAGGTTTTAATTACTGGAAATGTATCTCCGTCTATTAGTTAAATTTATTAAAATTGCTAAACAAAGTTTTACAGATTATGTGAAAAATTGTAAAAATAAAAAATGAAAGAGATATTTAGTCGAAAAGTATTGTGTGTAAAAGTTTTAAGATTTTTTTTTTTAAGGCACATTATTTAATAAGCTTTAAGACGCGCTTGCGTTTGCGTGTGTTCGGAACTCATTGCATTTATCTCGAAGTTAATTTCTTAAGTTACACTCTTTATTACTTGCTGACTCGTGTGAGACCAACAAAGATTAGTTCTGAGTAGCCAGAATATTTATGTAATAAGATATTTTTCTTTTAAACTTCAAACTAGAACTTGATATTTTTACTTTTCACTCGACCGGATGTAACTGTATATTAGTCTATACGAAGCTATGTGAAAATACGTTATGGTTTGCACTGCATGACGCAATGACATTCATGATAAGGAAACTTTGGTTTAATGTTCACCCGGTTAACTGAAAAGAACGTTTTATAATTTAAATTTATTTCAATTCATTTAATTTTGAATAAATTTTTATTTTAATAAGAAAATTCGATCCTAATGAATTAAGATTTTACTTTTATTACAAATTGGTTAATAATTCTAAATGATGAATTATTTATTATTTTAAAATTTTTACATTTTTATTTAAATTAACTAAAAGTTACTATACTGTCGGATTTTTCTGTCTTTATGTTAAAGATAAAATTAGAAATTTATTGATTTTCACTTGAGCGTGTACCGCCCTAAATTGATTTTAATTAATTCGGAAAAAAAATTTTTTATTTTTAGTGTGATTCACGTAATTTTCAGCATTTATAATTTCGGTTTTGAGAAAAAAAAATAAAGTTTTTAAATGTTTAATCCTTAACAGTTTTATGTAATATTGCTTATAATTTTGTGGCAAGAGCTTAAATATCAGTCACGATTTATTTTTTTATTCAATTTAGGTGAGTGAACCGGCGCAGAGATTTATTATTTAAACTTCTGTTAAGATTGAACAATTTGGCGATTTTATTATTTTTTTGAATGTTGTGAATTTCATTACAATTGGTTACTTTCTAAAAAAAAATTTCTACTTCCAGAAGGAAAGTTTTATGCGGTGTAGTTATGTTTTTCGTTTTATTAGCCGTCTTAAACCGCTCCAAGACGAAAATATTTTTCCTTTATGAAAGAGAATTCTTCAATGGTATAAATTTAGTGTTTTCCCTGAACCCTCGCATCAAAAGCAGGTAAACCGAATCTTCCTAAGTACCACTTCTATTATTGTTAAGCCAATAAAAGTTTATTAGTAAAGGTCATTATTTACTATATATATAACGCTTCGCATCTATATAATATGTTTTTGACACGAACTTTCGATTTTGTCATTTTTTTTTTTTCGTTTAGAACACAATCTGTTCTACATTAACATCTCTAAATCTTACTTAGTTTTCCCCGCACGAAAAAAATCGAATACTTAAAATAGTTAAATTTTTGTTGAAATCGCTGAAGAAAATATTATTTAAATCATATTTTTTTTCTTTTTCGGTACATATTTTTCTTTTTTAAAAAATCCTTGATTCCTTGCGGAAACACTCTCTTGATTACTGTCTCAATTTTCTACTTTAGAGAAAATTAAGCAGTTTATAATTAAGGGATTTCTTTGGAATCAACCATGATGATTCCCTCGCGAACGCGGCTGGGTCAGAAAAATTTCGTTGCTAGTTTCTTTTTTTGTTTATTTTTTCTTGTTTTTATTGTTTTATGTGGGTCAAATCGCGTATTTAGCGCAGGTTAACGAGCGGATGGCAAATAGTTTTTGTTTTTTTTTATTATTTGTTTTTAAAGAAAATAAACCGTTTTCGTCGCGGTATTTACTTTTATACTCCTGGTCCACCTGAAAAATTTTTTTAGAACGAGGGGAGATTCCAATTCGTTCACTCCCCTTTGTTTTGTCGCGGCCTACTCTTGATCGAACTATTGTTTCCGGCAACTACTAAGCGATGGGCCTACTCATCACTGTTCGTACCCTTCCGCAATAGCCGATATGGCTAAAATTGAGGATAAAAAAAAATAGAAAATACATAGTAATTAAGCATATATGTATATATAAATGTATATTATAGAATTATATATCTATATGTATGTTGCAATTCATCATTTTAATATCTAGAATAAATACAGTGGGCTCGTGGGTTCGAGTCCCGACTGCACTAGACGAAAAGAAAATTAAGGCAGCAATCAAGAGTACTTATAATAACAAAATAAAAGAAAACATCCCAGGAAATTGCCTGGAATTTTAATTTTCTCTCTTTTTTTTTTATAAAAAAAAATTTCAACCATTAAAATTGAATAGGTTGTACCCATGAATTTGCAAACCCATGCTAAGAAAATGAAAATCCAAAATTCAGTAATAAAGGAGAAATAACATTTCTTTCTTCCTTGTTTTGCTTCTTAATTCTAACGTGAAATTAATTCAAAGATTAACCTACTAAAATTATATCACCTATTAAAACGCTTAAAATTTTTCGAGCTGATTCGGGCGCTAACTTACGACCTACTAGATGCGAGGCATCGACGCTACCGGTTATACTACGAAACGCTTGTTGTAACTTATGGTAATTTCACATATTTATGGTTTATTAATATAGAAATTTCGTTATTTTTAAACACTTCTAAATATAAATAAAATGAAAAATAATAATCATGGGCAATCAATGATAATTCAAAGAAATAAAGATCAATAAGATAATTTTTCTTGTATAATTAAAATGACTTTAATTTTCCATCAAACAGCAATTATTTTTTACACCAATACATGTGTATGAAAATTGACTATTTTCTTATTAAAAGATCTAATTCTTTATTTATGAAAACTAAATAATTTATTTGATAAGATTAATAATGATTGCTTATGTTTACTAGCGATTGCCGACCACTTTAGTTTTTAAAGCATTCACAAAGCACTCACAAACAACTCCTTTGATTGAATCACATTCTCAAAATACTCTCTTTTTTTTTAATCATCAAATTATAAATAATCCTTCTATTTTACATGGTTATGAAAAACAAAAATGTTATAATTGATTGAAAATAAGCTATTAAATTTAAAAAAAAAAAAATTTTTTGTTCAAGATTCGAACTACGGTTCTTGAGGATGTCAAACCAAATGAAAAAAAAAAAAACTGTTGCCCATGACTTAGCCTACTTGGCTACCAACTCATCTGTTAATTAATTCTCGAAACTTGTACATGTTCATCGGTATGAGCATAAGAAATGTTAGTAAATTTGCCAATTAATTATTCAGGGTTAATAATATTAGCCAAACTACATTTTTATTTGAATAATTTAAGTAAAAAATTCACCAACTATTTAAGAGATACCTTAGTTTAATAAAAGCAATTTTTTTGTGAAGTCATGGTTAATTTAATTTAAATTGAAGAACGTTTGGCTATTTGTTTAAATTCTCAAAATGAGAATTTATTTGAAACACACTTAAAATATTTATATATTTTGTTTCATAAAATGTTAACAATTTTTTCGTTTGAAATAGATAAAAATATTTAAATTATTACATGATTAATTAAATTGAATTTTTACAACTTATAAAATTATCAGGAATTTCAAGTTTTCAATTTGGAATTTCATGAAAATCAAAATTAAAAATGATTTTAAAACAATCTGAAAAGCAATAAAATATCCATTACATCTTTCGATTTTTGAAAGTGACTAAGTTACTAGAAAATCAGTGTTTCAAAAGTAAACCAGCTTACTTTGTGTCTGAATAGACGCATATAATTGATTTATTCCACAGTTTTTAATAAATCATTGTTTTTAAATTAGAATGATAAAAATAAAATTATAAAAAAAACTTTGTTCTTTTTGGTTATTAAAATCAACGATCTTAACTTTAAAATTAATGAAGAAGTAAATTAGTTTTATTTTTTTATTTAAATTTTACATTATACGCTTCAGTTGGGTCTCTATATTCCTGTTATTTTTTTATAATAAAAAAAAAAGTTTTAACCTACTGATTTTATTGAAAAAAAATATCTGATGGATCGATTAATGTTCTGCATTTAATGAATGAATTTGTAATTTGTTCATAATAGTTGTTATCAACAAATTAACTGTTTCTGAAAAAATGGTCGATTGAAAAACACAACGGTGTCAATTTGATTTTTGTTACTAATGAATCTCTTTGAGCTGTGAAATACTAATACGATTAAAAGTGATTTTAATATTTCTTTATTATAAACCTTCTTTTGTAAACCGCGAAATAATTAACTGAACAGTTTTTACATTGAAGTAATATTAACTAATTTCGTCACAAGCAAGTTTAGATTTTTGCGGACGAATGGCTTGTCAAGGCTAAAGTAAAAAAATGTTTTCAAAACAAAAGTCAGAATTTTCGTTATAAGTTACATAGCTGTGTTAGTTTAAAAACTTGTTAAAATATCATATATAGTTTACCATAATATGTTTGTTTAAAATGAGTTTATACATCAAAAGTGAGAAAAAAAAAACAGTTGAAGAAATGACTTAAGAAGTAGTTGAAATTTAGTGATTAATTTATTATAAGTTATAAACAAACTTTTACCTTATTATAAGTATTCTATTAATTATAAGTCAAATATTTTTATAAAATAGAATGAAGCTTAAAAGAATCATTTTATATTGAATATTAAAGTCAATTAATATTAACTATATTAATTAATATTAACTAAATATAGATACATCTTTATTGATCTTTTAAATCTTAAAATTAACTACAGCCAAAATTTTATCTTTTTATTTGAAAATTGCACTTCATTATCTTTTACTTCCTTTTTTTATCATATTTCGCAAATATTGCTAATCGTGCATTTTATGATACCTAGTATTAATGATGTAGCTTATAGCACTATTTTCCAAAGAACAAACATTCAATATTATTAACAAGGATTCTGAACAATATTAAAATCATAATCATTAAATTAAGAATATTAGAATATTTTAATTAAGAGATGAATAAAAACGTAAAAAAAACATTATTACATTTGACCATATATTGTATGCTTATAATTTGTGAAAAAAATGCAATAATTTGATACGTGAAATTTCTACTAAAACTTTTTAAGAAATTTTGTTAAAATTTGTAACGTTGAGATAGCGACAACGAATGTCTAATTTATTAAATGTACTTTTATAAGAACATAGGTTGTTGATAAGTTGCTTATACAAATAATATTTATCTAGTTTTGAAAGGTATACAATTATTTATATAATTTTATTAAAATCGTTGAGATTTACCATAATCAGTCGATGTGATTTAATTATTTTCAGAAATTCATCCACTAATTTTTCGCCTGAATATTTTTACTCATCATTCATTGATGTTTTAACGTTTTTATTTACTATAAAATATTAAGATTAATCGGCTATATTATAAACTATTAAGATAACGTTTTTCAAAACTATAAAAAAAAAAACTCTTATTTTCTCAATTTCTTTAATATATTAATTTAATTTATAAATTGAATTATTATATAGCAGTTTAAAATACTTATCTTGTGTGGACAAACTGTTGGCCGGCGTGGCAGCATTGCCGGCTTTCCTGGTTGCTGCTACCTCGCTCGCCTTCTTTTGTAAAAACACTCCCGTACGTTTTAACCGGAAAATTTAACCGGGTAAATTAACGAGCCACTAAACCCTCTAGATAACGTAAAAAAAACTAACTGAGTTTACAATCACGAGAGAAGATGAAAAAAAAAATAAAAAGAAACTTTGGTAATGACTAAAGAAAAAGAAAACAAAAGAAAAACACTTAACATTTTATATACGAGGAGAAAGCTGCGCGAGCTTCCCGCCTCTCGAACTTGCCCATCGGGCCTATCCCGCGCGTCTCTCTATAGAACAACTTTCTTCTCTTCACACTCTGTCTTCGAGCCAGCTTCAAACGTTTTAATTGTTGTGGGGGAGAGCGCGGAGACAGAGAAAGGTAGTCCTCTCTCTTCTTTGCTCTCACCCGTCTTATGCATGGGAACCGACGCTAAGTCCCTACTTCAACTCAACGAAGTAGAGAAAGAGTGGAGACGAAGCAAAGGCTCCCGTCAACGGTCGAGCTTGGCTTCGTAGAAAACTGATAAAAGAGTGAAAAGAAAGTAACCTTGACGTTTTTAAGGCCTCTTTCTTTTCACTATGGAGAAGCATTAAAATATTAATTATTCATTTAAATAAAAATTGAAATGTAATAAAAGTAAAATTTCTGTCACCTAACATTGATGGTAAAAAGATGTTACCCAGAGAATATATTAATGAAATAAAATTAGCAAGAAGTTTAGCAAATGATCAAAGGAAACTGTTTTTTATTGCAAAGTTTAAACTTAGAGGTAGCATCTTTTCTATTACACATCGAGCAAAAATCAACTACATAGATGATTTTATATTAGCATTAAATGTTCTGTATCTAAATGATGAACTTACTGAATATGAACAAAAAAATTATTGTATATATTGTGAAACTAGGTCACTTACGTAAAAATTGCAAGAAAATAGGTGATTTACGACTTTTTGATCTATCGTATGATAAAAATAAAGAATACTGTGATAATACATCTGTTAATGAACAAGAAACGTCGACACATCAAACTGCAGAATTGATAACACATAATATAAACAATCTAATTATAGACGATAAAACATCTACACGTTTTGATATAACAGATATCAAAATTAACAAAAAAGAAAATCATGAAAAAACAAACATAGAACATCACAAGAATTTTCAAGCTAATACTATTTTATTAGCCAAGAAAACTACTAGAGAAGTTAAATACAATGAACCTCATATAAATTATATAAAATCAAAAGAATTTGAATGTATTCCAATTGAATCTGAACAAACTGAAAAATTGTTAAGTAATCAAGTTATAATACATCAAGTTCCAGTTTTAGAAGATTTCGAAACAGTACATTCATATGTTCAGACCATAAGAAATGACACAAAAAAAAAAATTGTGTAGAAAAAGAAAAATCGTATACAAATGATCTCAAACAAAATAAAGAATGCGAAAATAATTTGAAAACTGCAAAAGATGAATCAATAATTTTTCACAATATTGGCCAATTAATTAATGACTTTTTAGAATACGAAAACATAATTGAAAATTTCTTACCAGAACTGAACAATTCTAAAATAATCCAAGAGACTAATTTTGCACAAGAAGCACAAATTATTTACAGCGATAATTCTATATTACAATCTAATGATGGACCAGATCTTCATGAATTGATTCAACTATGTTTAAATAAAACAAATCTTGCCAGCAAAAATAATAAATCCAAACTCATTAAAAACGATACAGCTAATAACAAAGATGATTCTCTACAAGAAAATAATAAATTTTTGAAAATACAAAAATGCTTAACAACAAATAGCTCTAATAATTCAAATAAAAATCAAAATAAAATAGTGTTTAAGAAATATATCAAATATACTAATATTATCAAAATAAAACCAAAACAATCAAATAATAAAACATGTCTAAAAAACAAAATTATTCTTAAATATAAGAATATCACATTAACTCATAATCAGCAAGGTTTAAATAAAAAATAGTTAATAACAGTATACTTAAATATTTTGATTTATCATTAAAAATTCTAAATAACATCAAACAAATCAGAAACACATTTAATTTATATTATTATATCATGAACAAAAATTATAAATATTTTTAAAAAAAATCTAATCTTTTTTTCTCTTTTTCAGGAATTTTTGCACATTTCATAAATTTTTGAATCTCTATAATTTCATTTTTTCTATATTCTAGTTCATTTATATTATTTATGTTTTATTGATAAACAATTTTTATAAAATAAAAAAAATCTGTAAGTTTTCAAAATGTAACTTGTAAATTTACAGATTGTCGATTTAAGGGTTCTATCAACTTAAATCAATCAATTTAAATAATAAGAAATATTGACATTTAAATCAATTGATTTGATCAATAATGAATGGAATTCATCTATATTAAGAAATTTAAATCAATTAATTTAAATCAATAGGTTAATTAATAATTTAATAAAATATGTAAAATTATTGTATACATTATCTATTTATGAAACGTATATTGTATTATAAGATTTAAAGTTTAAAATTTTATTTATATCAATCTCCGAAGCTTCCAGGAAGCTTCCAGGAAGCTTCCATAAAAGGTTCGGAAACTTCCCGGAAGCTTACATGTAAGCTTCCAGGAAGCGTAAAATGTTCCGCGCACTTTTCATTCAGAAAGATTCAATGGAAGTTTTCAGGAAGCTTCCGTGAAAGAAATCAGTAAGCTTTCATGGAAGATAGCATAAAGGTCTTATTGAATCTTACAAGAAGTTTCCAAGGAAGATTGCCGCAAGGTTTCAGAAGTACTTCATGGAAGCTTCGACGGAATAATGCAAAAAGCTTACATGCAAGCTTCCGTAAAAGCTTCAATTAAAACTTCCTCGAAGCGTAAAATGTCCCACCCACTTTTTTTTCAGAAAGATTCAATGAAAGATTCCAGGAAGCTTCCATGGAAGAAATCAGTAAGCTTCTATGGAAGCTAGTATAAAGGTCTTTTTGAATCTTACAAGAAGCTTTTGAGAAAGATTGCTCCAAGGTTCCAAAAGTACTTCATGGAAGCTTCCACGGAATAATGCAAAAAGCTTACATGCAAGCTCCCGTGAAAGCTTCAATTAAAGCTACCTGAAAGCGTAAAATGTCCCGCGCACTTTTCTTTCAGAAAGATTCAATGGAAGATTCCAGGAAGCTTCCATGGAAGAAATCAGTAAGCTTCAATGGAAGCTAGTATAAAAGCCTTTTGAATCTTACAAGAAGCTTTCAAAGAAGATTGCCGTAAGGTTCTAAAAATACTTCATGGAAGCTTCCATAAAAAAATGCTTAAAGCTCCCAGGATGATTCTAGTGTAAGGTTTCCGGAGGCTTTGGGGAAGTGAACAATTCAAATATGATTTGGTTAATTGTATCCTTTTTTACCGTTCAAAAGGTATTGTGTGACGATTCTGTTCAACATTCTATTTTTCATTTTATATTTTATAAATATTTGCTGTACAAAACACATATTTACTCACAACATACTATTTTATATACTATTATATCATATTTATACTTTAATACATATTCACATATATTAGGATTTACGTATAATTATAAAGACACATTTACATTTTTAGGGCAGGCGCTGTGGGTACATATTCAAAACCGCCAACGTTCGACTTATATAGTAAGTGTGGTATCATCTCACCACTTAGGGACAAAACGCCCATTTAACGGTAGGCCGGAGTAGAACCTAATACCGACCGAGTAACAATTGAGTTGTTTGTTATTTACTCAAGTTTTAATCGGTGTATCTTCAAACTAAAGGTCGAGCGCAATAGATATTATTATTATGAACATCTATGCACAAGAAAAAAAATATCTACCGGTTTGTTTTTGAGAAAAGTAAGTAACGCGAAAATATTATAAACATAAACTTTTTCTTTGGCGTTACTTACTTTTCTCAAAAACAAACCAGTAGATATTTTTTTTCTTGTGCATTGGTGTTCATAATAATAATATCTATTGCGCTCGACCTTTAATTTGAAGATACACCGATTAAAACTTGAGTGAATAACAAAAATGCCAATTAGACAAGGACAGCGAATCCGGCCTGCTCTTAACGCGTATCCCCCTGTAGGCGTAACTGCGAATCGAAGGTGACGGATTTGTATAATATATGTCAGTAGTTCCATTCCCGACTTAACATAATTTTTTTTTTTATAAATTATGTTGCACATGTATATATTTAACTATATTGTTCAATTTATATATTTTTTATGTATACAGATAAATGTATATGTACATGCACCTACGTATTATTCACACACAAACATTTTCATGCTATCTGAAGTCAAAATATTCATTTTATATAGATTTTAAAATAAATTTATATAAAAAAACTTGAATAAATAATACAATACTCTTTCTTAAAACTTTATTCAATTAAAGACTTTTTTTTAAAAAAGCAACAAAATGTTTTGTGTGCTTATTTACTAACTTAAATTAATATTAAAAGAAATTTTTTATCCAAAGTTATACAATCATAGAAACTTTTAATCATTTAATTTGTAATCTGTCTTATTCGTATTCATATAATAACCCGATATTAATTTTTAATATTAAAAAGAATATCTTTATACATTAATTTAACAAAAAAGACTATATTTTTAATTTATAAAATTAATGGGGGATTATTATATACATACGGAAAAAGCAGATTACAGATTGAATAAATTAATTTTTATAATTATGAAACTTTGGGTAAAAATTTTTTATTACTATTGATTTTTAGTTAGTAAAAGAACACAAAATATGCTTTTTGAGGAAAAATCTTTTATTTGATAGGAGTCATGTATTCAAAACATTGTAAAGATATTTAGACTTTGTAATTGATTTATTTAATTTATAAAATTCTACTAAATTAACGACTTTTTCTTTAAAAAAAACAATTGTTTGAAGTCTTTTTTATTAAATAAAATCAATAATAATAATAATTCTTTATCGAAAGTTCTACACAATTATAAACAATTTTTAATAATTCAAAATGTAATATGTTTTACTTCATATTTAAATAATCTACCATAAATTTTGTAAATTAAAAAAAATATGAGACATTAATTAAATAGAAAAAAAGACAATATTTTTGATCTATAAAATTAAATTAATGTAAGGCAGACACTACATCAGTACTCATAAATATCGCCTAAATTTTCATTTTATTGTAAAATTTTAGAAAAAAAATGCATTAGCTTATAATATGTACCATGAAGATTATTCTATGAACTTTTTAAATAAATTCATTCATCAGTTATTTAAAATGTTGAAGTCCAATGATATATATAAAAATTTTTTGATTTTGTACCAGGAATACTAAATTCCTATAAACAAAGGAATAGATTCATCTAAAAATTCAACTGAATAATTTTCATGATATTTAGTACAAACTAATTTATTTTTTTTCTGAAACTTTGCAATAACTTTCCGTGAACATTCATATATCTTTCCTGTAATATTCAGTGAAAGGCTGCAAAAAGTTAGAATAGAATTTTCCGCAAAATGTTACCGCAAGCTTCCTGCAAAATGTTAAGTAATTTTCCAAATAACATTCGGATATAACTTTTTGAAAGCTTACTGGAAGCTATTTTGTAATGTTACATTTAGCTCTCATGGAATATTACATGTAAGCTTCCCTGAACCTTCGGTAAAGCTTACATGGAAGATTCTAATGGAAGCTTCTCAAAACTTTCATTTAGCTTCCGAAAAGCTTACAGGGAATCTTCCTGATAAGTTACCGGTAACCTTTCGTAAACAATAAAATATTTTTCCTATAACATTCCACGAAAGGCTGCAGGAAGTTTGAATAGAATCTTGCACAAAATATTACCGGAAGCTTCCTGCAAGATATAATGTCATCTTCAGAGTAACGTTTCTATAATATTGCATGTAATCTTTCAGAAAGCTTACTAAAAGCTATTATGTAATGTTTCATTAAGCCCTCATGAAATATTACATGTTAGCTTCTCTGAACCTTCCGTAAAGCTTATATGAAAGATTCCAATGGCAGCTTTCTGAAACTTTCATTTAGCTTCCAAAAAGCTTACAGGAAATCTTTCTGATAAGTTACTGGTAACCTTTCGTAAACAAGAAATTATTTTTCCTATAACATTCCACGGAAGGCTGCAGGAAGTTTGAATGGAATCTTGCACAAAATATTACCGGAGGCTTCCTGCAAGAGATAATGTAATCTTCCGAATAACGTATCTGTAATATTGGATGTAATCTTTCAGATAGCTCACTGGAAGCTATTTTGTAATGTTTTATTTCGCCCTCATGAAATATTACATGTTAGCTTCTCTAAACCTTCCGTAAAGCTTACATAAAAGATTCCAATGAAAGCTTCTCGAAACTTTCATTTAGCTTCCGAAAAGCTGACAGGAAATCTTCCTGATAAGTTACTGGTAACCTTTCGTAAATAAGAAAATATTTTTCCTATAACATTCCACGGAAGGCTGCAGTAAGTTTGAATGGAATCTTGCACAAAATATTACCGGAGGCCTCCTGCAAGATATAATGTTATCTTCCGAATAACGTATCTGTAATATTGCATGTAATCTTTCAGAAAGCTTACTGGAAGCTATTTTGTAATGTTTCATCTCGCCCTCATGAAATATTACATGTTAGCTTCTCTAAACCTTCCGTGAAGCTTACATGAAAGATTCCAATGGAAGCCTTTCGAAACTTTCATTTAGCTTTCGAGAAGCTTAGAGGGAATATTTCTGACAAGTTACTGGTAACCTTCTGTAAACATTGACATATTTTTCTTGTTACATGCCGTGGAAGGCTGCAGGAAGTTTGAATGGAATCTTGCACAAAATATTACCGGCGGCTACCTCCAAGATATAATGTAATCTTCCGAATAACGTACCTGTAATATTGGATGTAATCTTTCAGGAAGCTTACTGGAAGTTATTTTGTAATGTTTTATCTCGCCCTCATAAAATATTACATGTTAGCTTCTCTGAACCTTCCGTAAAGCTTACATGAAAGATTCCAATGGAAGCTTCCCGAAACTTTCATTTAGCTTCCGAAAAGCTTACAGGAAATCTTTCTGTTAAGTTACTGGTAACCTTTTGTAAACAATAAAATATTTTCCCTGTAACATTTTACGGAAGGCTGCAGAAAGTTTGAATGGAATCTTGCACAAAATATTACCGAAAGCTTTCTGCAAGATATAATGTAATCATCCGAATAACGTTTCTGTAATGTTACATATAATCTTTGTAGAAGCTTAGTGAAAGCTATTTTTTAATGTTCCATTTAGCCCTCATGGAATATTACATGTAAGCTTCCCTGAACCTTCCGTAAAGCTTACATGAAAGATTCCAATAAAAGCTTCTCGAAACTTTCATTTAGCTTCCGAAAAGCTGACAGGAAATCTTCCTGATAAGTTACTGGTAACCTTTCGTAAACAAGAAAATATTTTTCCTATAACATTCCACGGAAGGCTGCAGGAAGTTTGAATGGAATCTTGCACAAAATATTACCGGAGGCTTCCTGCAAGATATAATGTAATCTTTCGAATATCGTGTCTGTAATATTGGATGTTATCTTTCAGAAAGCTTACTGGAAGCTATTTTGTAATGTTTCATTTCGCCCTCATGAAATATTACATGTAAGCTTCTCCGAACCTTCTGTGAAGCTTACCTGAAAGATTCCAATGGAAGCTTCACGAAACTTTCATTTAGCTTTCGAGAAGCTTAGAGGGAATATTTCTGACAAGTTACTGGTAACCTTCTGTAAATATTGACAATTTTTCTTGTTACATGCCGTGGAAGGCTGCAGAAAGTTTGAATGAAATCTTCCACAAAATATTACTGGAAGCTTCCTGCAAGATATAATGTAATCATCCGAATAACGTTTCTGTAATGTTACATATAATCTTTGTGGAAGCTTACTGAAAGCTATTTTTTAATGTTCCATTTAGCCCTCATGGAATATAACATGTAAGCTTCCCTGAACCTTTCGTCAAGCTTACATGAAAGATTCCAATGAAAGCTTTCTGAAACTTTCATTCAGCTTCCAAAAAGCTTACAGGAAATCTTCCTGATAAGTTACTGGTAACCTTTCGTAAACAAGAAAATATTTTTCCTATAACATTCCACGGAAGGCTGCAGGAAGTTTGAATGGAATCTTGCACAAAATATTACCGGAGGCTACCTGCAAGATATAATGTAATCTTCCGAATAACGTATCTGTAATATTGGATGTAATCTTTCAGAAAGCCTACTGGAAGCTATTTTGTAATGTTTCATTTCGCCCTCATGAAATATTACATGTTAGCTTCTCTGAACCTTCCGTGAAGCTTACATGAAAGATTCCAATGGAAGCTTCCCGAAACTTTCATTTAGCTTCCGAAAAGCTTACAGGAAATCTTCCTGATAAGTTACTGGTAACCTTTTGTAAACAATAAAATATTTTTTCTGTAACATTTTACGGAAGGCTGCAAAAAGTTTGAATGGAATCTTGCACAAAATATTACCGAAAGCTTACTGCAAGATATAATGTAATCATCCGAATAACGTTTCTGTAATGTTACATATAATCATTGTGGAAGCTTACTGAAAGCTATTTTGTAATGTTTCATTTAGCCCTCATGGAATATTACATGTAAGCGTCCCTGAACCTTCCGTGAAGCTTACATAAAAGATTCCAATGAAAGCTTCTCGAAACTTTCATTTAGCTTCCGAAAAGCTGACAGGAAATCTTCCTGATAAGTTACTGGTAACCTTTCGTAAATAAGAAAATATTTTTCCTATAACATTCCACGGAAGGCTGCAGTAAGTTTGAATGGAATCTTGCACAAAATATTACCGGAGGCTACCTGCAAGATATAATGTTATCTTCCGAATAACGTATCTGTAATATTGCATGTAATCTTTCAGAAAGCTTACTGGAAGCTATTTTGTAATGTTTCATCTCGCCCTCATGAAATATTACATGTTAGCTTCTCTAAACCTTCCGTGAAGCTTACATGAAAGATTCCAATGGAAGCCTTTCGAAACTTTCATTTAGCTTTCGAGAAGCTTAGAGGGAATATTTCTGACAAGTTACTGGTAACCTTCTGTAAACATTGACATATTTTTCTTGTTACATGCCGTGGAAGGCTGCAGGAAGTTTGAATGGAATCTTGCACAAAATATTACCGGCGGCTACCTCCAAGATATAATGTAATCTTCCGAATAACGTACCTGTAATATTGGATGTAATCTTTCAGGAAGCTTACTGGAAGCTATTTTGTAATGTTTAATTTCGCCCTCATGAAATATTACATGTTAGCTTCTCTGAACCTTCCGTAAAGCTTACATGAAAGATTCCAATGGAAGCTTCCCGAAACTTTCATTTAGCTTCCGAAAAGCTTACAGGAAATCTTCCTGATAAGTTACTGGTAACCTTTTGTAAACTATAAAATATTTTCCCTGTAACATTTCACGGAAGGCTGCAGGAAGTTTAAATAGAATCTTGCACAAAATATTACCGGAAGCTTCCTGCAAGATATAATGTAATCTTCCGAGTAACGTTTCTATAATATTGCATGTAATCTTTCAGAAAGCTTACTAAAAGCTATTATGTAATGTTTCATTAAGCCCTCATGAAATATTACATGTTAGCTTCTCTGAACCTTCCGTAAAGCTTATATGAAAGATTCCAATGGAAGCTTCCGGAAACTTTCATTTAGCTTCCAAAAAGCTTACAGGAAATCTTCCTGATAAGTTACTGGTAACCTTTTGTAAACAATAAAATATACTTCCTGTAACATTTTACGGAAGGCTGCAGAAAGTTTGAATGGAATCTAGCACAAAATATTACGTAAAGCTTCCTGCAAGATATAATGTAATCTTCCGAATAACGTATCTGTAATTCTGTATGTAATATTTCAGAAAGCTTTCTGGAAGCTATTTTGTAATGTTTCATTTTGCCCTCATGAAATATTACAAGTTAGCTTCTCTGAACAATCCGTGAAGCTTACATGAAAGATTCCAATGGAAGCTTTCCGAAACTTTCATTTAGCTTTCGAGAAGCTTACAGGAAATCTTTCTGACAAGTTACTGGTAACCTCCTATAAACATTGAAATATCTTTCTTGTAACATGCCGTGGAAGGCTGCAGAAAGTTCGAATGGAATCTGACACGAAATATTACTGGAAGCTTCCTGCAAGATATAATGTAATCATCCGAATAATGTTTCTGTAATGTTACATAGAATCTTTGTGGAAGCTTACTGAAAGCTATTTTGTAATGTTCCATTTAGCCCTCATGGAATATTACATGTAAGCTTCCCCGAACCTTCCGTAAAGCTTACATGAAAGATTCCAATGAAAGCTTCTCGAAACTTTCATCTAGCTTCCGAAAAGCTGACAGGAAATCTTCCTGCTAAGTTACTGGTAACCTTTCGTAAACAAAAAAATATTATTCCTATAACATTCCACGGAAGGCTGCAGAAAGTTTGAATGGAATCTTGCACAAAATATTACCGGAGGCTACCTGCAAGATATAATGTAATCTTCCGAATAACGTATCTGTAATATTGGATGTAATCTTTCAGAAAGCTTACTGGAAGCTATTTTGTAATGTTTCATTTCGCCCTCATGAAATATTACATGTTAGCTTCTCTGAACCTTCCGTGAAGTTTACATGAAAGATTCCAATGGAAGCTTCCCGAAACTTTCATTTAGCTTTCGAGAAGCTTACAGGGAATATTTCTGACAAGTTACTGGTTACCTTCTGTAAACATTGAAATATTTTTCTTGTAACATGCCGTGGAAGGCTGCAGAAAGTTTGAATGGAATCTTCCACGAAATATTACTGGAAGCTTCCTGCAAGACATAATGTAATCTTCCGAATAAAGTTTCTGTAATGTTACATGTAATCTTTGTGGAAGCTTACTAAAAGCTATTTTGCAATGTTCCATTTAGCCCTCATGGAATATTACATGTAAGCTTTCCTGAACCTTCCGTAAAACTTACATGAAAGATTCCAATGGAAGCTTCTCGAAACTTTCATTTAGCTTCCGGGAAGCTTGCTAGAAGCTTACATTGGAATCTTTCTCGAATCTTTCGATGGAAGCTTCCCGAATATTTCGTGCTATGTGGAAATTATCTATACTTTCATCTTAATTTTTTCATTCAAAAGAAACATCTTGTACAAGAAATCTAACATTTAGTTATAACTATCATCAAACTTATAAATGTATATTTTGTCTTATATTTTCATTTATAAATCAATTACTTTTGTCTCTGAATTTACGGTAAGCAAACATATATTGTCTGACATGTATTCGTAAAACTGATTTCATTTTTCACACAAAAAAAATCTTTAAAAACAAAAAAAGGGAAAAGCTACATACTTTCATCCAAATGCAACATAAATCAATATTTAAATGAATATTTGATCTTCTAAATTTATTTGAAAAATGTATTGCAAGAATAAAAAGAAAACTATCATTGATAAGTCTTTATCGAAACTTGAAAAAAATTTTTGTAAAGCAAAAAAGAAATAATGAACTTTATTATATAGAATGAGAGAACGTAGTTTAATTTTCATTCTAAACTCTAAGATTATTTGGAGAACATATTTTTCAAAATAAAGACAAAAATTACAATTAATCAGTTTACGTTTCAATCAAATTTATGTTAAAGTCCCATACAAATTACAGAACATTTTAAAAAAATTGAAATAATAATTTACTTACTAATAAAGTTACCTTTTACTCATGTTAGATCCCTTATTATATCCATAATACTTGTAGATTTAAAAAAAAATTTGTAAAAATAACTTATAATAATTTGTACACACACTCAATTCTCACTATTACGAGCAACTCGGGAATAATTTCTCTCGCTGTTACGAGCGTGAGAGTGGCCTCCACCACTGAATGCTACTGAATTCAGGTACGAAACAGATTGGGTGGAAGGGGAAGAAGAGGAGGTATTTCCCTAAAAATATACAGAGTAGTGGGGGAAGGAGGGGGGAATTTTGCTCGCTATAGCGAGACAAAAATGTCCGTTATATCGAACGCTCGTTATAGCGATGCTCGTAATAGCGAGAATCGAGTGTACATGAAAATTAAAAAAAAAAACACAATTCTATACGAATCATAAGTAGACCATTACCATAACTAGATTCAATGTTAATTATATTACTAATTATTAATAATTTTAAGAATACTGCCACATCTATAGTATTAAGTTAAAATGTTAAAACTTAAGTTTACTAAATTAATTATTTTCTTTTAGATTGCATAATTGTCACCAATGCAATCATCTTGAGCTGGGAGGGAAGTGAATAAATATTTACTTTTATATTCACTTTATTCTCAAACAATTATAAGAATCTATGAATTATAATGGATTGTTATTTATACGATTAAAAAAAAAGAAAAAACATAAAGAACGAAAATGTCTTATTTTTCAACTTGAAGAATTGTAATTATCATGATAAATCGAATATTATTTTATACTATTTATGAGTCATTTTTACAAAGCATTTTTTTTGTTATTTTTTTTGTTACGAAATATCTCATAAGCTAGAATACAAGATTTATAAACAAATTAAAAAAATATGTATAAGCAAATCACGAATAATTTTAAGCGATCTCCTATTAGAAAAAAAAACCCATATCATACTTAAAATATTACAAATTTAAAAAAGCAACATAATTTAAGAATTTTTCATATTCCTTTTTCCATACCAACACTCGTACACTAACGATTATATAATAGGCAAATACATCGAATAATGGTATGGAGACATTCAAATAAAATATTTAAATTTATACCATATTTAAATAAATTTTAAGATATTTTTGTAAATTGTTCAATAACTGTATTATTTTTATTTTTGTTTTTCGTGTCGATAAACAAAATCTTGAGCTCCAAGGTGTTACGTCAAGACGTATCTTTTATTTCTTTCATTTATAATTTTAAAGTATCTTTTCACGTCATGAATTAATTAAAACAGTTACTAAACAATAAAAGAATTTGTCAAACTAAACAGAAAAAAGCGAAATAGTAAAGAAACTCAAAGTTTAATATTTGTCAATAAAACTCTTTAGTTAGCAGAATTATAAAATTAAGTAGTTTAAATCGACAACGTATATTTCGAAAATACCAAACGAATCCTAAAATCATTACGAAACATATGAGTATAAAAGCTGAATGAAACAAATGACATTTGGGCACTACCCCAGGATTATTGTTGGTACCAAGTCATACATCCTGTAATTCTCGCACTTCAACTTGAATTCAAATTCTAATTCAAATTCAAAACCAAACAAAGTTAATGTCACATTCAATATTAATTATTTTACAAGTGTCTAATGAATTCCTTAAAAGTTACTTATACATTTTACTCGAGTTTATTTCAATTGTGCCTATCCATAAACTGTCCGAATATAGCCAGTCCTTATCTACTAAATTCTACAAAGGTAAGAATATCAAGAGGCGCGGTAGCGCCTCGATGGCGAGTTAAAAGCAGGCCGGATTCGCTGTCCTTGTCTAATTGAAATTTTTGTTATTTACTCAAGTATTAATCGGTGTATCTGCAAATTGAAGGTTAAGCGCAATAGATATTATTATTACAAATATTTATGCGCAAGAAGAAAAAAATCTACCGATTTGTTTTTGAGAAAAGTAAGGAACGCAAAAATATTATAAACATAAACTTTTACTTCGGTGTTCCTTACTTTTCTCAAAAACAAAGCGGTAGAATTTTTTTTTCTTGTGCATAGATGTTTATAATAATAATATCTATTGCGCTTAACCTATAATTTGAAGATACACCGATTAATACTTGAGTAAATAACAAACAACTCAGTTGTTACTCGGTCGGTATCATACGAAAACGTCGAGGCGCTCCTCTTATACGTTGAATTAGAGAGTTGAGAATTTTAAAATAGATTTATATCAAAATGCAATCATATTTTATTACTACGTTACTACGTTTTTATTAACTCGCTTTGGTGTCTGTCTGTCTGTCTGTCTGTCTGTCTGTCTGTCTGTTCGGTACGAATTTTGCAACCGATTGTAAACTAACTTCCTGATGAGCTAGAGACTTGAAATTTTAAATATAGCTCGGAACTGGATGACAATGCAATATTATAAAAAAAATATATATATCTACCGAACAATATATTAATATATTCAATCATATACGGAGATGTTGGCAAAATTGAAGATTTGAAGATTTTATATATAGATACACTTTTAACATTAGTGTCTAAACATCTTCGAAAATTTTAAAAATCTTCTTTTGATGTATTAATATATTAATATATTAATATATTAATATATCAAATATAGTAATATATTAATATAGTAATATATTAATATATTAATATATCAAATATATTAATATATTAATATATCAAATATATTAATATATTAATATATTCAATATTATATTTTGCATGCATTGTTGGATAATATAATTAAATATATATTCCCACCGAAAAATATATTAATACAATTATATACGGAGATATTGGAAAAATTAAAATTTTGAAGATTTTATATATAGATATACTTTTAACATTAGTGTCTAACCATCTTCGAAAATTTTTAAAATTCTTTAACTTCTCATATTGCAATTAGACATAAATTACAGCATTTTGTATTGTACATATAAAATTTGAGACTGTATTTTATTCATTTTATGGTCTATCAATGCATAAAACAATAAATTTTGGTTGAATTTCTAATAGCGTCATTATCGTCAAAATGGCGGGAAACTCAGCATGCGATTACGTGTTCTCTAAAAAAATAGATGAAACACGTTTTAGTCCCTTGATAACAATATATATGCTATATAATATGCACTGTTGGACAACACGATAAAATTTATATATATATATATATATATATATATATATATATATATATATATATTAATATATTTAGAGGGATATACTCATGAAATTAAGTTTTTAATTAATTGAACTAAAAAGTATAAAATAATATAAAAATAAAAAAAAAAACTTTTATTGTACTACGTTTTTATAATGAACCAAAAAGTATAAAATAATGTGTAATGAAATGAAAAGTGAATAATGATTTGAAATAAAAAAACGTGGGGCGCATACAATACATAATAATAAACATGCGCCCCACGTTTTTTTATTTCAAATCATTATTCACTTTTCATTTCATTACACATTATTTTATACTTTTTGGTTCATTATAAAAACGTAGTACATTAAAAAGTTTTTTTTTTTATTTTTAATATTTTTTATATATAAATACAAATGAAATGATAAAGATCTTCCTTATCTTTAATTTAAAAAAAGTTTCATTACAATTCGTTCTCTCAATTACGAGAAAACTTAATTTAAAATTTCATAGCACCAGATTCGCGTTATAAGAATTCTTCTCTGTCGTTTCCAGCCAGCGAAAATTGTTCAACTGGAAGTGCGTCATACTTTAGTATTGTAAGAGCGCTCTGAGCGTATTTTTTGTCTGCTGGCGCTGGCATAGTAGTTATAGTATAGTGAGTTCGTATGTCGGTGTCGGTAGTGTTCACGATCGCGAAATATATAGACGTTATTAATTAATAATCAGGTTGTGGGATATATATATATATATATCACGTGAGGTTATGATTATTTTATATATATATATATATATATATATATATATATATATATATATATATATATATATATATATATATATATATATAACGTGAGTTATTATTATATATATATATATATATATATATATATATATATATATATATATATATATATATATATATATATATATATATTTAACGTGAGGTTATATTATTTTATATATATTTATATATATATAATAATAACCTCGCGTTATATACATATAAAATAATAATAACCTCACTTTATATACATATTTTTATATCTTCTTGCTGTCATGGTTTTTCTCAATTCGACTGTGAGGTTAACCGGGTGAACTATGTGTCTACTGACACAAGTTCGTTGACTCTTCCAAGATGATCAGTGTGAGACTATATTTCAATTGTTGCATTAATGCTTTACTAATTTGTATAGAAGTGTAGTCTTTCAGTAAAAGCAACAAAATTAAAAGCAAGTCAGTGAGACTATAGAGTTCGATGAGATTGTATGACTTTGGTGGTAATAAACAGTGTGACAGTAGGTAGAATTCCCATTAAATGTTTAAGAGTCGACCGTATCGCTCTGTCCTTGTCTAATCTAAATTTTCGTTATAATAAATAAATTAAATATTTATATAGAGCCGGGCTGTGGCACAGTCGGTAAGAGCATTGGATTCGTATTCTCGGGGGACCGTGGATCGAATCCCGCTCGCGGCTGTTTTTCAAGCAAGCACCTCTGTTACATGTGCTTTGTTCTCATGAACACACTTTCGAGCTCCATCGTTAAAGGACGAAAAGTAACTCAGTTGCTTAAGGCAGCTGGCTTGCGTCCTAGCGGATCGGGGTTTTGACTCCCTGGGAAAATTGGGAAAAACAATTTTCGTAGTTTTCCGTGGGGAAGAGAACCCGAAGAACGCAAAAAAAATACAAAATAGAGAGTTCCTCGGAACAAAAAAAATTGATGATGGCCTATGACGAAAAGTCGAAAGGCCAATAAAAAGATAAAGAAAAAATATTTATATAAAAATTTAAGGGGTGAGCACAATAGCGCAAAAGACGAGCAAACGATTCTATTGCATGAAAAAATATGAAATTTTCATTATTTTCCAAGCAAAGTACAAAACGGAAAAAATGAGGTTGAGTTTGACTGTGTTTTCCGTTTCGTACTTTACTTGAAAAATAATGAAAATTTCATATTTTTTCATCAAATAAAATCGTTTGCTCGTCTTTTGCGCTATTGCGTTCACCCCTTAAATTTGTATATAAATATTTAATTTATTTATTATAACGAAAATTTAGATTAGACAAGACAGAGCGATACGGCCGACTCTTAAGGCGACTTCGGATTTTAGGTTAGGTTTTATTTTTGAGTTTACAAATTACTCTTTCAATATGTAACATTTTTCAGATTTTTTAATTTTCCACCATTCTACGGATTATAATAAATGATGGAAAATTAAAAAATCCAAAAAATTTTAGAAACTGAAAGAGTAATTTTTAAACTAAGAAATGAAATTTAACCGAACTTCCGTAGTCGCCTTAACTGGTGAATTAGCTGGTGTTTGGTCAGAATGGAAAGGATTATAAGATAGAGAAATCGTAAGAGAAGCTTTTGCCCAAGGAACACACATTAAACCTTCTTACAAATTTTTGGAAATTAGAAGGCATTGTTCTTTATTTATACGATGCATTGCTTACTACATTTGATACAGAGAACCAATCATGTGTGATACAAATTCATGGATTTCTACAGATTTATCGGAATACAGTAGAAATGTTTTACCTAGTTCTTATTTATTATTTATGAATAAAGTTGTTTGTTTAACTGGAGTTATTGCTTGTTCTGCAAACAGTGGTAAATTTTGACTCATTACATTCTTTTCTTTATTTTGAAAAAGTTTTCGTGTGAAAAATATTTTTACTTTTTCCCAGGTACGCATAAACTTGTAGATGGAAAAGTTGAAATTTTATAAAAATGCATTTTAAGATTTCAATATTTCAAATGACACCTAAAGGAGATTCAGATAAAATTAATTTCTCGTGTGTGCAAATTACTGCTAATATTATGTTGTATGCTAAAAACCAAGTGCAATCTAATTGCTTTGAACTTTATTTAACTCAAAAGCCAGATAATTGTAATATAAGAACGAGGGATGCCTCTTGTGGTATATATTTGGGATTTGTTGTTGAGCACTTAGTTTCTGCTACTAATTTATTTAAACTTTAAATGTTACAAATACAACCTAAATTTGTAAAAAAATGAGTTTATCTGATCTCAAGAAGGTAAATATATATTTTACTACGTTTTTACTACGTTTTTATTAACTCGCTTTGGTGTCTGTCTGTCTGTCTGTCTGTCTGTCTGTCTGTCTGTTCGGTACGAATTTTGCAACCGATTTTAAACTAACTTCCTGATGAGCTAGAGACTTGAAATTTTAAATATAGCTCGGAACTGGATGACAATGCAATATTATAAAAAAAATATATATATCTACCGAACAATATATTAATATATTCAATCATATACGGAGATGTTGGCAAAATTGAAGATTTGAAGATTTTATATATAGATACACTTTTAACATTAGTGTCTAAACATCTTCGAAAATTTTAAAAATCTTCTTTTGATGTATTAATATATTAATATATTAATATATTAATATATCAAATATAGTAATATATTAATATAGTAATATATTAATATATTAATATATCAAATATATTAATATATTAATACATCAAATATATTAATATATTAATACATTAATATATCAAATATATTAATATATTAATATATTAATATATCAAATATATTAATATATTAATTTATTAATATATCAAATATATTAATATATTAATATATTCAATATTATATTTTTGCATGCATTGTTGGATAATATAATTAAATATATATTCCCACCGAAAATATATTAATACAATTATATACGGAGATATTGGAAAAATTGAAATTTTGAAGATTTTATATATAGATATACTTTTAACATTAGTGTCTAACCATCTTCGAAAATTTTTAAAATTCTTTAACTTCTCATATTGCAATTAGACATAAATTACAGCATTTTGTATTGTACATATAAAATTTGAGACTGTATTTTATTCATTTTATGGTCTATCAATGCATAAAACAATAAATTTTGGTTGAATTTCTAATAGCGTCATTATCGTCAAAATGGCGGGAAACTCAGCATGCGATTACGTGTTCTCTAAAAAAAATAGATGAAACACGTTTTAGTCCCTTGATAACAATATATATGCTATATAATATGCACTGTTGGACAACACGATAAAATTTATACATATATATATATATATTAATATATTTAGAGGGATATACTCATGAAATTAAGTTTTTAATTAATTGAACTAAAAGTATAAAATAATATTAAAAATAAAAAAAAAAAACTTTTTAATGTACTACGTTTTTATAATGAACCAAAAAGTATAAAATAATGTGTAATGAAATGAAAAGTGAATAATGATTTGAAATAAAAAAACGTGGGGCGCATACAATACATAATAATAAACATGCGCCCCACGTTTTTTTATTTCAAATCATTATTCACTTTTCATTTCATTACACATTATTTTATACTTTTTGGTTCATTATAAAAACGTAGTACATTAAAAAGTTTTTTTTTTATTTTTAATATTTTTTCTGTATTAATATATAAAAATTAAAATGATATGATGAAGTATATCTCAACAACATTTTGTGTTTAGCTATACTTACTGTTTATATTTTTTATTAAAAAAATAGTTTTAAAATATTTTAATCTAAATAGTTACAAAAAGTATTCAATTAATAACCTCTTAAGGGAGTATCTTCGATACGAAGTTAGTCAGTTAAGAAAACAGTCGAACTTATCATTGACAGTTATGGATTTGGCAACGTCCCTAAAACTCTAGAATTAAATATTGTTTTATAAAATTTATATTATAATAAATATATCAATATATTATTGAATCATAAAAAAGGATATAAAGTATTTTAGAATTTTCCCAGAATTTTTTTATGATTTTTCTCAGGAAAAAATTTATAGAACTTTTAGGACTCATAATACCCACGGTGTACCAAAATTTTACATTATCCACGGAAGGTGAAATAAATTATGTAACTATTGTACCAAATGCACGACACTGACACATTACTATTTATTCTCACGATAACGAAAAATAATTTTTTGCTCTTCTTACAGACTCTGAATGATACTTTTTAAAAATGATATAGGTCCGGAATAAATTTCTACATATTATAGAATTTTTTCAGAATTTTTTCATTTTTCATAATTACAAAATAAGGCAAAATGTGTATCCCCCCATAAGATCACATGTTATTTTCAAACTGCAATTTCTCATGTTTGAAGCTCTGAAGGGTTACGAAATTTTAACCATAGCTTTATTACACCTTAATACGCCTGTATGTCAATTATCAAAAGATTCTCAATTTAAATTCTATTACCGAGGGTACTCCCTTAATTGCCATGGCAAAGATTTTCATATGGTAACTTTATTAAAATAATTGCTATGATTAGAATGTTCCTTAAAATATTTGAAATTATCATTTTATCAATGTATTTTAAGAATTTTCATTTTCAACATATAATTTTAAATTATTTAAAAATTTTTATTTTTACAAAAAAGAATATGTAATATTTTAAAACAAATATCAAACAAATATTTTAGATTTTCATATGATACTTAAGTTTATTAATTTTGTTTTAATTTTTAGTATCTTACAAAAGAAGAAGAATAATTCGATATCGGTGAACAAAAAATAATTCTCGAACATTTCAACTACAAGAAAAAAAGTCAAAATATGAAATATGCTTCAAGAATAATTAAAACGATGGCTCAGTCGAGATCTCATTGTAAGTGTAATAATCATAATCATTAATTGATGTAATAATAATTAATTAATAATCAACATATTACTCTAATAAATTTGAGCATAATATAAAAATTTAATATTTTATATTTATACATCTTTCAGTATCTCCAGTAAATTTAGATGACAGCACTTTGGAATGGATAAAGTTATTATTACCAGAATTGAAAAAAGGACTCGTATCAGTCTGTTTTTACAGACAGTTTTGTTACAAGACTTTTACAAACGCGTAGTGAATACACAACTGTAGAACAAGGATTTATTGAATCTCTTGTCAGAAGAATTAAACGACTTTTACAATTTATTGTCGCTAAATAATATTTATTTATATATAAATGTATAAAGGAATAAATGTATGAAGCAATTAGTCAGACATCAACATTCGCTTCTACACCAACATTTACCACTAATATCAGACATGGCTTTGTAGAATGTTCAGAATGTGGAAAATTTGGAAATGAAAATGAAAAAGAAGAAGAAAAAATTAAACAGCAACCTGGGAATTGTAAAAATAGAGAATATTATTACTAATGATGCAAAGTATTTCTCGTTCAGTTCCAAATCCTGCTCATTATTTACTGATAGCTTTATACCGTGGTTCAGCAAGCAGAAATACTTGATTATGCACAAACATGCTTACACTCTATTTTGGTAATTTTAGAACAATTTTTGGAAAGAGGCAGAGACAAAATAACAGAAGCTTGTTATTAGTTTCTTTAAGTATTAGTATCAAATAGTAAAAAATCTATTCCTAATCTGTGATTTCTCAGAACCGCAATAACTCAAGATTTCGTTCAACATCATTTATCAAAACTGCCTTTCCAAGGGACAAATAGAGCTGTCGGCTTAACTTGTATGTCTTGGCTTCTTAAAATTGCTGCTATTGAACTACTTGTTGGTAGTGGCAGCCTTCAAAATTCTCTGATTCAGGGACTTGTTGGTAAGAATAAACTAATTTTTTTAATAAATTTCTAAATTTCACTTTGTTTAAAAATTTTAATATTTTTTGAGAATAAATAATATAGCATTTTTAAAAAGTTAATATTTATTAATGTTAATATTGTATTTAATAATGATAAATTTATTTACATCTAAAAAACTTATATTAACATTTTATTTCTTCAATAATATATTAACTTTTTCAGGTAATCTGGGACAGAATAGAGATCAAGTTGTGGCTTCACAAAAACTGCTAATGGATTTATTTCATTTAGACTTTTAATTGCATCTAGAAAATCCTAAGTCTTAGGAATATTTTGACCCTTTACAAGTTGAAATGGCATTTGGTCGATGTAGTGTATCGTTAGTTCTTTTTGGTGGACCCCAATTAATTGATATACTTATCTGTGACTCAGAAAAGTGTTACTGCTACTTGAAGGAAGCTTATGCAGCAAGAATTGCAATCAATTTTTTCATTATACAGAGCGTTACCAATACAAGAACTTTCACATCGATATGCTACCATTTAAGTGATAAATAATTTTGGAAATAAGATGATGGATATTATTTGTCATAGTTGTTCAGGTGGACATAATGTTTGCTTATGCTGGCTTTACGGCAAAATTTCAACCAACACCTAAAGGACATTCAGAGAGAATATATTCCTCATATAAGTTAATGCTGCTAATATTATGTTGTATGCTAGCGACCAAATGCAACATAGTTGTCTGGATCAAAAATTAAGGAACGTTCTCTTTGGACTAGGGGTGTGCGAGTAGCTCAAACTACGAGTAACTCGATCAAATTACTCGACTCGAGCTTGTTCGAGTCGAGTATTAACTCCAAATTTTTAAGTTACTTGAATTTATCGAGTTACTCGAATAAATATAAACTACTCGAATAATTCGAGTTACTCGAAAAAATATAAACTACTCGAATAACTCGAGCTACTCGAACGAGTCGAGTTACTCGAATGACTCGAGCTACTCGAATGACTCGAGCTACTCGAATGACTCGAGCTACTCGAATGACTCGAGCTACTCGAATGACTCGAGTTACTCGAATGGCCCGAGTTATTCGAACGAATCGAGTTACTCGAATAACTCAAGTTACTCGGATAACTAGAGATACTCGACTAACTTAAAATAAAACACTATATGAATACTAGAAGTAGACTGCTATCTGATAATGTAGAAAAAATAAGTTTTCTTCATTCTAATATTAAGATAATCTAATAAAAAAGCGATTTTCTAATTATTATAATAAAATGTAATATTATTTCGTTTGTTACCCTACTCTTTGAAATAATTAATAATTTTTTCATCTTCGAAATGTTCGATTGAAATAACTCGAGCTATTCGAGTAGCTCGGGTCATTCGAGTAACTCGGGTCATTCGAGTAACTCGGGCCATTCGAGTATCTCGGGCCATTCGAGTAATTCGGGTCATTCGAGTAACTCAGATTTTTTTCGAGTAGTTCGTTTTTTTCGAGTAGTTCGTATTTTTCGAGTAGTTCGTATTTTTTCGAGTACTCGACGATCTCGAGTACTCGACTCGAACTCGAAGAAAAAACTCGACTCGACTCGAGCTCGAATATTCGAGTATTTGCACACCCCTACTTTGGATCTTATTAAACGCAGAAGCCAGATATATTACATAACTCAAGATTTTTAACAAGTACAAAAATCTATATAATAATAATACTAACAAATTTTTATTAGATTGTTTTTTTAATGATTTTAAAGTTATTACAAATGTAATATGGTTCAATAAATTACATTGTAATTAAAGTTTCTTTTTTTATACTTTTTAGGCTGGCAATGTGGTTTTCCAGAAACTATACCAAAGATAATTATATAAGTTTCACTATTAAAGAATTATTAAAAAGATCCTTTGAATACTATTATCATTTTTATTATCAAACTAATCTAGTTTGCCCTTTGTTAGGAAAAGTACTAAATAAAAGAAACGAAAATTTGCTAATATACAGGATTTACCAGAAGAAACGGAAATTTATAAACAACGGATAAGTTGGGAAGAATTTGAGTTATTTAGTATTGTTTTATCAATGTGCATCCAAGATCCATTTTATCTTTCATAAAATATAACAAAAACTATTACAAAAATGTATTGAGAAAAAATTTGTGTGTGTTGTGTGTTAAATTAGTAAATAAAACTATTAAGAAAGCTGGTCTTCTTAAAATAGTTTATGAAAAATATTAAACAGTATATTAAAAATAAAATAATGAAACTGTTGATTATGGTCAAAAAGATGCTATTAGTGGAGTATCAGAATACGTTATCGTGGGCACACCAGTTCCAGTTGGGACAGGGATTTTTAAATTACTTCATAAAGCAGAAAAAGACTCTCTAAAAACAAGAACTTTGTTATTTAATAATGCAAATCAAAAGAAAATGAATACGTAGCATTTTAATTTATATTTAAATCATGTAAATAAATTTTTCAAACTTATACATGTTATAAAGAGACTTTTGATAACAATTTGTAATTTTATATAAATTTTCAAATTTCATTTAAGTGTGCAAAATGATTAAAAAATAGGTTTAATATAAAGCTTCATTAGAATGTTTGAAAAAATATATTTATAGAAATACATTTATACTTAAGTGTAAGATAAAATGAATTCATTAAAAAAGATATTTCATTTAGAAAAATAAAGTATTCTATGCTGCTCAACTGTGAATATTTAACATTAACTATTATATTACATATTATCTTTTCTGTAAATTATTATTATCATAGATTTTAAAACATATTTTTCAACAGAAGTAAGAAATTACTGAAATGTGATTTTAAATATTTAAAATATAAAAGATAAATTTTTTATTATATTTTTTATTAGATTTTTAAAATCAATATTCTATAATAATGTATAAAAAAAAATATAAACTGAATAATATTAAAAAAAGTAAATTTTGACAATTGATTAAATAAAATCTATTTCTTATGATATAATAAAAAATATCTATAACCTTAAATTATACTACTATTAAAGACTATAAGAATAAAAAAAAATTTTTGAATCTTCATAAGAAATATAATCAAATGCAGAAAGGTACTTCTACAAAGTAATAAAACAACAGAATTTTAGTTTAATATCTAAATGCATACATCATTATTGAAATATTACAATATTATTATTTTTTGCTTATAGATTTAAAAACTTTCCAAGGAATATTATATCAAAGTTTGTTTTAAAAAAAACATACTGGAAGCAAATTTAAAAAAAAACATACTGGAAATAAAAAAATGGATTTCGTATAGAAGAGATTAAAAAGACAATTTAAAAGTTTTCATCGTCTCTTCTCATCTGTTGTTGATCTCTGGTTTTTTGAGTGCTGGCCGTCACAATTGAAACAAAAAAATGGGCCATATTGTCCAGACCTTGCTGGTAAGGATTTGGTCGTCTTCTCCTCCTATTACGTCCAGCCCTAACTCCTCGAGGTCTGAAATCTAGAAAAATATAGATTTAAAATATTGATGGATAATTATTTTTTAACAATATTCATACTATTATTTGCAGGTCCTACGATTGCAGCTTCTTCTTGGGCTACATAATCATCTTGGATATTTGCTGTAAAATATTAATAATAAAAATTATTTTTATAATAGAATTTTTATAATAGGTTGAATGTTAGTAAAAATGTATTTACTTACCATTGTTTGGAAGAATTTTATTGTCTTGTTGCCTATCATTGTTTGGAAAAAGTGGATTTTCCCTTTGTTGTTCTACAACATTGTTTGACCTATTTCCTCCTGTAAAATATTATTGAAAAATTGATGATTCATCGAATAATTTTAACAATAAATTGAATATTGTAAATTGATATTCCTACCATTATTTGCGACAGCCAGGTTCACCATTTCTGGTTCTGTGAAATATTAAAAAATAATATTTATTAAATAATTTTAACGATAGTAATATTTATTAAATAATTTTAACAATAGTAATATTTAGTAAATAATTTTAACAATAGACTAATTATTATTAAAAAATGACATTCTTACTATTATTTGCAAGAGCTTGGTCTACCATTTCTGGTTCTGTAAAATATTAAAAAATAATATTTCTTAAATATTTTTAACAATGAATTTATTTTTATTATTATTAAAAACATATTCTTGCCATTATTTACAAGAGCTGGGTTTGGCAAATTTTCTCGATCTGTAAAATATTAAAAAGGGATAATCAAGTAATTGAAATTTTTATATTATTATTATTATTATTATTATTATTATCTTAAACTTCGAGAACCGAATGATCATATATTATTAACATTTTAACGTTACAACGATATGAAATTTATATTTTGAGGTTACAGCGATATATGCAATTTATAATCATTCACATTTTTTTATTATTATCAATGTTAAATTTTTTTATTTACCTTCTATGTTCATTCGACGAAGTTCTTCATTCACTTCTTCATCTTGCATAATATCGCCAAATTGTAAGGCCATTTTTTATTCGATTTTACTGATTTTAAATAATTTGGCACTTTTCAATAAATAGATACTATTTTGTTTGTTCTTTAATTTTATTTTATCAAAATACTCTATGGTAAATCTGTTAACACAACACTCGTTAAAGCCGTTACAATCTATAACAAACGTCTAGCTTAAAATTTTCGAAATATATAAAAAATTACTAGTGCTGTTTGTAACGATTGTTACGCCACCACTACCAAAATCGTATTATTTAAAAATGTTATATTTAATATTTATTTAGAATATTTATTTCATGCTGATATTCACATATTCTTATCTTTTATTATGCACGTGAAAATTGCAAAAAAAATTTCCCCATAATTATAAGAAATTTAGTATTAAAATTTAATAATCAAATTAAAGCTTTAATTTGTAACGAGAATAAAAATTTGTTCATGAAAATTAAAAAAAAAAAAAAACCGACTTAAAAAAATGCACTGAAAAGTAACAAATAATTTATTATCTTTAGAAATCATACAAATAATTGGTAAAATACAATTTTAGAAGTCGGCGTCTAATTCCTCAATGAATGTAAACGTTATTTTTTAACAATAAATGTAAACGTTATTTTTGAACAATGAATTTGAACGTTATTTTTGAAAAAATGGACTAAGTCGTTCTGCTTACGCACCACAGATTTAGAATTAGACGCCGCACAGTGGTCTCTTTTTGAAAAAAGCTGGCCAAAATTATAAAGGCTCGTTTGATCGTGGCAAGAGGAAGTATATGTATGTTTTTACGGTTACTGAACTCGAAAATGAAGTGAAAATGCAATTTTTCCTCTTAAATATTATAGATACTAATTAGGCAATATTAATTGACATATTAACCCTATAAAAGTATAAAATTTATTCCATGCTTCTTACACCATGCCTTTTTTGTGCACATGCGTGCACGCGCTGTCCACACACGCATCCATATGTGTGTCTATATATATTTATATATATATATATATATATATATATATATATATATATATATATGCTATATACTTATGCATAAATCCAATACTTTTCAATAGGATAATCAAATAAGCTAATATGCAATGTATATTCTCAAGTTTAAGAATTTGATTTAAAATTTACTATTATTCAGTTTCGGAATCGGAAAAATCAGAACAGTCAGTTTCATTCTCAGAATACAAATTAATATTATTGATGTCAGTTAACATTGCTAAGACATCAGCAGGGATTTTTTTTTAATATTTTTTTGCTGAAATGTCTAAAAGCGATATAAATGGATCGGAATGCAATAATAATCTTTGAAAAATGTCTCTATTCGTTTCTATTCTTGAACTCTTTTGGCTAAAAGCTCTTCTGTATAATCTGCACAGCTTATGACTGCTCTCTAAAACTTCTTCAGTGAAGCAACCTATCGGTAGAACACAATTTTTCACTAATGAGGCCCCATGAATTAATACTTTGTTAATTGTAGGAGGCATATAGTACCAGGGGTATAAGTTAATATACAGTTTTGCTGTTTTAAGACAATATTCATGGGAAGCTGTATAATTAATAATAAATCCACATGAGATTGTAATTAATATATTGTGGAACCTCTCTATTAATATCTTATCGATTCCTAAAATTTTAATGTAATTAAAATATTTTATTTTAGAAACGAATAGAAACAAAATTAAATAAATATTTCTACCAGTGATTTCAGCAATCTTGACATGATTTTCAAAGAACTTTCTAGCAGTATTGCCATCATTAGAATTTCCAAATCCTTGTTTTGGAAAATTAACTTTAAGTGATAGTTCTTTTAAAAATTTATTTTGAATTTTTTTTTTCCTAGCTTGCATTAAGAGGATATCGTAGTTCTGCTCCTCCTAATAATATTTTTATTCAAAGTTCATGAGTAAACAGTGCGTCAAATCAAATTCTTTCACTTCAGTAAGAAAATTCGTAAGATTAATCCTTAGCGCGGACAAGTCAAGAAATTTATCAAAATAGTATACATAAAAGTTATAAACAAACTTTCGATATATACTATTTTGAGGTTAGGTTTATCGAGCTTGATATCTAATTTTCATTCAAAGTTCATAAAAAATATGAAGCTAAATTGAATTTTTAATTTAACAAAAATTATTGTATTAATATAGTTTTAGCGCGGACAAGTCATTATATTTGCCCAAATAGTGAATTTAAAAAGATATCAGTAAGATAAAAAAAGCAAAACTCGATTCCAACAACTACGACATCCCGTTAAAGGTTTTGTACCATCTTTTTCTGTTGCCTAAAATTAAAAGTATAATGTAATTCTGAACGGTTTCGGATTATAATTATACAATTATATTATAGTGTACAATAAAAAATAATTTCTTTTTAACATTTTCTATATTAATTTTAATATTAAAAAAGACTTACTCTCCACTTTTTAAAATCTAGCCTATAAGAAATGTGGAGCAAACAGTCGAAAAAATGAATGTATGAGTGCAAAATCAGAAGACTGAATTGAAGTGAAGCTTGATTTTCTTCTTTGGTTGAAATCTTTTTCATATCGTTCATTTCAGAAATTTCTATTCCACAAATATTACAGCTCATACTAGAAGAGTTCGTCAAAGCGTGGGACACCTAAAAATGAATTTATGACGTACTACTATAAAGTGCTTTTAAAAATAATTCGTTATATAAAATTTCTTTTAAATACCTTACTGTCAACCATAGTGAGATGGATCGAATATGAAATTTTAAAACCATTTTGATTATAAGGCATTAACGGCAGGCCGGAGTAGAACCTGATACCGACCGAGTAACAATTGAGTTGTTTGTTATTTACTAAAGTATTAATCGGTGTATCTTCAAAATAAAGGTTGATCGCAATAGATATTATTATTATGAATATCTATGCACAAGAAAAAAAAAATCTACCAATTTGTTTTTGAGAAAAGTAAGGAACGCCGAAGTAAAAGATTATGTTTATAATATTTTCGCGTTCCTTACTTTTCTCAAAAACAAAGCGATAGATTTTTTTTTCTTGTGCATAAATATTTGTTATAATATTATCTATTGCGCTTAGCCTTCAATTTGCAGATACACCGATTAATACTTGAGTGAATAACAAAAATGCCAATTAGACAAGAACAGCGAATCCGGCCTGCTCTTAAATTTAAAATTTGATTATCTAAAACTACTTTTTCTTGTTTTGAAATTTCATTTGATTCACGAAGCCATTGCATTCGTACTGGTCGACAAAAACGAGTAGAGGCTGGTCTGGGATTCTCCCATAAAATTTTCTCGACATTAATATTTTTTAATTGTAATGGTACTATTGATGTTAAAAATAAACTTTCATCCTCTACATTAGATTCATTCCATGACTGTTTATAATTAGAGTGTCCAGAGCTACCATCAAATCCATATTTTAAAATTAACAAATATTCCTGTCCACAGGGAGTAATCGAGTCAGACAAACATAAAGCTTTTAGAAGTCTTTCACTAATGTGATCTAAAAGAGATTGTAACGGAACTTCACAAATTTTTTCAGATATTATTATATCTGATGGGTACATTCTTTTTTGCAATTAAAACCCTTTTATAACTTGAGTAAATGTTGTAATTGCGTTTTTTCGCTCCATAGTACATTGAAAGATATTGTCTCTTACTAAGATTATTATTAATTATAAATGCAGCAGCTTCTTCGGGTGTATATTTTTGTTGATTACCAGGATTCTGATTAACATTTTTCCAATTCTTTAATATTTTATTTGAGTGACTAGGTGAATTCTGAATAATATCTTTTATCAGTTTTGCTCCTGATTCATTGCCCTCTGATCGTAAACTCATTCAAGCTGCTACGCAAAGCTTATCTGCATTATTTGAAAGTCGCAATTCTTCTGTCTTCCGTCTTTTACTCCGATCACTGCTTTCACAGAAGCTTACAACTTTTCTACCAATATTACTATTTTCTACAAGAATAAATACATTCATTTTTATTTCTTACTAATAATATTCAGTATGAATTTTTAATAAATAAAATTGAAAAATATTGAGCTTATAAAAAATACTAATTATTTTAGTTACAATTCAAAATTAAGAAAAGGGTCAATTTTATGTTAGGAAATATTATATCTGTTCTAATTAACAAACGTGAGTGACAAATCTGAAAAAAATTTACTAAAAACGTTTAGTTCTATTAGAGATTATTACATAATCTATTTTTTTTTCTATATTTATGCTTGTTGTATTTTGCAGTAGTAGTGCACTAAAAAAAAAATTTACTAATAAAAAAAATTTTTTTAATTTTCCTTCTTTTTTAAAAGTTGAGATATATTTTTATGTATCTCAACTTTTCAAGCCTAAGAAATATTTTTTTATATGAAGAAATATTCTTTTGAAAACATGAAATATTACTTTTACGCATAGAAATAATTTGTTACAAGTAAATTAAAAATATTAATTCAAATAAATGTTTCAATAAATTAAAGTTCTTTAGTCTGCAATATAAATTTTAATTTATTTAATTACTCAAACGTTTTTTAATTCAAAGAAATATTTCTTAAAAACAGTTAAAAATTAATTTTCTGTGATAATTGTTGTAAATAATTTTTGTAAAAAATTTTTTTTTACTGAAGTGTAGATTCAAACAAATATTTTATTGAATCTAATTGATTTTATATGTTGACTGTATAAATCTTGTTACTACATTTTAATTTTTGAAATAGGTTTGTCGGAATTATTAACTAATTCGTTTGATTTAAAAATTACCTCTTTGGATTTAAAACGTTATTCAATGTAAGATATTTTTTCGTTTTTATGTAACAATCATTATAAATTAATGTCAATTATTTTCATTCAAAAAAATGTCGGCATTGTTTTAAAGAAAGTTTTACTGACTTTCAACACTATTTCCAAAGAAACGAATTTCTTAAAGTTAATAAAATATTTTTCTAAATTCAAACATTTTTTTTTTTGAGTCAGAATAATATTTTCTTAATAAATATTTTAAGGTTAATTTTTTTGAATTTAAAAAATATTTATTTGATTTAAAAATTGTTTATCTTTGATTCAAAGAAATACATTTCTTTAAGCCGTATTTCTTAGATTCAAAAACACCGTCTTTAAGTCAAAAAAATTTTTTTCTTAGTGTATAAATCAATATTGTATAAAAATTTTATAATATTACATTTACCTATCTTAAAACTATTATAAGGTCTTACTTACTTGGAGAAGCAGATTTATTACAATCAAATACGATTTCTTTATCTAGCCAACTTTTATTTTGATTAAGAAATCGACTGTTCATACGATTACTTTCGTTCCACTTGATGTAATATTTATTGAAAAAATTTGTTAAAAGAGAATATTTTACGCTCTGAATTAAAGTGTCATCAGTAGAAGCATTAAATTTTTGGATTATTAAATCAAAGACTTCTTCTTGTTTTTTATTTTTAGATTGTGCACTACTTTGAATGTAGAAGTTATGTATTTCCAAGCGCTTTATTCGACGCATGACAATATCTACTTCAGTAATAAATAAATTTATACTATTATTGTGTATATATTCTACTCAATCATTCTTTCAATTAGTACTTACATACGTATTTTACTTTTATTTATTTCAATTAAAAGAAATAATATGTGCTACGATATTAAAATTTTTAGTGTAAAACTTTGCTTATTGCACTCTGTAAATGTTATTCTATAATTATTCTATTATTATTCTATAAACGGTATTTAGTTTTCGAAATTTTCAAATGAGCTTGGTTAGTATACGCAGTCAGATAAAGTTCACGTGAGCCTTATAAGAGGGCGCTCGAAACATATTTGAACTTATAGAGTATTTATATTTTTTGCTTAAAAATCGATATTATTCGTTTTCTTTATTATAAATCATTATTTTCACCTTTTAACATAAAACTTAAGAAGAATTTCTAAAAATTCTTAGAAAGGGCGTATTTTATATTAATTTTTGACAAGCTTATAAAATTATGTTTATTTCAATTAATGTGACTATTTTAGACATTCTACATTTTTTTTACATTTTGCGTTATATTTTAAAATAGGGCAAGCTTAGGCAGGAATTCCTGAATGGTATTGAAAATATATATATTTACCTAAAAGAAAAAATGCGAAACCAAGTGGATAAGTGGGGATAACAATTTTAAATTTCTTTTTTAATATGAAAAAAATGATAAAATTGACGATATATTGATCTACAAAGGTCGCACGTTAAGTTGATATTATTAGTTATTTTTCTTGTGTAAACTTTTAGTTTATAACCCATATTATGTCAGAAATATAGCAGTTAAAAGATATTTCATTAAATATATCATTTATTATGTGCATCATTTTAAATAATTACGTAAAAAATAAAAAAATAGAATTAATACAAAAATTCATTAAGTTAACAGCTCTGTCAAGAAAGAAAAAATTACTCTAATTATAATGTAATCGCATTTTTAAATGTTCTATTTAATATACCTTAAAAACATCAGAATAATTCGACAGAAAATGAAACTTCAAAAATTGACTTTTGGCCAGCTTTTTTCGAAAAGAGACCACTGTGCGCCGACTTCTAAAATTGTATTTTACCAATTATTTGTATGATTTCTAAAGATAATGAATTATTTGTTACTTTTCAATGCATTTTTTGAAGTCGGTTTTTTTTTTGTTAAAAATTTTTTATTTGTCATTTTTCAGTGTAATGTTTTTAAAATCTTATTTTTTGTAAAAAATTTTGTTTTTATTCGATACTTTTAAAGTCGGTTTTTATTTATTAAAAATTATTTAAATTGTTTGTTTTTGTTAAAAAATTTTTATTTTCTATCTTCTAGTGAATCCCCTTACTAAAAACGCAAATATAGGTAGACCCACTAATTACATTAAACTTTCATTATTAATTCATAACGCATGCATTAGTACACCACCAAGCAATATCTAGCAGGAAAGAAAGAGGGCTCAACAGCACAGTGTCGTTATGTGTGCATGTATACATATTTAAGCTCAGGTGAGAGTGAGAGAGAGAGAGAGAGAGAGAGAGAGAGAGAGAGAGAAGTATAAGGGATGTAAATGAGAAAACAAAACACCCGGTTTTTTTCTTAATTTGATAATTGGGTCATACAAACCGAATATTGGCCTAATAATTATAGGACACGTATGGGACCTTCCTGCAGACATTCTTTATCAGATAAGAAAAAGTTTTTCGAATCGGTTAAGAAATGACGGAGTTATGAGGTAACAGACATAAAAAAAAAAAAAAAAAAAAAAATTCAGTCGAATTGAGAACTTTCTCCTTTTTGAAGTCGGTTAAAAACAGTCATATTTCGTTTTAATTTTTTTTCTCCACAACTGATTCTCTCATCTTTAGTAATAAATGTTTAAAAATTACTTAAAATAATAATTTACGTGTATTAGTATAATAATAATGGAAAACATCAGTGCTCATGAGTATATATGAAAATTCAATTTGTAATTATTTAAAAATAAAAATAAAAATTCATTCACGTAGCGCTGTAATCAATCATAATGTACGACAAGTAAAGAGTACTTTTAAAGTTTCTAGCGCTGCTACCGATCAAAATGATTATTAAGAGCATAAAGAATTAGAAGAGTATTAACAAAAGTGCATTGTAAAAAAATATTTTATTAAAATAAGGCTTTCTTAACTACTAGTCTTAAAAAACATATTTAATGTTTAATTGAAGGACTATATAGTTTATTTGCCTATTATTTTAATTATCTAAAACAAGACATCTCTAATATTCTTCTCTACAAATTAGCCTTTGACTTTCAGCTTAGCACATTACGAGGTAAGAATTACGAGGTGAGAATTACTTAATTTTTAAAATACATTTATTGAAATATATGTTACAGATTATAATCTTAAAGTTCAATAATTATAATCTTATTGAAATATATATGTTAGAGATTATAATATTCATGTTCAATAAGAATTCTAATTCTAGTATTTTTGTATATATTTCAAATTGAGTAACAAAATGACCTGAATAGAGAGTTTTAGCATTTTTACTTTATATATATATATATATTTACATAAAAGAAATCACGTTAAAAAATAGCTTTTTGTTGATTAATTTAATGATACTAATAATTTAGATTTAAAATAAAGAATTTTTAGATCTCAGTCCAGAAAAATTGTTTCATTTTTCGAAGAAAAAGTTTAAGTGTTCTTAAACTCGTTAGGAAGTAGCCACAAATAGACTGTGTCGTGTCGTGTCGACAAAAAATGAGTTCAATATCTATTAAATTGAGACTATATGCTCATTGATCATTGGTTCAGAAGGCTTTCATAGTCTCAATTTAATAGATGTCGAATTCATTTTCCGTCGACACGACACGACACGGTTTATTTGTGGCTACTTCCTTATATACATGTGGAAATTGAAAAATATACATATTTATTAATGTGGTGCATTACAAATCTTCGAATACTCACGCACTGTTTGCTAAATTAACTTTTTTATTAAATTATATGTTTGCACTTGTGATAGTATAATTTTATCAATTGTAATATTGAAAATTGACAAATATTGGATATTAAGCAGCTGATATTTTCCGTGTTTCTATTGCATCAATAAAATGAGCAAACGACATGTATTGTAAAAAGAACCTAAAGTCGATAGATTTTGATAGGAAATCTTTAAGCTAAAATAAAAGTAAAGACTACTATACACTCAGAAAAAAAAACAGTTCTCTTGGCCTTAATGCGTCGGGCAGGAGAGTCTTTAGTTGACTCAAGCAAACTTTACCCGAGCCTCAAGTAGTGTCTTATTGAAAATCCAGCACTGCCTACTTTACCGCTCGAATGTTACCGACTGGACAAAGCCAAGAACCGTTAAAAGCAACATAACAGAAAGTTTTGTTTACGATTAATTTGTGTAAATTGTTACGAATAGTTCGAGAGTTAAAAAAAGGGGACCTCTTGTCAATTACTGGTCAATGCGACCCGAGTCTAAACATAGACAGATAAAATTGTCAGCTATTACGTCAAATAATAAAATTAATTTATTAAAAACCATAACTTTAAAAAGCCAACTGCGATTGGCATTTTTCAAACAAATAACAAAATTCGAACTGAAGTGGAATTTGAGTCTTTTTCTGCAATCGGTCAGCTCACCAGACAGAAGTATTTTCAAGATTCGGAAAAAGAAATATTTTCAGTAAATCACGCAGAATCAAAAGGCATCAAATACAATGCCAATATGGTTTTTGTAATTGAGATTGCAGAAGAAAATATAACTTTTGGTAAAATCATTAACGTTTTCGTTGAAAATGAAGATATATTTTTATTAATGCAACCCTTAATAAGTTTATATTTTGATGAACAATATTATGCGTATAGCGTACAAGAATACACAATCAAACTTCTAAAAAATACGAAAGATTTACCAGATATACACCCTTGTGTTATGCTAAAAATAGAAGAAAGTTTATTAATTACTACAAAATATATTTTGTAAAAAATATTTCATTAAATAAAAAGTTTTAATAATATATTTTTGTAATTATTTATCGCTTACATTATAAATAACATATCTATATTAATATATGCATAGTTACGTACGTTAATTTACTTATATAAATATATGTTATCATTATTGTTGTATGTAATGATGTCTTTTGGTTTTACTTTTAATTATGCATTATTGTATATAAAAATAAATTTATCTATATGTGTTACACACATCAACTTTAAAGATAAAAATTAAATTTTTTAATGACAGTTTCATTTTATTATTAAAACTCGTAAAATTTCTTTCATTTTAAATTCATCTTATTTAGAAAAATCTTTCTATATCTTATAATAGTTATGATGATATTCAAAGTTAATTTTCATCTTCTATTCATAACTGTTTTTGATTTCAATATATTTTTCAATTTTTCGATTCATATAAATTAAATTTCACAATTGATTTACGATTCTATATCTGTATATATATATATATATATATATATATGTATGTCCGTGTGTATATATATAGCACCCTCTTGAAGGGACCCTCCCTCACGCTATATATATATATATATATATATATATATATATATATATATATATATATATAGCGTGGGTCTGTAAGTAAGGTTCGAAAGAAGAGACTAAGCATGATGGGGGGTCTCATAAATGAACAAGAAAGAGAGAAAGAGAGGGAACGAGTGTGTACGAAAGAAAGAAGAAGAATAAGAGGGATAGTGGTTGAAATAGAGTGACAGAGAATACATAAGGAAGGATAGGGAATGAGATAAAAGAAGAGTTTTATTTGTAAAATCATTTATATAATTTTCCATTTTGTAAAATTTTCATATATTTAAAATTATTCATATTATTTGTAAAAATTACGCATATAAATTGTCTCCTATAAAAATATATTCAATATTATTATTACTATTAACAAAAATTATGTATTTAATTTTTATTTGTAAAATCATTTATATAATTTTCATATAATTTTTAAATTATTTATTTTATTTCTAAAAATTATGTTTTGATTTTAAAATAATTATTTATATAATTAAAAAATAATAAATTTTTTATAAAATTTAAAACAAAATTATTTCTACAATTTTATTTGTAATAGTAATAAATATTCATATATTTTATTTTAAAATTATGTAAATAAATTATCTATTTGTAAAAATTTCATAAACTTTTACGTTTTAAAATTATTTATGTTAATCGGAGTTTTATGTACTCACGCGTCCAAACACTCGTGTGAGTGTTTCTTTGCGTATGCGCCCGTGTGTATGTTTTTTATGTGTGTGTGTGCGTAATTTAAAAATATTTTATATTAAAAATAATATCATTTAAATATAAAATAAAAAATTTTTATTTTAGCTCGTGACATATTACCACGGGATAGTAGTAGTAGTAGTAGTGAAGATGATGATAATCAAGTATCTAATCACTGGAGTGATAGCAGTAGTAGTACGGGATATGAATCAATGGATTCACCGACAGATATTTCGGAACCCGGTAATGATGACAATATTGATGATAACGAGAATGATAACGACGACGACAACGACGACGATGATGTTGATAATAACGATAATAATGAAAATAATGGTGATGATGGTGATGATGATGATGATGATGATGATGATGATGATGATGCTAACGATAATCAAAATGACAGAGATGATAGCCGTGATGATGATGATGATGATAACGATAATGAAAATAGTGGTGGTGATAACGATAATGAAAATAGTGATGTTGATGATAGCGATAATAGTAATGAAAATAACAATGACGATGATAGCGATAGTGATAGTAATGAAAGTAGTAGTAGCAGTGACGATGATGATAATTTACCACAAAACATTCTAAACATGGAAAATGATTATGTGATGTCTGCAGCGAATCGTGCGAAGGCTTCGGCGCGTAGAACTGACGATATGTTGCTTAATTATTATGTCCCAAACTACACTATAGCCGAATTAATTGATAGGACGATACAAAGACATTATGATAGACGTAATGAACCGGATTCCGACGAGGAAGAGTCGAGAAAAAAAATTTTGAGACGTTTCTGACGTTGATAAGCATGTATGCGGGGCTAATTGGTGCAGCACATGTCGTCGAAAACATAATGTGAACGATTTATGTTATATACCGACAATTCCATCTGATAAAGCGAAAAGCGGTCAATCAAGCGATACATTGAAAACGAAAAGAAATTTATTTATATTCTACGATTTCGAAACCCGGCAAGACACATCGTATAGGGATAGTTCTAGTATAAAAATACATGTACCAAACCTCTGCGTAGTACATCAGGTATGCGAAGACTGTATGGATGTCGAGAATATAGGTACTTTTTGCTCTACATGCGGTGTACGCGAGTTTGTTTTTTGGGATGATGCGGTCAAGCGTTTACTCGGAATTGCTATTCGTAAAAAAACGGGGTTTCAGCAAATAATATGTATTGCGCATAATTCTGGAGGCTTCGACGGTCAATTTATTCTAAAAGAAATCGTGGAAAATACATCTTACGTGCCAAGCGTAATTTTAAACGGGCAAAGTATTATCATGCTTTAATGTGGCAAGACTAAGTTTATCGATAGTTTAAACTACTTCCACATGAGGTTTAGCGCGCTTCCAAAGGCTTTTGGCTTACCGCCATCTAGTAAAAAAGGTTATTTTCCACACCTGTTTAATACACAGGAAAATCAAAATTACAGAGGACCTTTACCAGATGTTAAATTTTACGGTATAGACACAATGCCTCTTTCCGAGAGAGTTGAATTCTTTACGTGGTATAACGAGAATGTAGGTAATTATGAATTTGATTTTAAACGTGAAATCGTAGAATATTGTCGTATGGACGTAGAAATTTTAAGGCGATCGTGTATAGCCTTCAGAAAGATATTTCTAGAATGCGGGAAAACATGCCCTTTTACGGAAGCTGTAACAATAGCATCCGCGTGTTCAACGGTATATAGAAAAAGTTATTTACAAAAAAATACTATCGGCGTTATACCATCCACTGGTTATCGACGGGGTGACAAGCACTCGCAAAAATCTCTAGAATGGTTAGTGCAGTGTCAACGCGAACTAGGTAGAGAAATAGCTCATCCACGGTTGTCCCAAATGTTTTCCAAATAATCGTGAGCAGTGATTGTCTTACGGTCGCACATTTAACGAGGTTTTTGAAAACACAGTAAGGAAAATAGAAAAAATAAAATCATTCGGCTACGAAGTTCGCGAGATATGGGAATGTGAATTCGATCGTATCAAAAGCGAAAACCCCGATATTAAAAATTACGTTAGTAATCACCCCATAATGCTACGTATAACTTTGGATCCACGGGACGCATTTTTCGGCGGTAGAACGGAAAATTTTGTCACTCAGTGCAGAGTTGGTGAGGGAAAAAAAATTAAATATACGGATATTTGCTCTCTCTACCCTTACGTGTGTAGGCACGGGCGATTTCCTCTCGGGCATCCGCGTATTTTACTCGGAGAAGAGTGTAAAAAACTGACATCAGGTAACAATAACGATTTATCAGGCGTCGAAGGTTTAATTAAATGTAAGGTGCTACCACCTCGTAATTTGTATATACCGCTGCTACCTATTAAAATGCACAATCGACTACTTTTTGCTCTATGTCGTTCTTGCTGTAAAGAAATGCGTCAAGGAGATTGCAGTCATGAAAATGTAAAAGATCGTGAATTCACAGGTACATGGGTTGTCGGTGAAATGCGTAAAGCCGTTGAACTAGGGTATCGTATAACTGAAATATATATCATTTGGCAATACGAAATGACGCAGTTCGATCAAGCGACTGCAAGTGGTGGACTCTTTGCTGAATACGTAAACACCTTTCTAAAGATCAAACAGGAGGCTAGCGGTTGGCCTTCTTGGTGTATCGATGACGCTAGTAAAGATCAATATATCAAACAGTATGAAATAGATGAAGGTATTCGTATGGATAAGGAGAAAATTGAGAAAAATGCTCAACAGCGAATAGCTTCGCTACGATCAGCTGATAAAAATTTAATAAAGTGTATATGCGAGTGTGTATTAAACGTGTTACATGGGACAGTAAAATTAAAACATTCTCAGAAAGAGCGATTAAAAAAGTACAAACATATATTACGAAAATTGATAATAAGAAGAAAAAAAGGTGGGAATGATTCTCAACGTAAAAATACCAACTGGCATCAGAAGAAACGTGTACTTATCCGAAATGGTGGAGGTTTTTTACCTCTACTTTTAGCCCCAATCATAGGTGCTTTAGTATCAAAAATTTTTGGTGGCAACAACGCTTAAACTATGGAACGTACGCGTAAAATGGTAATTATCCCAGAAGATGAGTATGAGCGGGGAATACGTTCATCCTCGATAGTGGCTGAAAAAAACCAGTCTACGGGTAAAGAAATAGAACAAACAGTACAGACAAAAGGAGATAATTTATCACGCTTAGATGCTGAGATGCATGATATTCTTTTTCCTAAAAGTATCACCGATGAACGAGAGAAATATCAAAAATATATGCAGATACTCCAAAAATATCTTTATTTTAAAAATATCGAACGACATGAAAGCTTGGTCGATAGCGAAAATGAAATCGAAGAAGGTGAAGCTATGCTGACAGCGCCACTCTCCAAAGATTCGATTCTCGATAACGTATCCAAGAGCTACAAAAGAAGCGCACGGTTACTACTAAGTCATTGGAAAAAAAGTGCTGTTGGTAACCTTTTAAAGTGGGATAACACAGGTCGTGTAACGATAGAAGGTAATGTTATACCGCATTCTAATATTATAGACCTAATCAGTGACGTTATAAGAAGAAAAAAATCTCTCACTCCACACGCCGAAAGAGCACAAATGACAAGATTTTTAGCTTTGTCAGAAACGCCGTTTAAACTTGTCGGTAATACAGATGTGTTACAGCAGTATAAAACATTAGATGCTGAAAAGTCTAATAATAAACGAAAACGAAAAAATTCAACAGATATTGAAGATTTAGAGAGAGAGCTACACTCTCGATACGAATACAGTAAAGCCGAAGGTAGGAATAAGAAAAAAATACTTAAGCAAAAGTGGAAAAGTTTTAGCATATAAAAATGTCTTTTGAAAAAATATATTACGATACTTCACACGAGGCTGGATACGCTGGTGCCCGTAATTTAATTCGTAAAAGTACTCGGAGAAATAAAAAAGAAAAAGAGCGTATTTATGAGTGGTTAAGTAACCAGGATGCTTATACGCTACACAAGCCTATTCATCGAAAATTTCCAAGATTAAGATACAACGTAACAAATATCGATGATTGCTGGGAGATAGACTTGTGTGATATGCAATCTTTCAAAGAATATAACGATGGCTACTGCTACCTACTCGTCGTCATAGATGTTCTCAGCAAATATGCTTGGGTAGAGACGCTCCGAGATAAAAGCGGACGTAGCGTCACCATAGCTTTCGAGAAGATTCTCAAAAGAGCAAATGGACGGATTCCTGTAACTATACAATCGGACAAGGGTAAAGAGTTTATAAATTCTTCTTTTCAAGTGTATTTAAAAAAGCGAGATATAAATTTTCGCACAGCGCGCAATCCAGACATCAAAGCAGCTGTTGTAGAGCGTTTAAATCGCACGCTTAAGGAACGAATGTTTAGATATTTTACACACAAAAATACTCACAGGTACATCGATGTAATACAAAATATCGTCAATGCGTATAATCACACTTTACATACGGGAATTAAAATGGAGCCCGCAGATGTAACTATTCATAACGCATTTACAGCGAGAAAAAATTCAGAAAAAAGAGCTCTTAGTCAGCGAAAACCATTACGCGCACCTATATACACGCAGGGCTCTTACGTACGCATCAGTCGTTCGAAAGGCACGTTCGAGAAAGGATATGAAAAAAATTACAGCGAAGAAATTTTCAAAATTTCACGAATATCAAGACGACAACAGCTATACACATACGAATTGACGGATTTAAATGGTGAAAAGATTGATGGCTTTTTTTACCCGGAGGAGCTAGTCAAAGTTGGAGAAAAGCGCTTAGCAGAAACAGAAAAGTTTAAAATTGAACGTATAATACGTAGTATCGAACAAAAAAGTTCTAGTAAAGTGGTACGGATACCCAGAAAAATTCAATTCTTGGATTAAAGCGAGTGAATTGACTTCAATTAAAAATTAAAAATGGACGAAGATGACTTTTATCTGGTATTACCAAGTAACAGCAGTATGAAATATTTTCCGGATAATACTACAACCTGTTATACCACACATTTATCACATGAAATTCGTGTACAAGGTAACTGGAGCGTCGGTATGACAGAAATTCATATTCCCTGCACTATTTTACAAATTCAAGAGTCTGAAGCAAGTTTTTTACTTTATTCAACGGATGAAGAAGAAGTAGTATCACAAAACCTTATTAATTTAGATAATACGCGTGCTATAGAATTTGTGTTTCTATATGGTGTGTATGAGAACATTGCAGACCTATCACGTGCCATCAATCAAGCAAATGAATTAAATAAGCACATAGTAATTGAACCAGCAAAAAGAAGAAGAGGATTTTACGTAATACGACGCGTATGCGATTGTAAGGAAACACATTACCTTTATTTTAATGAGAAAATCAGACGTATTTTTGGTTTTGAAAAAGAAATTTATCGGAAAACAGGCGTCATCCCTTTAAAAACGATGAAAATCAAAGATGCTAAGAAACAGCACTCAATTATTGGAGACAGACCTGCGTCTTCAGCAAGAGCGACACCCGATCAACTCTTTATTTACACAGATATATGCTTGCCTTATACTGTCGGAGATACTCAAGCAGCTCTTTTACGTATAGTTACATTCAATAACACAAAATATACGCTAGGACGAACCATAGTGAAACATTTTTCCCTGTAAATTATATCCCTTTACTAAATAATACTTTTTAAAATATCATTATTGATATAAGGGATCAACACGGTAAACATATACCATTTGAGTACGGGACGTTGACAATTACACTTTACTTTAAGCGTAATCACTGAACGGAAAAAATGACTCACTATACAGCTTATTACAGCGAACAGATTGGTGGTGGGGGAGTTCATCGTGTGTATAACGGTTCACACTATCAACGTGGACATGGAATAGGTAGTTTTTTAGGTGGACTTTTCCGTAGAGTCTTACCTTATTTAAGTAGTGGGGCGAAAGCGGTTGGAAAAGAAGCCGTTCGAGCTGGCATGCATGTGTTGGATGACGTCACCAATAGTGGAGTTAATTTTAAGCATGCTATAAATACGAGAATGCATGAATCACGAGAGAATCTCAAGAGAAAAGCTGCAAAGAAAATCAGTGAAATGATGAAAGGTAGTGGTTATAAACGAAGGGTTAGTAAGCGGAAGTGTCAGTCTCTAAAGAGCAGTTCAGCAGGGTGTAACAAAGCTAAGAAAAATCGTACCAGTATAAAGAAGAAGAAGAAAGCTGGTATTAGGAAGAGGAAAAGGACTGTTGGTAGGAAAAAGAAACAGGCTTTACGGAGTGTAACAGATATTTTTGGACCAAGATAATAACATGGCCTTCTTACACGTAAACTCGTGTGAATGCATGAAATCCGAATTAGATTTGTTCACTCTTCCACCGACGCAGACATCTTTAGAATCCTCTCAGTTTATTCATTATAAACCAGTTTTATCTCTTACCGATGATGGGCCTATTGAATTTGTTGTACCGGGCGGTGAGGATTATCTTGATCTAGCACACACCATGTTAAGTGTTCGCGTACAAATTTTACCAAATATCGCTGCTGAGAATAATAAAGTGGGCCCGGTAAATAATTTTCTTCATTCGCTTTTCAACCAAATCGATGTATTTTTCAATCAAAAACTCATTTCTCCACCAAATAATGCATATCCATACAGAGCTTTATATTGAAACCTTGTTAAATTACTCAACTGGTGCAATGAACTCGCACTTGACTACATCCCTATGGTACCTGGATACTCCTGGAAAAATGGAAGGCTTACCCAATTTGAATCGGGATGCCCCAGAAGCTAACTTGGCACTTTTAAACCGTCAATACTATACAGGTAATGCGGGTACTGTTGATTTAATCGGTCATTTACATTGCGATATTTTTAACCAGAATAAATTTCTATTAAACGGTGTGGAAGTACGCGTACGTCTTGTACGAAGCAAAGACGCTTTCTGCCTAATGGATGCTGCAGGAAATGACACTTTTACCGTCAGTATTAAAGAAGCATCATTAATTATTCGCCGTGTAAAAATTAATCCTGGGATATTATTAGCTCATGCTAATGCTTTATCAAAGGCAACTGCAAAATATCCTATTACACGTGTTGAAGTTAAATCATTTACTATGCATAGAGGCATTCTCGGAGATACACTCGACAACGTTATTTTAGGTCAGCTCCCCAAAAGAATTATCATTGGTTTTGTTGACAACAGATCGTTTAATGGTAACCGAAGATTTAATCCATTCAACTTTCAACATTTCTCTATTAATTATCTCTCTCTCTACATTGATGGTATACAAATACCGAGTAAACCTCTACAGCCTAAATTTACAGGTACTAACCCTCAATATGTAGAGGCTTATCATACATTATTTTCCGGTACTGGGATACATTTCCTTAACGAGTCTCTTGCTCTTACTCGAATAGATTATTCTAGAGGTTATTGTCTGTTTGCATTTGATCTAACACCCGATCTCTCTGCGAATTCAGCCCAGCACTGGAACCTCGTTAAGCGTGGTAGTGTGCGGATAAAAGTGAAATTTGATCACGCCTTGGCGCAATCAGTAAATTGTATTATTTACGCTGAATACGATAATGTTCTTGAAATAGACTCTAGTCGTCAAATTATAACGGATTTTAGCGCTTGAACTATTTTGTGATGGCGCTGGTGGTAGATGGTACAGTTATAAAACCACATTGCGCGCCCCCATCAGACATCAGTCTTCTAAGAGAGTTTGCTTCGTAAACATTGTCAATATAGTTATTTTTAAAATAAAAGACCATGGATTTTGTCATAGATATTCAAGGTCTAAAAGATCGAAATAATAATTTTTTCCCAAAGGAGGTAGCTGTACTGAGTTTAAAAACAAGAATATTTAATCATTGGATAGTTAAATCACCGCATGATTTTTCTGATTTACCCAGTGGTGTAAAACGTTCTAACGAGTTTGTTATCAACCATCATCATGGAATTAATTGGATTGAAGGTGATATCAGTACAGCACAATTACAACATCATTTATATAATATTGCCAAGATTGCAACCAGGATTTACACTAGAGGATATGAAAAAGCTAAATATCTTGAGTCAAATATGTCACGAGAAATAATTAATCTTGAAGATTTATATTCACCTACATTTCATGAACTTTTTCAAAAATATCAAAAAACGTCTCTTTCCTGGGTGAGTCATTGTGTCAAGGAAAAGAATAAAAGCAGTATCTGTGCGCTTAATCAGGCATACCTATTGCGAAAGTGGTTGCATGCGATACTCCTGGATTGTATGAGACCCGGTTGTAAGGATGAACCTTTGAAATCAAGTGATGCGCTTTTGGAGCGAATAAGATCACGCAGATTGTCAAGACTTTATCGTAGAGGGGGTAGAGATGAGGTTGATTGCTGCGACACACCGTCTTCTTCAACCAAGGCCACGGTAAATCGTAATTCAGAAATAAACGGCGATAACAGCGACGACGACGACGACGAAAACGACGAAGGTCTTGAAAACGACAAAGTATGAATACTCAGCAAATAAGCAAAGCCATTGCCTCACTGAAAGCTAGAACGATAGGTGTGTATGCGGCCGATCGAATCCCGAATGTTCTAGAACATCCAACAGCAATTGTGGCAAACATTGATGATCATACGAAGCGTGGTTCTCATTGGATCGCTATATATATAGATAATAATGGATACGGAACGTACTTTGACAGCTATGGATACTTACCAGTCTCACCACATCATCTCAATAGGCTCAAACGTAACTGTAGACAGTATCAGTGGAATAAACAAAAAATGCAAAGCTACGACTCACAAGTATGTGGACAATATTGCATTATGTTTCTTTACCATATGTACCATCTTCATAATTTACGTACGTTTTGTAGCAAGTTTTCAAGAGATTCAAAGAAAAACGATAAATTAGTTGTAAAATTTTATAACACTCTTTTACGAAATAAGATTAAACTTTTCAGAATGAACGTTCGTTAGGTTTTGGTTTTTGTAACCAGTCATGCACTTCAAAAATGTCATACTAAAAAAAGAATGTATTACTCTATAATAAATTTATGATTAATAAAACAGAATTGAAAATGTACATTAATGTGTTGATTTTTTCTCACACCCCTCCTCCTTCAACACCTATCCGCTTTCCTTCACGCACACACACACACACTAAAAATATATTAGACTTGATAATGAATAGAGTTCTTTTTGTAAGCCAAAGTATTAAATTTTTATTTTCGAATCATAAAAAATTATTTTCGAATCATAAAAAAATTTCCCACCATACTGCTCTCTCTCTCTTAAAACCATAAAAGTAAGTATCATGAGTATCTGTCAAATTAATTTATTGATGTTTGCTTAGATTTCTTAGAAAAGTATATCGATAAGTAATCTCAAAAGAAAAGTAATAAAATTAAATTTCTCACTTAACCGAATAAAGACGTAACCGTAAACACACATATATTGATATGAATAGAACCTTTGTGATCTGTGTAGCTGTAAAATATAATGAGTTCACACCCTTTTGTAGACATTTACGATCGTATATTATTTCTTTCTTTAAAAACACTTCAGCCTTTATCACTTTTTTTTCATAACGAAGTCATTGTGTACAGACACGTCATAATACCAAATTTTATAGAGGGCTCTGGGTATAAAGTCAGCAGCAAAATCCAGATACGACTCAGTATATTTTCAGCAGCAGTTGTAGTCAGATCTAAGTTATAAGATTTTTATATTTTAAAAACGAACATGGCGGAGTCTACTAGTGAAAAGTGTAGTGAACACAATCTTACAAAAGACTACGCCATTCAACTGAATAACATGCTTCTCTCGACGACGTACTTTATCAATAAGTCTCTAAGTAAGCGAGTTTCTGTTGGATTACAATTTCGTGATGGCTACTACGTACCTTGCGTAAAAATATCGACTGCACATTTTTACAGATGGGTTACTTTTGATATCAGTTCTTGGCGATTATTGAAGAACCAAATTGATCTTATTAACGCGTATTTCCAAGAAGCGCATATATTCAAGACGGAGTACGGTAACCCTTCGAAAGTATATTTAGAAAATCACGATATCTTATTTACAACATCATATAGTACGAGGAGTATTATATTTGAGGAGAGAGCTGTACTTAATCCTGCGGCTCTACCAAAATTAGTAAACGAAGATGAAGAAAACGAATCACCTAATAAAAGAAGAAGGCATACATTCCAACCACCCACTACGTGTCTTCAAAAAGTGACATTTGACGGACTCAAACTGATGATGCCTTGCATCGATAAACGTATTGCGCAGTTGGAACAGCAGGCTGGTAAGGTAAATCGAATTATTGACTACATTCAAGAATATCTAAAAGATGAAATTAAGAAAGATAATGAAGAAGATGTGAAAATGAATATAATGAAAAACTTTTTAATGTTTCGACAGTACTATAGTTTAAAAGTTCACGATGTGACGTCTTTTGTTTTAACAAAAATGCTTGACGACAATGATTTGTGCAAATCAGATCTAAATATTGTAATATTAGAAATAAGTGCTAATACTTTACCTTTTATATATAACGATTTATTCGCTTTTTTATATGAAGAGTAAAATTTCGGACAGAATCAGGGAAAATCTACGTCAGCACCGACTTACTCCGATAGAGTTTCCTCTACGGCAGAAGAGAAAGAACCTCTTATAAAGAAAGAGAAATCAGAAAAAAATAAACAATATTCCGCAAAATATTCAATAAATACGTACTCATTTCCTGAAAGAAAAGGATACGAAAAATATAAATAAATTTTATACTTATTTTTAAATGGTCCTTTTCAGGACCACCATTTTAATAATAACGTAGAATACATAAACATAAACATATACAAACTCTCTCTCTCCTTCTCTCTCTCTCTTTCTCTCTCTCTCTCTCTCTCTCTCTCTCTCTCTCGAAAACTTTATCATTTCATCACAATATATAATCACCCATCATTTCATTAAAATCGTCATTTTCATTTCGACCTGCGGTAAGTACACATCGTGCTTTCTCTCTCTCTCTCTCTCTCTCTTCATATATATATATATATATATATATATATATATATATATATATATATATATATACTCTCTCTCACGTTTCACGACCTATCATGGGTTATTGGGTTAAAAATCACGGGACCTACGATGGGGAACTCTCTCTCTCTCTCTCTCTTTTTATTTTCGTCTGTCCTTCTCTCACGCACGCTTTGGTGCTGCCATCGCACCTTGTCTAATTTCCTTCTATTTACTTCTGAGCGTCGTCAGCTGTTATATTGCTCTCTGTTTAGTACCTTAGCCGCCATCTCTTGCTTGCTCAACGTACTATACTACATACATTTTTATCTCTCTATCTTATCTACATTTATATTACTGTGTAATCCAGTATTAAGGTTTTTCTCCACTGCTTTTTCACTTCTCTGCTGCTTATACATTACTAACGCTTGTTCTTACAAGGAGAGTGCATTGCATTTGGGTCTTGGATTTTCTTCTAGCTTTGGGATCTTTTTTCTTACATAAAATCATGAAAAAAGCCGCGTCCATTCGGTCCAACGCTCGATTTTTTCCGAGTTATGAGCAGTTTTGTCTGTTTTGTTAAAAAAATTGCATCTGCTTTATAATTTTACAATTTTTGAACTACTTATTCTAGAAGGTTTTTACTGATTGCATATCAAAGTTGAGATTAAAACCTTTCGATTAAAAAAAAAACGCGTCCAAAAAGCTCAAGTTGTTAAAAACTTATGAAGGGACGAAAATTAAAATGAATTTCTGATTAAAATGTTGCATTTATTTTCTATGCATTTTCTGAGCTAAATATTTGCGCTATTTTCATTCGCCCATAACTTTTTAACGACTTGAGCTTTTTGGACACGTTTTTTTTTTAATTGAAAGGTTTTAATCTCAACTTTAATATGCAATCAGTAAAAACCTTCTAAAATAAGTAGTTCAAAAACTGTAAAATTATAAAGCAGATGCAATTTTTTCAACAAAACAGACAAAACTGCTCATAACTCGGGAAAAATCGAGCGTTGGACTGAATGGACGCGGCTTTTTTCATGATTTTGTGTAAGAAAAAAGATCCCAAAGCTAGAAGAAAATCCAAGACCCAAATGCAATGCACTCTCCTTGTTAGTGAAATCCGATATTAAGGTTGGTTTCCACTTTACTCTTTTCTCTTTACTCTACTCTTAATACTTTCACTTGTAATTGCTCTACTGAAGTAAAGGTTGTTCTCCACTTGCTTCTGCACCACAGTTTATAATGCCTAATCAGTGCTTTCTTTGTAGCAAGGCTTTCACTCATACATCCAAACCTCAAGTCTGTGCGCGATGTAAAAATTCCTTCCACAGTACATGTGATAAGCTCAATCATGTCCGTCACCTTGACCAAACTGTGAAGGTGTGTAAAGGTTGTATTGCTGCTTCTAATCTGGATTGCTCGCGCGCTCGCTCCAGTTCTGTAAGCTCTGTTTCTGGACTTTCTTTTTCACCTTCCACTCCCTCTTCTGCTGCTAAGTTACCTGCTCCTGCTGCTCAGTCACCTGCTCCTGCTGCTCCTGACACTTTGGCGTTAATTCTCTCTAAGATGGAGAAACTTGATAAACTTGATGTCTTGGAGGTGAAGGTGAACAAGCTGGATGCCATGGATGAGAAGATTACTGCCATCGGCGCGAAGTTTTCTGCTTTTGATACCAGGCTTGTTGCACTTGAGGATCGTGTAGATACACTGTCTTCCTCTATTGAGGAGCGCTTCGCTGCCTGTGATGCTAGAGTTGGTCGAGTCTCTGCCGATCATTATGACCTTTTGAAGAGGCTAGAGAGCGCACCTGTGGTGACACCTGATTCATCTATCCTTGAGCCTGTGTCTGGTAAACTTCAGGAGTTGGAGACCTTGAATACGTCTCTTCTGCAGCGATGCGAGGCATTGTCGGCGCAGCAATCACGCCTTGAGCGTGCTTCTGATCTGGTACTCGGGGGGCTAGTGCCCGAAGAACTCAAAGACCTCAAGTCTGGAGCTTTCGCTGTACTGGCCACTCTGGATCCTGGTCTCTCTCTAACAGATATTACTTCTGTCCGTCCGCTTCGGCGATCCAGGGTCACAACTGATGCTGCTGTTGATGATGCTTCTGTGGAGAATGTATCTGAACACCAACGTGTCTTAACGTCTAAGGTTCCTCTCTTGGTCTCCTTAAAGTCACCTTCACTCGCCAGGTCTATCATCGCTGCTAATATCAGGATGGGTAATCTGCACACTACTAAAATCAAGGAGCACCTTCTCCATGGGGTTAGACTCGTCGATACTCTTACCTCTGGATTCATCAATGTAAATGAGTTTCTGCCCTCTGCTCTGTACCAATTGAAACTCCGGGCGCTAATCAAGTCCAAGGATGAGCATTCTGATTTCATTACTTTTGTGAGAGATGGTAAGCTGTTTGTCCGCAGGAAGAAGAGTGGTGTTCCTATCCGCATTACCACTGATGCGGATCTGGATGCTTTTTTAGCGAAGATTTCTCAGGCTCCTACTGGCAATCTGACAACGTCTTAGCTTGTGATGCTGAGGTAAGTCCAATCTCTTTTCCAATCGCGCCTAACACTCTACTCTCTGCTAACAACATCGCTTCATCTTCCAATAATCACTACTATACTGCTAAGGATGGTCTAAGGGTCTGTCATTTCAATGCTAACTCCATTAGAGCACACATTGAGATGATTAGGCTCTTTCTGGCTTCTCGCCCTTACTTCCACGTGATAGCTGTGACCGAAACCAAATTGGGCCAGATTGTTGGTGACTCTTTGATTGCTTTGGATGACTATGCTCTTCATAGGCAGGACCGCAATACCAGGGGTGGTGGCGTTGCCTTATTTATTCATAACTCTCTTTCTTCAGAGCGCTTATGTTCCTCCAAGGGAGGATGGTGTGGTAAGCCTGGTTTGCCAGAATATTTATTCTGTGAAGTCAATTCTAATGACTTGGCCTCGCCTGTTTTTGTTGGTGTCGTCTATAGGCCCCCACATGCTCCGTTTCTGTTAAACACAGATTTTATTCCTGACTTAACTTCTTTTATTCATAATTATAGTACTAAGGTTATTCTGGGTGACTTTAACACTAATTTATGTACTGATTCTGATGATTCTGTGTTTCTCAGGAGTTTGATTGCTGAAAATGCTCTCTTTTCTGTGCCATATGGACCAACTCACCACACCTCTACTTCTGATACATGGCTTGACCTTTGCCTTGTTGATGCGAATGACTTGCTGCTTGACTACTGGAAGACTGATGTTCCATTCATCGACGGACATGACTTCATTGCAGCTACTGTTCAGTCATCTCTCTCTAAGCCTTTGCTCAATGACTTTAGCTTTCGTGATTACAGTTCCGTTGACGATGCTGTTCTCCTTGATTACTTTCGTTCACTGAATTGTTCCGTGTGTGTCGGTGATTCCTCCCTGTCAGATCGCCTTGAATGTCTCTATCACCATCTGAATGAGGCAGTTGCACTATTTGTGCCTCTCAGGATGGTCCGTCAGGGGGGCCGTCGTCGACCGTGGTTTACTGCTGAATATCATCATCTGATACGAGAGAGGGATCGGCTGTACAGACGCTATAAACGCTCTAGACTACATGCTGATTTACTTTGCTACAGGGTTGCTCGTGATCAGGCTCATGAGCGCATTGAATCGGCTAAACTGCTCTACTATCATGACAGACTATCTGGTATCACTGACTCTCGACTGATCTGGAAGGAGCTCAGGAACCTTGGTATATGCTCTAGTGGTGATAGATCCGGTCATACTTTTTCTATTGATGAACTCAATAAATACTTTGGTGGGGTCGCGTTTGATCCTTTGGTACCTTCTATTTCTGCTTACTGACAGTCTTTATCTGTAGATGAACGTTTCATGCCCTTGTTCAAATTCAATACTGTTACTTTGGATGAGGTTGGAATGGCTATTAGACGTTCTGACTCTCAGGCTAGAGGATTTGACGCTATCCCCCAATCTATCATAAAATCTGCTTTTCCTGTCATTGGCCCTCAGCTCTGTCGCATTTATAATGATTCGCTGCGAGAGTGCGTTTTTCCTTCTTGTTGGAAGACTTCGCTGGTCACTACGATCAACAAGGTCTCTTCTCCGCGCACTATGGGTGATATACGACCCATCTCTTTGTTGTCTTTTATGTCCAAGGTTCTTGAGCGCCTTGTTTATGATCAGTTGTATAATTACTTGACAACTAGACGGTTACTGGACGCTTATCAGACTGGTTTTAGAGCTGGCCACAGCACTCAGACTGCTCTACTTAAATTGACAGAGGACATTAGATTTAATATGGACAGACGGTACGTTACGATGCTCCTGTTATTCGACTTCAGCAAGGCATTCGATACGGTGTGCCATGTCACTTTACTTCGGAAACTACATTCGCTCGATATTTCGCACACCGTTATCAAGTGGATCGGCTCTTATCTCTCTGATCGTCGTCAAGCTGTCATTGATACTGTTGGTAGGTCATCAGATTTTGTCTGTCTTAACACTGGTGTTCCTCAGGGCTCTGTTCTGGGTCCTCTGCTGTTCTCTATCTATATCAATGACATCTCTTCTGCCTTCCATCAGAATGTTCAGCACCTCTTATATGCTGATGATTTGCAGCTGTATGTGCACTTTCCGATTGCTGAGCTTGATCATTATACTTCACTAATGAGTGAACATGCGTCATTGGTCGCAGATTGGGCATCCAGTAATCATCTTAAGTTGAATATCAACAAGACAAAGGCTATCATAATTGGCTCTTATTATTATATCAATATTCTAACCTCCTTGCCATCTACTGGTATCTGCATCAATGGTGAGACAATCGGTTTTGAGTCATCTGTTCGTAATCTGGGTGTGTATCTTGACAGCAAGCTGAACTGGAAGGAGCATATCACACATGTGTGTAACAGGTCGTTCTCTCTCCTCTATCGACTCAATTTCTTTAGACGGAGCACTACTTTTGCTCTACGTAAGCACCTTATTCGTACACTGTTGTTTCCGATTCTTGACTATTGTTGTCTTGTGTTTACTGACCTTTCTGCTGAACTCGACCTTAGGCTTCAGAGGGTTATCAACGCTGGTATACGTTACATCTATGGTGTAGGTAGGCGTGAGCACATCTCTCCTTATAGGCTCTCTCTGGGTTGGTTATCTACTGCAGGTAGAAGGAACTACTTTGCCTCTACTTTTCTTTTTAAAATGTTTTTATTGTGCTCACCTTCATATCTATTTTCTAGATATCAGTGGAACCGGCCTGTTAGGGCTCTGATGTGAGGCCATTGACCATTCCTCATTCTTCCACCGAATACCATCAACGCTCATTCACTGTTTCATCCTCGCGACTGTGGAATGAACTTCCATCGTCGCTGAGGACTTCATCTTCACTCTCATCTTTCAAGTTGACCTCTCATGCGCATTTCCTCTCCCAAGAGTTTGGACCTCTGCTCCCAGCTTAAAATTTTCTTTGCTTTTTGTTTTGATTTTTATTTTGTTTGTATTTTTTATTTTATTTTTGTAGTTATTATTACTTTTTTATTTGTATTTTATTTTTATTTTATTCTATTGTTATAATTCTTTGTAACCTATATTTTGTTGTACAACATAATGTACATAAATAAATTAATTATCTATCTATCTATCTCTCTCTCTCTCTCCCATTGACGTCATGTTTTTATGGGTCATAAAATTTTTATGAGTCATAAAATCACGACCCATCATGGGTTATTGGGTTAAAACTCACGGGACCTACGATGGGGAGGATGACGTCATCCGTCTCCCCATCGTAGGTCCTATACTACTCTCAGCAATCCCATAAAACCCCTAATAGTTGATGATTAGACTTGATTAAATAACTTTATTTCACTTTGACCTTGAAATGACATTAAAGATGACCTTATACACATTAACAGACCTCAAATTCCGACTCCATGATCTCAAAAACTCTAGTACTCGATAATTGCACTTGATTAAGCAACTTAAGCTAACTTTGACCCAGATATAAAATTGTAAATGACATTATATAGACGAATAGACTTCAGATTCAGACACAGCGATTCTAACAATCCTGGTAGTTGATGATTGCACTTGATTGAGAGTAGGTCGAGTATATCTGTCCTTTTCTAATCAAAGAATTGATTTTTTTACAAAAACTAATGATTTTAGCAAAAAATAAAAAGGAAGCCGCATCTCGTATCAAAAAAAGCAATATTTTCATTGGTAAGAAAGAATTAATTTTATCGCTTCGTTTCCAAGAAAACCTTGAAAAACTTCAAACATAGAGGTTAGGGTAAACAATTTGGTTTTTCAAGCTTCCCTTGAAAACGAAGCAATTAAATTAAATTTTTCTCATTGAAAAAAGTTTTGCTTTTTTTTAAACGATATGCGGCTTTCTTTTCATTTATTGCGAAAGTTATTAGTTTTTGCTAAAAATTGATTCTTCAATTAGAAAAAGACGGAGATACATGACATCCTTTTGAGTAACTTTCTCTCACTTTGACCTTAAACTAACATTAAAGATGATCTTATACAAATGGACGAACTTCAAATTCCGCCTCAGCGATCACAAAATCTTAGCAGTCAATGATTTTACTTGATCAAATAAATTTTACTCACTTTGACCTTGAAATGACATTGAAGATGACATTATACAGATTAACAGACCTCAAATTCAGACTCAGCAATCACAAAAACCTTAGCAGTCAATGATTGTACTTGATTAAATAAATTCTTCTCACTTTGACCTTGAAATGACATTAAAGATGACCTTATACACATTAACAGACCTCAAATTCAGACTCAATGATCTCGAAAACTCTAGTAGTCAATAATTGCACTTGATTAAGCAACTTTAGCTAACTTTGACCCAGATATAAAATTGTAGATTACATTATATAGAAAAACAAACTTCAAATTCAGACTCAGCGATTCTAACAATCCTAGTAGTTGATGATTGCACTTGATTAAGAGGAGGTCGAGTATATCTGTCCTTTTCTAATCAAAGAATTGATTATTTTACAAAAACTAATAATTTTAGCAAAAAATAAAAAGAAAGCCGCATCTCGTATAAAAAAGGCAATATTTTCATTGATAAGAAAGAATTAATTTTATCGCTTCGTTTCCAAGAAAACCTTGAAAAACTTTAAACACAGAGGTTACGGCAAACAATTTGGTTTTTCAAGCTTTTCTTGAAAACAAAGCAATAAAATTAAGTTTTTCTCATTAAAAAAAGTTTTGCTTTTTTTTAAACGATATACGGCTTTCTTGTCATTTATTGCTAAAGTTATTAGTTTTTGCTGAAAATTAATTCTTCGATTAGAAAAGGACGGAGATACGTGACATCTTCTTAAGTAATTTTTTCTCACTTTGACCTTAAACTAACATTAAAGATGATCTTATACAAATGGACGAACCTCAAATTCCGCCTCAGCGATCACAAAAACCTTAGTAGTCAATGATTGTACTTGATTAAATAAATTTTACTTACTTTGATCTTGAAATGAGATCAAAGATGACCTTATACAGGAAAACAGACCTTAAATTTAGACTCAGCCATCCCATAAAACTCTAAAAGTCGATGATTGGATTTGATTAAATAACTTTTTCTCACTTTGATCTTGAAATGACATTGAAGATAACATTATACAGATTAACAGACCTCAAATTCAGACTCAGCAATCCCATCAAACCCTTAATAGTTGATGATTAGACTTGATAAAATAACTTCTTACACTTTGACCTTGAAATGACATTAAAGATGACCTTATACAGATTAACAGACCTCAAATTTAGACTCAGCGATCCTATAAAACTCTAACAGTCGATGATTAGATTGGATTAAATAGCTTTTTCTCACTTTGACCTTGAAATGACATTGAAGATGACCTTATACAAATTAACAGACCTCAAATTCAGACTCAGCGATCCCATAAAACCCTAATAGTCGATGATTAGACATCTTTTTCATTAAAATTTTCATCATTATATTCTTTTTTATTGAGGTTGCCTGTTGTAGTACGCCATCTCTGGGCTTCCATTTGGTTTCTTGACAAAGGGCCACAAAGTAGAATAAAGTTAAAGAAAATACCTACAATGTAAGCCGTTGTAGAACTTTTTTAGTCCACATGAATTTTGGAGAGGTGGGGCTGATCGCTTTGAAAAGAATGCCCCATATATATATATATATATATATTTGTGTTTGTGTCTGTGTGTGTGTGCACGCGTCTGTACGTATGCGTGTATATAATTCGAATATTACATTTTTTCTTTGAAATTCTTTAAAACTGGAGAAGGAAAAAAAGGCAGGTAGATTAAATAAAAGTTTATTATGCATCCAACTTCATAATTATTTATTTATATTAAAAATCAAATCTTATCAAGTAAAAATCTTATTTATAAATGTACAATTGTCGATAAACTATTGGTTATACGAGCACTTATATACATGTACGGAGTGTCGCCGATATGAAGTGGACAATTCGGATTTTCAAAGCGCAGATGGTGCTCGCGCATATTAGATACTGTAAAGTGTAAAAATTGTACATTTTTTGATTTAATGTGTATCAATAAATCTAATATTCCGAAATGTCAAAACTTCTTGAAATTCTATTATCTCAATGTTTCTGGGGCAGTCCTCAACATCGCACCATATAGTTTTACAAATTGTGCCTGATTTACTAGTCATTAAATGCTAAATTTGTACTTTCAATGAATTTAAAAATCTTTCAGTGAGGTCTGGAGCCATGACGTTCGTATACAAAGGTTTGTACAGAATTTGTTTATTCAAAAAATGAGATACTTATTTCATATCACAGACGAAATCATGTATACGAGGCTCGGGGTTAGTTCACTGATTAATGACAGTTTTTCTAATCAATAGGCAGTGTCGTTCTATGAAGCACGCTGCATCTGGTTCAGATTTACGGCATAACACGTCTTACCAATTGTTACACAATTTGCATGTCGCCGTAAAAACAGTTGCAGCTTCATTTATGTCTTAGAACATTATGACGAACTACCTTCAATAAACTGACAGTGACTTAGTACTTATTATCTTTTTTTTATCATACTGATAAATTATTTTTACATATCATTTACAATAGCGTCTTACAGATTTAAATAATATAGGTTTTTCTGACTCAAGAATTATTGATTTTACTTTTATTTTAAAGTAATATCGCAATCTTATTGCTTCTTTCCATGATTCAGTCGTGAATCTACCGTAATCTGAACAATTTCAAAATCGCGCTCGAATATAATTTCAAACCATGATATATAATCATATTCATACAGACTATTCACATGGTTTTCATAATAATTCCAGCGGAAAAAATAAATAAAACACTTGAAATCATTCGAAAAGTTTTAGAAGTAATCAGAAAGAAAATGAGGGAAACTGAAAGAAACAGTAAGAATTGAAATCGGTTGGAGAGACTTTGGTAAAATTGGGACGAGACATTCAAAGTATTCAAGTTTGTTTCCGCTTTTTTCGGTATATTTCATTTATTTTCATTTCTTTTCATTTTTTTACAAAATATCTTAGATTCTTTCCAGAATTAAACATTTATTTTCTATAAATATTCAGAATATTTCGGAGTCTCTCGGAAATTTTCGGATGGCTTCAAAATTTTTCAAAATTTCTCAGAAGTTTTCAATTTTTCTTAGAACTTTATGAATTTTTTCATATTTTTCCAGAATCTTTTAGAATATTAATTGAAATAATCAGAATATTTTAGAGTATTTTAATTGATTTCTAATTTTTCCCAAACTTTTCCAATTTTTCCAAATGTTTTCCCTATTTTTTTGAAGTTTTTGGATTTATTCCAATTATTTAAGTATTTCAATTAGATTATTAAAAAATTTGTAAAGAAATTGTTAGAAATTTTCAGAAACTTTCGAAAACCCTCGGAAATTTTCAGAAATTTTTGGAAAAATTCGAAAACAATCCGAATCTTACCAAAACTTTTTAAATTTTACGAATAATATTAGAAAATAACATTTATTGATAATAATAATTTGAAATATATACTTAACCTGTTAAATAATTTAATATTTCAGTATTTAAAATTCGACTTAATCAAAAATTTCAAGCTAAAAACTTGATTTTGAGCCCACTTAAAAAAGGAATCGAGCTTGAAATTGTAGACTGGGAAATCGTTAATACTCAACTATTTCAACAGACATTTTTTTGTTAAACAAACATATCACAAAACTATGATCTAGAAAATTATTTTTATTATAAATTAATTTTACAAATAAAGTTTTGTTTATACATACATAAAAATTAAATTTTTGTTTTTTAACTTAAATTTATGTTTTTTAACGTGCACAATAGCATATCTGGAAACTTTAACCTCAAAGAAAAACTTTAAAATTGAAAGAAACTGAAGTAAACTGAAATAAATTAAAACAAGTGAAAAGAAACTAAAGTAAATTGAGACAAACTGAAACAGATCAAAAGAAACTGAATAAAACCGAAACAGATAGAGACAAACTGAAAAAATCGGAATTTGTATGAAATCTAATTTTTTCCATATTTACTTTTAACATTGAATGAAATGAAAAATACCGAAAACTTGTAATAATTTCAAAACAAATTCAAAATGCTCCAATTATTTTATAAAAATTTTCCGTATGTTTCATTTTGTTCCAGTTTTCACAATTCATTACTTATTTCCAAATTTAAAATGAAATAATTTGATTAATTACAAGAGTTTTGGAAATATTCAGAAACAAACTGAATTAGTTTAAGGAAAAATGAAATAAAATGAAACAAACTGAAATTAAATGAAAGAAAACGAGAGAAATGAAAACGAATAGAAAGAAACTGAAACCAAAAGAATGAAACTGAAACAGTTTAAAAAATTTGAAATAAATTTTAAAAAAACTAAAATGAACCAAAATGATTATGACAGCTGATTTTTCTAAATCCACTTAGAAAATGATATAAAATGAGACATTCAGAAAACTTCCGAAAATTTCTGAAACAGTTTAAAATGTACCAATTATTTCGTCCCAATTTTCACAAGAACTTTCCGTTTCTTTCAGTTTCTTTCAGAAATTTTCAATTACTTTCGTTTATTTTTTCCGCTGGGGAAGAATTATATTTGTATGCAATGTAAGTCTAAACGTTAAAAGTAAGGTAATACACATATTTTAGTATTATACTATTTTACATGTTAAAGGTCAGTTTCAGACGAGGTTTTAGGCATTTTTTACTGATTGAAAGTAGCTAAAAAAGTAATTTAATTTCTTTTTAATAAAAATACATATCATAATTGCTTTCACTTGTGAATATCTATTCATTTTATCGTATGAGAAACGGAAGTGTGTACATTAGTCAAAATTTTTTTCTAGCTATTTTCGATCAGTGAAGTTAGTCGGAAGCTGATCCTTAATTGGAAAGTGACGCCATGAAATACCATGCAAAAACGAAAATTAGAACTACTAACCCCGGGCAAGATATGTTGGGTCATATAGCTCTACTAAATTTATTGAATATGATGATGTTCTAGTGTGCGAATACGTATTTATAATATTAGTGTAATTATATAAATTGAGGTCATGGTGATGCTTCCCCCTTCTGATAATATTTCTGATCCAAGTTTATGTTTCACTTCAATAAAAAAATTAGTAGGATTCAACTTGAGTGCGAACAACTAAAGAAATCTACCAAATACTTAAAAAGTTATGTACAAATTAGCAATTTATAGTATTTCGGGGTTAGGTTTGGTAACTTTGATATATTATTTGCGATTCAAGTTCATAAAAAAATAACCGCTCTAAAGGATTTTTTTATTTTAACTAAAATAATGGTATTAATATAGCTAATGTCAAAATTTGTCAAAATTTAAAGAACAAGCCGAAAAAAATAAAAAAGTAATAAATATCTTTTTCAAATTTTTTAAATTGAATAAAATATATAAAAGATCCCATGTGAGATCACATATGAGATCGCACACGAGATTGCATATGAGATGTCACGTGAAATCGCCTATGAGATCGCATATGAAATCGAATGTATATTCGTTAAATTTTTAAAATAAAATAAGTATATGTGCGATCTGACATGAGATCTCACATACATTTATTTTATTTTCAAAATTCAACGAATATATATGAGATTTTATGGGCGATTTCATATGAGATCTCACATGAGAATTCATACAATATATTCAGTAGGTATGATTTTTCTCTGATTTTTCTTCAAATTTAAACATATTTACACTCTTCCGATTCTCATTTATTTAAAATAAGTTCATACCTATAAGTAGAATAGGTGGTAGCGCAGGGACTAAGGCTCTTGGCTCATGCTGTAGTAGACCAAAGTTTAATCCCCGGGGAAATTTTGAAAAAATTTTTCTGAATTTTTCTCTGTGAAATAGAACTAGGAGACCACACTGAAAAACTTTTCTTACGAAAACACTATGATGAAAAGCAAAAAGTGTTTTGGCACGAACGTATTAATGCTCTAGTTTACGAATGTTCGTAGTTATTCAGCACGAAGATCGTAGTGCATGAGCTGCAGAAAACGGTACAAGTAAAACCCTCTGACGCTCGAAGTTAAGGGCTATGAATTTCGTAGAATATATGATTAATACTAATATCATATGTGTATACTTTGAATTTCATAGCTCAGCATTATGAGCTTCGTAGTAAAATCACACGAACATTCAAAACTCGAAAAGAGAGTCGAGTGCGGCTCTCCCACTTCTTCACACAAAAAGCAAATGAGGAGAAAAGATAAAACTCACGCTTTATGAGAAAAACTGCCTCGATTGAAATGGCGTTCTTTAATAACATAGATATTATTTATATATAGATATAAAATTAAAAATATATTTTAATATTTTACGCAATTTAAGTGTAAAAAAAATTTAAATAAGCATTTTGAAAAGCCAATAATTCAAAGAAATTATTTAATCTATTTGTTAATTATTCTAATTACTGTGTCACCCAAATTTCGCTAAAAATAAAATGTTAAGAAATATTTTTATTGTTAATCTATAGTTCTATTATATTTTTAGCATAATAAATATAACTTAATTTTTTGTAAATATTTATTTCGTTTGAATGAAATTAAAATTATATTTACATTAAAACTTCTTAACAATAGTATTGGTTTTAGTTTTTATATAAGAATAATTAGATGTAAAGATATATTTGTTATATTCTATTGAAGATAATAGTATATACATGTAAGCAAATATTTTATAACTACATTGATAGTAAATATAATAGAAATTTCTTTAGTTTTATAAAATTATTTTTTTAGTATCGCTTATTTGAGTAATTCTCTAGAACTTTTAACTTTTAATGTCACTGTTTTTAAACAATTTTTTAACAGTTTCCATTCCGTTATTTTGAGGAACACAAAACTTTACTAAAAAATTTTCTATTATATTTACTATTAATGTAGTTATAGAATATTTGCTTACATGTATATACTATTATCTTCAATAGAATATAACAAATATATCTTTACATCAAATTATTCTTATATAAAAACTAAAACCAATAGTATTGTTAAGAAGTTTTAATGTAAATATAATTTTAATTTCATTCAAACGAAATAAATATTTACAAAAAATTAAGTTATATTTATTATGCTAAAAATATAATAGAACTATAGATTAACAATAAAAATATTTCTTAACATTTTATTTTTAGCGAAATTTGGCTGACACAGTAATTAGAATAATTAACAAATAGATTAAATAATTTCTTTGAATTATTGGCTTTTCAAAATGCTTATTTAAATTTTTTTTACACTTAAATTGCGTAAAATATTAAAATATATTTATAATTTTATATCTATATATAAATAATATCTATGTTATTAAAGAACGCCATTTCAATCGAGGCAGTTTTTCTCATAAAGCGTGAGTTTTATCTTTTCTCCTCATTTGCTTTTTGTATGAAGGAGTGGGAGAGCCGCACTCGACTCTCTTTTCGAGTTTTGAATGTTCGTGTGATTTTACTACGAAGCTCATAGTGCTGAGCTACGAAATTCAAAGTATACACATATGATATTAGTATCAATCGTATATTCTACGAAATTCATAGCCCTTAACTTTGAGCGTCAAAGGGTTTTACTTGTACCGTTTTCTACAGCTCATGCACTACGATCTTCGTGCTGAATAACTACGAACATTCGTAAACTAGAGCATTAATACGTTCGTGCCAAAACACTTTTTGCTTTTCATCATAGTGTTTTCGTACAAAAAGTTTTTCAGTGCAGGAAAAAGCAATTACAAATTCTCCCAGGCCTATAAAAATTACATGAGTAAGGTGAAATCACGGGTCTCAGTCCACAGCGATCAAGAGACCCACTGGCAATAAAATAGAGGAAAAGATGATATCTCCATTGTGGTTTCCTAGTGGAAATATAAAAAATGCATCATTTATTGAAATAGTTTAAAATAAGTCAAAACTGTTTAAAAATGTTTAAAACTGTTTAAAACTATTCAAAATAGTTTATAAATGTGAAATTTGGGACATTTAAAACAGTTATAAACAGTTTCAAACATGTTTGAGCAGTATTGAACAATACAGAATAATTTAAAACTGAAGTGAACATTTTCTCGTATGTATTATATACATTTTTAATATATATAAGAAAATTTTTACAAACACAAAATTATGAAACACTGTTTGAAATCATGTCAAACTTTTTAAAACTTTTTAAAACTGTTGAAAACTGTTCAAGTTAATAAAAAATAGTTCATATTGATTTAAAATTGTTTCAAATATTTTGAATATTTAAAATAATCTACAACTTTTTAACATAAAAAATTCAAAACTATTAAACACCGTTTGAAATCATTTCGAACTTATCAAAACTTTTTGAAAGTGTTTAAAAATGTTAAAAAGTGTTCATAACTGTTTTGAATGTCCTAAATTTTGCACTTATAAACAGTTTCAAACAGTTTTGAACAGTTTTAAACATTTTTAAACATTTTATATTTCCGCTAGGGATCACAAACAATTCCGATATTTATTCATATGAAAAAAAAACGAAATTTATTTTTAAACTATATTTGATCGGTAAAGCAAACCCTTAAGAATTTTGTTTTATAATAGGTCATTTATTTTTGTCCTTTTCTAATCTTAATCTCAACTTTATTATATATTGTGTCATGAAACGAATTTTTAAATTAGTGTTATTCAAAAACTAAATAATAATAAAAAGATATAATATTTTTATAAATTATTAATTTTTTCAATAATATAGCATAAAAGAAAAGAATAATTGGACATTAGTGATATTTGATATTAAAAGAAAACAGGCACGTTTGTTCTAAATTCATCCTAGAGCAGGTGGCTCATCTTTGTCCTTTCATATTGACGAAATGAAATTTCATTTTTAACTGCAAAATGTTTAAAAAAAAATAGGAAGCCTTATTTTCCACTATGAAAATAGTTATTATACATTGTTTTGAAATGATATTAAATTAGTATGTTCAAATGTTCTTTTTATCACGGAATTTCACGCAAAATTTGTAACTACACAGCATAAAAAGTTTTTTTAACTTTAAAGAAGGTGTTTTTGAATATAAGAAATACGGTGCAAAGAAATGAATTTCTTTGAGTCAATGAAAAATAATTTTTAAATTAATAAAATAATTTTTAAAATAAAAAAAAAACCTTGAAATATTCTTTTTCTTTGTAAAATATTATATTCGAAAAAAACAATGTTCGAATTTAGAAAAATATCTTATTAACTTTAAGAAATTAGTTACTTCCAAAATAGTATTGAAAGTCAGTAAAACTTCCTTAAAAATAATGCTATATTTTTTTATTGAAAAAATGTAATATTTATTTAAAATAATTTTTATATAAAAATGAAAAAAATATCTTACATCAAATAATTTCTTGATCCAAAGACATCATTTTTAAATTAAACAAATTAGTTCATGACTTCCATAAACCTATCTCTTTTCAACAATAGAATGTTTGTTGATGCAAAAAAGCGGTGTAATAGATTACATTTCTTTACATTACAAAGAGGATTTTGAATTGAAAAAAAAAACAATTGTCAGAATAAAGAAAATATAACTAAAAAACTTAAAAAATTCTCTCATTTTAATAAAGTAATTATTATTTTGATTAAAAACGTACATTACAGTAAAAAAAATTTCACAACAATTATTTATAAACATAATTACAAAAAATTAATTTTAATTAAAATCATTATTTAACTGTTTTAAAGAAATACTTCTTTGAATAAAAAAATTATTTTTTGAATCAAAAGAGTTCCAGTAATTAAAAAAAAATTAAAATTTATATTGCAGAAAAAAAAACTTAAATTTGTTGAAACATTTATTTGAATTAATATTTTTAATTTACTTGTAACAAATTATTTCTATGCTTAAAAGTGATGTTTCATGTTTTCAAAATAATATTTTTCTACAAAAAAATATTTTTTAGGCTTGAAAAATTCAGATATATTTTTAAAGAAAGATAATATTGATTCAATGTATAGTTACTTCCATTTGGTCCGCAGAAAATAATTAATACGCAATACTTTTTATATGCATAAAAATATTTTATTATAGGAAAAAAATTTTATTTTAATTATTTAACTTAATTTTTATTTTGACATTACGAGATATAAATTTAAAATAAAATTAATAATTTCCAGTATGAGATATTGTTAAGTTCAAGAAATATCTTATGTATGTTGAGAAATATTTTATTGATATTTAAAAATTTTATTTTCACTGACGGAATAAATGATATTGATAAAAAAAATATCTTACCGATTGCCCGAAAGAATATATTCGATACAATAAAATTTTTTTCGATACTAATATATTTTTTTCCAGTGTAGCTATTAACGAGATCAAATAACGGTTGTATCATCTGTCTTTTATTCTTATCATGGAGAGACAAAGACATAATTAGGTTCAAGTAACAACCGCTACTTGAGTTAGGTCTATGAATAGGAGCCTAAGATCGTCTATGATAATAAAAATTTATATGGTTGGAATATATATTCAGAATAGATTAAATTAAAAATATTATTCTCTTCATTAAGAAATAATAAGTTGATTGAAAAAATTTTTTCTCATTTATCTTTTAGTCTATTTTCAATTATAATTAATTTTATTAAAAACGAAGCAATTTATTTCAACATATTTTAACAATGAAAATAATACTTCTAATTTATGTAGAAATAATACTTTTAATTATATTTAAAAGTATTATAAAAATAATTTCAATTTATAAAATTCATAGTAAAGGATTAAATATTTTCATCTTACCTGCCAAAAATGAAATGTTGGCTCTCGAATATTCGCTTTTGTGACTCGAAGGACTACAGTGAATTTGACAGTGGTGATTTTTAACGAAGTAAAATCCGTTATTATCAAAGTCCTCACAATCGTCCGGCACAAAAGACACAAGAGTATCTTTTTTTTTGTACTTTTCTAATACATCGGCTTTGTTCCAGATGCTTCTCGGGGTTGCACACGCCGTATTCGCAAAATTTATATATATATATATATATATATATTGTAACGGCTCATATTGATTTTGGGTATAATTATTAAATTAAACACAAATATGTCATAAGAATGACTATATTATTTAAAAGATAGAATAAATTTTAGTTATAAGAAATTTAAATTACATTAAAAGAATAAGTAGGACTTCATAGTTACCTACTGAGGTCGATAAGATAACTTAAATATATATATATAGATATAGTAAAATGATTATAGAAATAGAATGTTCTATTTCTTTTAATAAAAAGTATTATCAATATTTAATTGTTAATAATAAAATGTAACTTTCTAAAATAATTGTGTATATATAAATAGAACATTCAATTTATATAATATGTATGAAACTGATTACTCTATTTAAAGTTTAAAGATATTAATTAAAATATAAAAGATTAACTTTTTCAATTAATAAATAATAAAATTAACTATAAAAAATAGTTATTTGAAATGTAAAGGAAATAGAATGTTTCTTTTACTAATACATTTATCTTAATTAAATGTTTCTTTTGTAAATATCTAAAATAAATGTTATGGAACATTCTATTTCCTAAAATATAATTCTTCAATAAGAAATAGAACCTCATAGAAGGTTTAAGAAATAATATAAAAGGGCGTGAACTCAAGCAAGCTCTCTCATTATCTTTTAGATGTTCGACCATGAAACATCTAACATGGATACTATATTCATTCAATCTTATACTGTTAGAAGTATAAGATTTAAGCATTCTGTCTTAAAATACTAAGTAACTTTTGAATCTTTGTAAAATATATATATTTTCTTAATTTTTTAATAAAAAGATTAAGTATTTCAAATTTAAATGAGACTGTGTTTAAAAAGTTATTGATAAAAGTATAACTCATCTCATCTCATTAATCATTTTTCATATAAATACTAAACGAATTAACTATCGCACATTGAAGAGTATTGCACTTGGATATGTCGTCGATAATAATTTGTTTATTCATTTTGCATTAAATAGAAGTGTTATTTATCGCACATCTAAGAGTATTGCACTCAAAGATGTCGTCGATTTAAACACTTCTCTACATATCTCATATAATAAAAAAGTTGATTATCGCACTCTTTAGAGTATTGCACTCAACGGAGTCGTCGATAATAACTTTTATCATTCTACCCTCTCATCCACACGTAAAGAAAATTATAAATTATCGCATCTCTAAGAGTATTGCACTGAAGGGGATCGTCGATAAACATAATTTTCTTATACAATATTGTTGTATGCACCTTGTATATGCATGGAATTAGTTAAAATAATGAAGTAAATTTAAATTCGGTAATTAAAATATTACCTGGCGACCGTGAATAAAGTCGGGAACGCTTTAATATATATATATATATATATATATATATATATATATATATATATATATATATATATATATATATATATATATATGGGACGTTTCACGTCAACTCACCTATCAAAAAAATAGAATTTGTCGGAAATCTGTGAAAATGTCCTATTTGATACCCAAAATATACAAAAAAAATTTTAGAGATCAAGGTCAAAGGGATCAGGATTTAAACGTGATGGAATTTTTCGAATTTTCCAAATTTTTTGCTAAATCAATATTTTAATGATTTTTTTCCTCAAAAACTATCAATTTTTTGTTAAAACTTTATGGAATACTTTTTCTTGGAAATTAGATGTAGAATCCACCTGAATTTTTGCAAATTATAATATACTGACTTTTATGCTTACTTGATCGATTTAAACATATTATTTAGTATATCTAAAAATCGAGCAGGTTAAATTGGCTTTTCAAAGTCTTATTTTGCTTTCTCATAGAGAAAGCGTTGTATCGGTAAAAAAAATTTTTTTCTATTTTTTCATTAATTTGTACATATTTGAACTCGGTGAGTCGAAAAAAGTGGTTTCCAGAAAATGTCTGTATGTATGTGTGTGTGTGTGTGTGTGTGTGTGGATGTATGAATTCAGTTAGTAAACTGTATCTCGAGAACTACTCGATGGATTTGCTTCTAATTTTGCATGGAATTTAGTTTTGTGACTAACTTGCTGGGAAGCTATTGATAATTTGGTTCATCCAGCGTAGTTTTTATTTTAAAGTTTAAAAAAAAAAAAAAAAATCGATTTTTCGTTTTTTGGTTTTTTTTTGCTTACTACTCGATGAATTTGCTTCAAAATTTGCATGGAATTTATTTCTGATTGCCCGGATGAAATAAATTTTTAAAAACTGATTTTCTTAGCTCAGTTTTAATTTTAGAGCATTTTGAAATTTTTGAAAAAAATGTTTCTATTTATTAAGCCAATAAAATCTTAAAAACTACTCGATGGATTTACTTCAAATTTTCCATACAATTCAATTTTTTGATGAACTGGTGCGGAAGCTATTGGGAATTGGTTTTCTTAGCGCAGTTTTTTTTTTAGAATCATTTTAAGAATTTTTAAAAAATTTCGATTTTTCATTTTTTTTGTATTTTACGTAAACTACTCGAAGAATTTGTTCGAAAATTTGTATGGAACTTTATTTCGACTGCCAAAATTCTTAAAAATTTTGTAAACTAATTTTCTTAGCGCACTTTTAATTTTAGAGCATTTAAAATTTTTTAAAAAATTTTAATTTTTAATTTTTTTTCATTTTACGAAAACCGTTCGATTGATTTGATCCAAAATTTGTATGCAATTAATTCGCTACTATCTAAAGAAAACAAGCTTTGGAATACTAATTTTCTCAGCGCAGTTTTAATTTTAGAGCACTTTGAAAATTTTCTAAAAAATTTTTATTTTTCATTTATTTTCTTTTTTGCGTTAACCATACTATAAATTTTCTCCAAAATTTTCATACGATTAATTCGCTATTGTCTGAAAAAAATAAGCTTTTGGAAACTAATTTTCTTAGTGTGGTTACAATTTTAGAGAATTTTAAAGATTTAAAAAAAAATTTTGATTCTTCTTTTCTTATTTTTTTTTATTCTACGTAAAGTACTCGATAGATTTGTTCTAAAAATTACAGGGAAATTATTTGCGACTGCCAAAAGAAGGAAAATTTTCAAAAATTGATTTTCATAGGGTAGTTTTAATTTTAGAGCATTTTTAAAATTTTAAAAAAGAAATTTTGAAAAGAAAATATTATTTATTTAACCAGTTAGATCTCGAAAATTACTCGATGGATTCGCTTCAAATTTTGTATACCATCTATGTTTTTGTATAACTAGGCGGGAAGCTATAGAAAATTTGTATTCATAGTGTATTTTTTTTTATAGAGCCATTTTAAGAATTTAAAAAATTTTCGATTTTTAATTTTTTTTTGTATTTTACGTAAGTTAATTGATGAATTTGCTTTGAGATTTCCATAGGAATAATTTGCATCTGCCAAAAGAAGGATAACTTTTATAAACCGATCTTTTTAGCGTAGTTTTCATTTTAGAAAATTTTAGTCTGTTTTCACATTTTAATGCATATCTGCTGAAATTTAATTGCGACTGAAACGTGCGACAGATTTGTAACAGATTGCCAATCGAAACGTGCGATTCAAAGATAAGAATAAACGCGCAAATTTGCAGCAAAATCGAAGCAGTCTTCCGTAAGAATATTACAGCAGCAATTTACTACAGAATTACATAAGAAAGACATAAGTTAAGTGCAATTATATGACGAGAATAAACACGCAAACTTGCAGCAGAATCGAAGCAGTCTTCCGTAAGAATGTTGCAGCAGCACTTTACCCCAGAATTACATAAGTATGACATAAGTTGAGCGCAATTATATGACGAGAATAAACACGCATACTTGCAGCAGAATTGAAGCAGTCTTCCGTAAGAACCTTGCAGCAGCACTTTACCCCAGAATTAGATAAGAATTACATAAGTCAAGTGCAAATATATGCCCACTAGTTATATATTAATATCACATTTGAATAAATATAAAAAAATTAATGAAACTCAAAGAGCTCTATGAGAAAGCATTCCGCCAAAGCACTTGGCAGCGTTTTTTTTGTTTTTTTATGAGGAAAAAATATATGAAGCCTCCAGTTGGGCAGCCTTCTTAAAGTTACTTAATTGTGCAAAAATGTCTGAAAAAATCGCTATTTTAGATCAATGATGAGATTCGTGATTTTTTTTCTGAAAAAGTATTGATTTTTGGGACAAATGTATGAAAATGTTTTTCATTGGAAATTGTATGTAAAATGTATGTAAATTTTTGCAAATTATTATTTGCTAAACATCACAAATTATAAATGGAATTTTGAAATTTTAAAATTTATTTTTTGTTAAATTTTTAGTATATATGGTTCATAATGTCTTAAATTACAATTTGTAAAAATATGTCTATATTCTACACATGATTTCCAATAAAAAACATATTCATACATTTGTCCCAAAAATCAATACTTTTTCAGAAAAAAAATCACGAATCTCATCATTGATCCAAAATAGCGATTTATTCAGACATTTTTGCACAATTAAGTAACTTTAAGAAGGCTGCCCAACTGGAGGCTTCGTATATTTTTTCCTCATAAACAAAAAAAAATAAGAGTTTAAAAAGCCAATTTAACCTGCTCGATTTTTAGATATACTAAATAGTATGTTTAAGAGCATGACGAAGCTGTCCGCCTTCTAATAATATTTCCAATCTTAACTTATAAATAAACGATGCGTTCAATTGAGTTTTTTTGCTATAAAGAAAAAATTTGTAAGATTAAACTCTAGTGCGGACAACTCAAGAAAACCACCAAAATATTATACACACAAAGTTATAATAATAACTTTCAATATATCGTATTTTGAGGTTAGGTTTGTCGAGTTTGATATCTAATTTCCAATCCAAGCTCATAAAAAAATAAAAAGTCCAAATGATTTTTTATTTTCACAAAAATTATTGTACTAATATAACTTTAGTGCGGACAAGTCATTATATTTGTTTAATTTAAGAATTTAAAAAGATATCGATAAAATAAAAAAGGCAAAACTCGATTGCTGCAGCTCCGACATGCCGTCAAATCGATCAAGTAAGCATAAAAATCAGTATATTGTAATTTGCAAAAATTCAGGTGAATTCTACATCTCATTTCCAAGAAAAAGTATTCTATTAAGTTTTAACGAAAAATTGATAGTTTTTGAGGAAAAAATTCATTAAAATATTTATTTAGTAAAAAATTTGGAAAATTCGAAAAATTCCATCACGTTTAAATCCTGACCCCTTTGACCTCGATCTCTAAAATTTTTTTTGTATATTTTGGGTAGTAAATAGAACATTTTCACAGATTTTCGACGAATTCTATTTTTTTGTTAGGTGAGTTGACGTGAAACGTCCATATATATATATATATATATATATATATATATATATATATATATATATATATATATATGTATGTATTGCATCGTATGGATGCGTTTACAGACTTTTCATTGTCTTGCTTACGAAATTACGTTCGCATACAAATGGCTGTGTTAAACACGCTTTTTGAAGTTGCGCACTTGTGATGCTTAGTATATTGCTGTGTCTGAAAATCTACTGCAGATACTGGGGGTTTCTTTATAGATAAGCTGTATCGACCAATCAGAAAGCTTCTTTAGAGCTATTTAACGCGTGATAAATTTTGTGAACACGGCGTGCGCAACCCCGAGAAGCATTTGGAACAAAGCCGATGTATAAGAAGAGTACGAAAAAAAGATACTCTTGCGTCTTTTGTGTCAGACGATTGTGATGACTTTGATAATAACGGATTTCACTTCGTTAAAAATAATCACCGTCAACTTCACTGTAATCCTTCGAGTCGCAAAGGCGAATATTCGAGAGCCAACATTTTATTTCTTGCAGGTAAGATAAAAATATTTCAACCTTTACTATGAATTATATAAATTGAAATTATTTCCATTATTTAAGAGGCCGCTGTATCTCTGTCCTTTTCTAATTAAAAAATTGACTTTTTTCCCAAAATTAGTAACAAGAAACAAAAATAAATAGATGGTTTCGATGTGTTTAATAAAATGTAATATTTTCTTTGATTAGTATAAATTAATTTTATTGCTTCGTTTTTAAGAAAAGTTGGAATAACTTCAAAAATTAGAAATTAGTGTCAAATAATGGGATTTTCAAGTTATTCCAACTTTTCTTGAAAATAAAGCGGTGGAATTAAATTATTCTTATCAGAGAAAATATTGCTTTCTATTACACGAATCGAAACCATCTCTTTATTTTTGCCTGAAGCTATTAGTTTTTATAAAAAATAAATTTTAAATAGATTCGGTAAAACAGGTAACTGTGTCGGTATACGGCTGACTCTTAAATAAGATTAAAAGTATTATTTTGAGATAAATTAGAAGTATTATTTTCATTGTTAAAATATGTTAGAATAAATTGCTCCGTTTTTAATAAAATTTATTATAATTAAAAATAGACTAAAAAATAAATAAGAGAAAATTATTTTTCAATCAACTTATTATTTTTATTAATGGAAAAAATAGTATTTATTATTTAATCTACTTTGAATATATATTCCAACCATATAAATTTTCATTATCATAGACGATCTATTCATATACCTAACTCAAGTAGCGGTTGTTACTTGAACCTAGTTCTGTCTTTGTCGCTCCATGATGAGAATAAATGATAGATGATAAAACCGTTACTTGAGATCTAATAGCTACACTGGAAAAAAAATTTCTTTGTAACGAAAAAATTTTTATTATATCGAATAGATTCTTTCTGGTTATCGGTGGAATACTTTTTATATCAATATCATTTATTCCTTTAGTGAAAATAACATTTTTAAATATCAATGAAATATTGCTCAACATACATAAGATATTTCTTAAACTTAAAAATATCTCATACTGGAAGTTATTAATTTTATTTTAAATTAATATTTCGTAATAAAAATAAAATTTTTTTCCTCCAATAAAATATTTTCATGCATATAAAAAATATTTCGAATTAATTAATTTCTTCGTACCAAATATTGGCCAGGGGGAATTTTTAATTGGTTTCTCCTGGTCTCCTAATTCTATTTCACAGAGAAAAATTCAGAAAAATTTTTCCAAAATTTTCGCAGAGATTAAACCCCGGTCTACTGCAGCATGAGCCAAGGGTCTTAGTCCCTTCGCTACCACCGATTCCACTTATAGGTGGATAGATGTAGATAGATATTATTTTATTTTGTAAAAGAGTACAAAAACGTGTAATACAATTTGTAAATATAGAAACAATAAGTATTGCACAAAAAGTATAAATATATATGTAAATGTTAATATTGCACAATTAATATCACAGTCAGTCAATAAATCTAATCATACTGAATAAGTAAGTCACAAACTAAAATAAATTAAAGTGATATCACAAAGTAATCATAAAATACACGCAATATAAATAAAAATAATCATATAAATAAAAATCAGTCGTACAATATCTATCAGTCACAATATTAAAATTTAAAAGAATTAAATTTTATACATAATAAAATAAAATAACAAGCGGACGCAATAGCATGAAACGCAGTCAAGAATAAATTCAAATAAAAACTCTCACTCACTAACCATTCAGCCAACACTCATACAACAAATACACTCACACCTTAAACCTATATAGAGGACGTTACAAAAATAAATTAAATAAATTAACATAAATTAACATAAATTAATAGTAAAAAGTATTAATCTAGGTCGAGCATGTACCCTCTCACCGCTGATTTGAACCTACTGAAAGATGGAAGATGTTTAATCTCAGCAGGCAGGGAGTTCCAAAAATGCGCACCTTGAACTTGGAAGGAATTCCCGCCAACCTCAGTACGTATAAAGGGCACCGCTAGATCCCTGATTTCTCCCCTAGTAGCCACCCTGGGTACACATCTAGTAAAGAGACCCATTAGATGCTCCAGAGTATTCATAGGTATGAACTTATTTTAAATAAATGTGAATATGAAGAGTGTAAATATGTTTAAATATAAAGAACAATCCGAGAAAAATCACACCTACTAAAAATATTGTATGAACTCTCATGTGAAATCTCATATGAAATCGTCTATGAAATCTCATATATATTCGTTGAATTTTGAAAATAAAATAAATATATGTGAGATCTCATGTCAGATTGCGAATATATTTTTTTTATTTTAAAAATTTAACGAATATACATTGGATTTTATATGCGATTCCATAGGCGATTTCATGTGACATCTCATATGCAGTCTCGTGTGCGATGTCATATGTGATCTCACATGGGATCTCTTATATATTTATTCAATTTAAAAAATTTGAAAAAGATATTTATTACTTTTTTATTTTTTTCGGCTTGTTCTTTAAATTTTGACAAATTTTGACATTAGCTATATTAATACTATTATTTTAGTTAAAATAAAAAATCCTTTGGAGCTGTTAATTTTTTATAAACTCAGATCGCAGACATCAAAGTTGACAAAACTAACCTCAAAATACTATAAATTGAAAACTTGTATATAAATTTTCAAATATAAGATTTTGGTAGATTTCTTTAGTTGTCCGCACTCAAGTTGAATCCTACTACTTTTTTTCTTGGAGTGAAAAAATCCGATTAAATTCTCCATTTACTCATAAAGATGGATAACAAATATTATCACAAGGGGAGCTTCATTATGCCCTCAATGTATTTAATTACATTAATATTATAAATATGTATTCAAATACAGAACATCATCATATTCGATAAATTTAGTGGAGCCACAAGACCCAATGCATCTTGCCCGGGGTTAGTATTCCTTATTTTAGCCACTTCATTTAATTTGAATTGTATTTCATGGCGTCACTTTCCACTTCGGATCAGCTTTCGACTAACTTTACCGATCGAAAATAGCTAAAAAAGATATTTTGTTTTTATTTTTTTTTTGGCTTATTCTTTGAATTTGGAAAAATTTACGCACTTCCGCTTCTCATTTGTTAAAATAAATAGATATTTACAAGTGAAAAAATTTTGATATGTATTTTTATCAAAAATAAACGAAGTTACTTATTTATCCACTTTCGATGGGTAAAAAAGGTCTATACCTCATCTTCAAGAGTAAGCTGGAGCAAATGTGATTACCGACCGAGAGGTAAAAATATTTTTTAATCATAAATTAAATAATTATACTGTTTTCAGAAGGAATTGTTATCGAGCGCAATTTTTTATTCATACATGATTGTATAATAGATGTTTTTTTCATAATATTCATCATATTTTAAACAAAAAGTAAGTAACCGTACTTACAGTTTAATAAACAATTCTTGTATAGAATTGTTTAATTTTCAAATTTTCCTTTAATTATTTTGGTGAGTGCAATACAGAAATAAATTTCGTGAATGTATTTGAAATTTTAATGCATTCCATTACGTTTAGTAGGAGAAAATTAAACAACGGATGTTCAATTCTCGGTCAGTATCGAATCTGCTTCGACCTGCTCTTGACGAATAGCATAATAATAAGATCAATTTATCATCTTGCTTCTAATGTTTGGACTTAAATTGCATGCAAATATAATTCTTACTATGGAAACTATGTGAATAGTCTGTATGAATATGATTATATATCATGGTTTATAATTATATTCGAGCACGATTTTGAAATTTTTCAGATTACGGTAGATTCACGACTGAATTATGAAAAGAAGCAATAAGATTGCGATAATACTTTAAAATAAAAGTAAAATCAATAATTTTTGAGTCAGAAGAACCTATATTGTTTAAATCTGTAAGACGCTATTGTAAATGATATGTAAAAATAATTTATCAGTATGATAAAAAAAAGATAATAAGTACTAAGTCACTGTCAGTTCATTGAAGGTAGTTTTTCATAATGTTCTAAGACATAAATGAAGCTGCAACTGTTTTACAACACTACCTATTGATTAAAAAAACTGTCATTAATCAGTGAACTGATCCCGAACCTCGTATACATGATTTCGTCTGTGATATGAAATAAGTATCTCATTTTTTGAATACACAAATTCTGTACAAACCTTTGTATACGAACGGCATCGCTCCAGACCTCACTGAAAAGTGACGGCCTTCTCGTGTGTAAAAGGCGATAAGCATAATTGTAGTGACTAGTATCTTAAATATTACTTGTAAATAACGTCTAAATCTTCGTAAAAAATTTTTTTCTATTATTATTCAATCGCCAAGTATAATTACGCTCGAATATAGTTTAAAACCATAATCAATAATAGCATGTTTTAGATAACGATTGTTTTGTAGATGTAGTGTAGAATCATTTAATCGTAATTTTATTAATATATATAATATATAAATAAATTGAATTATAGACCAAAATTTAGATTTTATATTTGTTGACATTAATTACAACTATAAGTGTAGGAAAAAATCAAATTTTTTTGCACATGAGATCTCACGTGAGATCTCACGTGAGATCTCATGCCCAAAAAAATTTTATTTCAGTTCACACGAGATCTCATATAAGATCTCATGTGAGATCTTCTGTGAGATCGGGTATCGGGAAAAATTATACTTTTCGCGCATGAGCTTTCACATGAGATCTCACGTGAGATCGGGCATCAGGAAAAATAAAATTTTGCGGCACATGAGATCTCACGTGAGATCTCATATGAGTTCTCATATGAGATCTCGTTTCGTTTTCAATCGTAAGATCTCACATGAGATCTCACGTGAGATCTCATGTCATTTTTTTCAGTAGGATAATTTACAATAATTTACAATATTTTACAGTACTTTACAATATTACATGAGTATTTTTTTTTTTTTTTTTAATCCTACACTATTTTTTTTATTTTATATATACATAGACATACGTATTTTATTCACAACGAGGTTTCTTATATCCATACGGGAAAGATGTGCATTTATCTAAATGCTTTCGTTTAATACTATTTACGCGGCAAATTTTTGTTTCTTGCTTTGTAATTACATCGTTATACTTCGTGCGTCTAATAGCGCTAAATGAATGCGCTATTTCTTTATTCTTTTTCAAAACTAAAGACTTGACACTGTTATAATTCAAAATATCTTTTGTTTTGTCATTACTTTTCACAATATATGAATAAAATCTAGGACCTGCGCTTACAAACGATGTTATATAACTATCTCTACCATAACATTCTAATTCATCAGTTATATCACCCAAAAGCCTACCTGTAAGATCTCTATATTCATTTGCTGTATTTTTACTTAAATAGATACAAGAATCTGTATCATAATATAATACGCGCTGCTCCAACTGTTCTAAATAACTATACAACCTAAGCCTTGCTTGTGCTGTAGTATAAGTAGCAATAACCACGTTTGTCAATGGCGATGGCTTATATTAATTTCCGTTGTATTTCCAGTTAACATAAAAAGTATTTTGATTAACCGGTAAAACATCAACTAAAATTTTATCGTCACTTTCTGAAGTTTGAAAGAACTGTTGACCGTATCTAATAATTTCTGTGGTACCCATATTTTCCCTCTGACCAAATTTTCCCCAAAAAAAATTAAAGTATAACTTTGCTAAAAAACACAGCCCTGGATTTTTTCCTATATTTTCTTTTTCTAAAATTATGCCTTCTTCGCGTGCATATTCTTCAATATATTCGTCGCATTAATTTTTGTTTGTACAATTTACCGGCCACCCACTAGCTTGTTCTTTAATCTTTAGCAACACGTTAATATAATTCGAAAATAACCCACCTTGTTTAGTTTTTTGATTATATTGAGAAACCTTATATTGCCATATCGTGAATAGCTGTTATACGATATCCCATTATTACGGCCTTTTTTAACTCCTCTGATACCCATGTACCTGTAAACTCCCTGTCACTAATGTTTTCGTGCGTTCATTCGCTTTCGTTTAAATTCTCACAACATGTATGACATAATGGAAACATTAAGCGCTTGTGCATTCGAACAGGGAGTACAGGTAAAAACAAAGATCGCGGTGGTAATACGCGACATTTGACTACACCTTCGACTTTTTCTAAACTATATTCGATACCTGTTAAAATGCGACATTTATCTCCTATAAAAATTTCCGGATGATCTATAGGAAATTTACCGGTTTTACATACATAAGGATATGAGGAACAAATATCTACATAATTGATTTTTTCCCCTTTTTGTACCCCTACGAGAGAAACAGTATTCTCGGTTCTACCTCCGTGAAAACTATCTCGCGGGTTTAATATGTTGCTCATCTACAAAGGGTGATTAATTAGATATTGCTCTACTTCGGTATTTTCCCGTTTGAAATTTTTGAACTCGCATTCCCAAATTTCTGTTAAAACGTACCCATGCGCTTCAATTAACTCCGATGTTTCTAAGGTTTTTTTCAAAGCGCTGCTGTAAACTATCCCCATAGGTTTCAGATATTTTGGAACGATCTTCCTCCTTGAAACATTTTTTACATCCATGCCAAAATCATCCGTGGTATTTCGAACTTTTAGTAGCGTGTATAATATTATGTCCCAATTCTTTTCTTTTTAAATAAGCCACTCAATTAAACTTCGTGAATGAGTGCTTTTTTTCCTGTAACCACCGGTAGGTATTATGCCAATACTATTAGTTGTTAAAAATTTTTTTCTAAAAATTCTTAAGCAAGCGCTTGCTATTGTTGTAGCTTCGGCAAACGGACACGTATCTCCTACTTCTATAAAACATTTTCTAAAAGCTGAGCAAGCTTTTCTTAATATATTGACATCCGTTTTGCAATATTTTACGATTTCGTCTTGAAAATCAAAAAGATAATTCTTAGAAATCATGTCCTCATACCATTGAGAAAACTTTTCCCTCTCTGATATGGACATTTTTTCCAGAGAATAAAACTTTTGAGGTGGCATAGGGCCGACATAATTTTGTTTTGCTAAAATATTATATAAATGCGGGAAAGTACCCTTCACCACATCGCAGGAAAATTCGAAAGCTTCCGGCAATTTATCTAATTTTATGTGAAAATAATTCTGTCTATAAATTTAACATGATGTCCTAATGTCATTAGTATATTACTAGTACCGTTCATAGTCACCATCAGTACTATGTTAGTTTCTTCAACTAACATAGATATTTAAGAATGAATTGCCCGTCGTAGCTTTTGCTATTATGGGCGATACAAATAAGTGATTTTATATTCTTAGCTCACGATGTTTTTTCAAAATTTAAAAAAAATTCAACAAAATTTCTTATTACATTATTTTTAAAAATTAAAGTTCTATTACCCCGCAAAAAGAGAATACTGAATCCATTGTCGAATCTATACACTTAGAACAACATGACTGAGCTACACCTAAGTTTATTTCGTAGTAAACAATTTTATTATTATCATCTACGTGTTTTTTTCTTGTCGAGCTTCGAAATCATAAAATAAAAACGCGTTTTCTATATTTTTATCGTTATCTTTAATAATTGGCATAAAACATTGGTGCTTATAGGAACGCTGACACCCGCAAGTTGTACAATAATAATTACCGCAAGTATGGTTACCGTTTTCTACAGAAATTATTTTTTTACAATTTTTACATTTCTTTATAGCATCGCATACGGTAATAAAATATATAGAACATCTAGAACATTTTATTTGCGTAACTTCTTTATCACACATACCACGACATTTACACTTATCACAAGTAAATGGACATTTGTGCATACTTAGCCGTTCAGTTCCTTTATCACAAAAATGACGAAAATTATCACACATTACAATACCTGTCATACTCGTAATGACATCGTAATGTTGCTCGTCCGGTGTGTATAATATATTTAAAATATGTTCAATTTCTATGTTACTTTTATTTAAAATTTTAAACTGATTAAACAATGACGAATCGCCTTTACCTATCTTATCTTTTTCGTAAAACATTACAGCTATACCGTCGTTTTTTAAATAATTTTGGAACTTTTGAATTTCACGAAGACCACAACTTTGATCCGTATCTATATTGACTTTCGCTTTTTTCAACAAATCGTTTGCTAGTTCTAATTGCGCCTTATTCTGGCTTTTTCGTACATTCTCCCAGCGATTTTTTAATTCTGCAGGACAATTATCGCTATGCATCATTTTTTTCGCGTTATTATTAATCTATGTGATAGATTTTGACTTAACAATGTCAAACTGTAATGGTTTATTACGCCCTCTGCCCATCGGTACACGAACATTCAATATTTATATCTAAAAACTATCGTCAATTTTAAATTCACGAGCGCTGTGGGTCGATTGTTCTCCATAAATCTTTAAAATTATAATTCTTTAGATATTTGAAACTTGTTATGGGACCAATGGACAAAGTATTACTTAATATACTGATTTTAATGTAATCGCTGAGTTCGTATTCGTGCGTTATATAGTTAAATAATTTTTGTATACCCTCCTCTAAATATATTCTATTTTCTTCAAATTTTATTTCGATTTCGCGCGCATTAGTATCAAACCGTTGATAATAATCGTACGTTTCCCATATTATGCTGACTCAACACTCACCAGCTTGATTTGATCCTGGATCCTGGGCTTCATTACTATGGCTGTCATTTCTACTAGGACCAGGAATGGGAGAGTTGATTGGTTGTTGTTGTTACTGATCTTCTTCATCGATGGCAATAGCTTCGTCTCTGGTAGAAACTTCGTCATTACCCGATCCACTTTAAATAATTTGACTGGGTACTTCTTCTGTAATACTGCATTGCAAAAAATCAAAAAGAGCACCTTCCTTGAAGTCGTCAATTTGCATAACCTCGTTGATATTTTGATAATTCTCTAAAAGAAGAACAAAAAAGTTTGTTATTAATTTACCAATATTGAAAAAAAATAAGAAATTATAATTATAAACATATATTCTAGAAAAAATTGATATTGAATGTTTTTTTTCTTGTTCTGAAATCCATACACAGATTTAAAAATAATAATCATAAAAAAGTTTTCAAAATGTTTAAAACTTACCATTGCATGTGGTTTTCTCATTAGTATTTATATTTGTTGAAGCAGCGACTCTATTTACTTACGGTACAACGATTACTTGCTGATTTTCTGAAAAAGAAAAAAATTCATCATAAACTATTTTTATTGTTTTAAAGAATAAAAATTTTAAACTTGTTTTTATTTTTGAAAAAAAAAATTAAAAAAAAAAAATTAATTCTACTTCGTGGAAATTACAATTTATACATATTATTAGTATTTGTTAATTATAAAAATTTGTGAAAGGACGAATAAAATCATTATATGCATTAATTTATTTATCTATATGAAATTCGATAGTTCTATTATTTATATAAAAATTAAATTTCATTCGATAAAAAATTTAATATATTTTGTACATCATATTTATTTATTTAGGTTTAAAAATAAACGAGTAAAAAATTGAATGTTCATATGTGATACTTTTATTTACAAGATTCGTATTATTTATTATTATTTAAATACTAACTAGAAGTGTCACAATTCCGGATCATCGATTTTGCTCAAATTTTGGGATAAGTTTTTAGATGATAAAATATTGAAAAAGATCACTCAATATCCCCTAGTTACGGGCAATTAAAGAAAATCACTGAGAAAGTTACTAGATTTTTAAACGCATATAATTCTTTAGCATTAATAGTTACAAGTTTTAAACTTTTTTTAAATTAAAGCTGAACTCAAATTCTTTCGAAACAGTAGTTACAGCATATCAAAATATTATTTTTTTTCAAAGCTAGAGAATAATAAAGATTGGATCTAATTTTAGCTTTTCTTAATAATTAATGTTTTAAAAAGAAACTTCAGGTCCAATCCTTATTACGCTCTAACTTTAGGAAAAAATAATATTTTGATATGCTGTAACTACTGTTTCGAAAGGATTTGAGCTCAGCTTTAATTTAAAAGAAGTTCCAAGCTTTTAGCTATTAATGCTGAAGAACTATATGTGTTTAAAAATCTAGTAACTTTTTTAGTGATTTTCTTTAATTGCCTGTAACTAGGGAAATATTGAGTGTTTGTGACTATAACTTTAGCTTTTCCCATATTTTATCATCTAAAAACTTCTCCCGAAGTTTGAGCGAAATCCGTGATCCCGAGGTGTGACACTCTCCTACACTGAAAGAACTATTTGTATACTGCATGCCGAAGTGTGAGTGCGCAGTATACTACAAGCGTGCGCAGTACGCTTGAAAACTTTTGGTAAATAGAAATAAAATGTTGTCGTTTTGAAAGCCACCGACCGTGCGCGCGCAGCTCGTTGGGATTCAAAACGCCAACATTTCTCTTGCTGTTTACCGCTGAGTATGAGCGGACTGCACACCTCCCCTCTTAGCAGGCAGTTCGCTAAGACTTCTATCAGTGTAGTAAGTATACATATATGCATATGTAACTAAAGGTGTGTATCTTTCTCTCATACCTCTCTCTCTCTCTCTCTCTCTCTCTTTCTCTTTCTAAATAATCAAAGATTACAATTCTTATTTTTAATGATTTGTAACTTTTTAAAGGAAAAATGAAAATAAGTAATGAAAAATTGAAATACAATGCTGAGTGAAACCTGTATATGTATATCTATATAAATAAATAAATCTGATAACTTAAATACCCTACCTTCTATCATTTCGTTGTATGTCAATAGTACAAGTTGTACATCAGGGTCCTCTTGGGCTCGTCTTCTTTTTATTTCGTCCACTAAAATAGTTATCGCCCTTAAGTCATCATGAAAATCTCCTTGGCGGAATGATTTGCATGAAAACGATAAACTTTGAGATGTTAGAAAAGTAGTAAATTTTTCTGTTGCACTAGTTATTAATTTTCTACACTGATTCGCAATTTTTTCACGGTTAACATTCATTCTACAAAAAGATCTAAAATTTGCATTTAAGAGCAGGCCGGATTCGCTGTCCTTGTCTAATTGAGAATTTCGTTATTTACTCAAGTATGAATCAGTGTATCTGCAAATCGAAGGTTAAGCGCAATAGATATTATTATTACAAATATGTATGCACAAGAAAAAAAAATCTACCGCTTTGTTTTTGAGAAAAGTAAGGAACGCGAGAATATTCTAAACATAAACTTTTACTTCGGCGTTTTTTTTCTTGTGCATAGATGTTCATAATAATAATATCTATTGCGCTCAACCTTTAATTTAAAGATACACCGTTTAATACTTAAGTGAATAACAAAAAACTTAATTTTCACTCGGTTGGTATCAGATTCTACTCCGGCCTGTTCCTAAATTTGTTAATACGCAACTTTCACGTTTAAACATAATATTGACCCTCTCGATTCCTGGATTGTCTGCGAATAAACGCTTTAATACAGCACTGTAAATTTTAAAAATTATAGAGCCTCTTGAATCCATTTTCAGTTTTTATAATTATCAAAAACTGAGAACACCAAAATAATATTAGAGTTAAAAATGTTTTTAATTTTTTTTAATCTACAAAATACACGTATTTACTACTTCGTTGAAATAATTGTAAATACTTTTATCAGATTAATAATAACTGAAATATTTAACTTTTGGAGTTAAACTATAAAGAATCAGTGTATTAGAAATAACACGGAAAAATATTTCACTGCATTAATGTCTAAACTAGAAATGATCGCATTTCTTTAAACTATTTGTTATTATACCTACTTTTTCATTTTCAAATTTTCTTTTTCCTACTACTACTACCGTATCTATCATATCATAATTTTCATATACAATACTTTGCTTTAAAATTTTCATTACTAAAAATAAAAGAAATTTCGATTGTATTCAGTTTTTCGAAATTTACAGTTTTACTTACCTACGCATGCTACCTCAATAACTATTGATACCTTTTCACCCATTAAGGTAGTTCTAATAACTTTTTATTACTTTCTTTTGTTACTGTATAGAGCGCCTAATGTGTTTACTCAAAAAAAAAAAACCTTATGAATTTGTGTATAGTTTCAAAAATGACTCGTAAGATCATTAATGTTTCCATACAAAATAGCATATGATTTTTACCTTATAGAAATCAATAGATTTTACATATTTTTTCTTTGATTCTCGCTTACTACTCATTCACTTTTACTCTTATTTTCTTATTTTCTTATCCTACTTCTACATATAAAATATAACACAACTAAATATTTAAGCGCATGAAATTCATATACTGACATCATACAGTTAAAAGCTTATGCATCTAAAACATCATATAGTATTTCATTTAGTCGGTCTTTGTAATTATTCTTTAATACATTTTCTGTTCAAAACAAAATTTATTTTTCTAAAATGTCTAGTGAAGTTGCAAATATTCAAATAACAAAACGTATTAAAATGGCATCATATAACTCAAGATAAGAAGCGGGAAATCATCTATTACATTCAAGTGTTTACCCATTAAACACATGGTGTACGGAGAATATTATGATTGGTTTATTACCTCAGAAAGATGAAACATTTGAGTGTGTGATTAAAATAATCAATCAAATATTTTTCGGCATCACATTTATGCTTAAGGCGTGGGAGACTTTTAAAACGCATTTTAAAAGTATAAGTTCTTTTTTCAACAACGAGGAATCTATGGTCGAAAATGAGAAAATTACTTTTAATGGAATAAGGCTATCATATACCACAGCATATAATTTCAAGGCAATAATTTTGGATAAAGAAGATATAGAAAATACATCAACATTTTCGGATAATCAAGAAAGTCAAGTTGTGTTACCAAAAAAGAAGAAACTCTATACACCCGCTATTGTTCTACAAAAAACAAGCTTTGAAGGTATTTTACAATTGTTGGTGTGTATTGAAGAATGTATGAATAATAATAATAATAATATTGTAACAACAGTTTCGGCGTGTAATAAAACTATTATTGACGAAATATGCGAAATTTTCTCAGAAAGTACTATTTTACCAAAAACAGAGGTTTTCTGAAATCATCACAATCTGATAAAATTAAAAATAAAACATTTGGTGGCCTGGAAAATGACTTTATCAAACATTATTATAATATTATTTATAACGAGTTGACTGCGTTACATTTAAACTTCATATCGATATCTGCTATATCAAAACTTAATTTGTTATAAATATTTTACAGTTATAAAAACATGTAAAATTTTAAAGACATAATATAACTTATATCACATAAAAATTAAGATATCGTTTTACTTGATTTATTCAACTATTTCTTTAATAACCAAACCCATTCCTCAGAAAATCATATTTATTGAGGCATTTCAAAACATATTTCTCTATTCAGTATAAAGATTATATACATATAGATTTCTACTTGAATGACTTATTTTAAATTAATAACCTCAAACTTATTTCATGATTTATATTTTTGTATGTAAAAATATTTTATATTTAGTTTTCGTAAAATCATATTTAGTATCTGTTATAATCAGTCATAAAATAAAGTAAGCTGTATACAAATTTCTTATATATTAGTATAAATGCGTTCAACCTGACAATTCGAAATTCTTATTACCAAACAAGTATTTTAAAAACAACATTCAAATATCTAGTACCCTTATAAACCATCCATCAGACGCTTTTGTTTTACTCAAGAACTTTCTTTGAACTGCATTCTATGTACTCATGAAATCTGGTGTCAGTGATTTTTCCCCCTTATACCTTTGCAACGCTCACCTGACCGACACCTTGCATCTCCAAAATTTTTCTTACGGCGTGCCCATCCACTTCGGGCTATTTCGCTTTTTTCCGTATGCGCTCACGCTTAGGCGCCAACAATCTTTTCCCTATATTCCCCCTGAATTTCAAGGCCGCCATTTTTACCCATAATCCCCCATATGCTACTCATCATTCATCAGTAACATCGCTTCGAAAAATTGATATGAGAAATTTGAATCCAGGAAAAATCAATTTTAATAAAATTTTAATAAAAAAAGGATTAATAAGTATATTGTTAAATTAATAAACTTATAATATATATTACATATGTTTTATGAAAATTTTTTAGAAATTGAAGGATTTTTGCGGAATAAATTCATTTAAAAAATAATAATAATAGTACAAAATATTATTCTAATATAACTGATGGTCATTACAAATTAGAAATTGTAATAAATTCTACAGAAGATGATATATTCAAAGTAGAAAAAGGCAAAACATTGGAAATTATTGGAGATTTGTAAGAATTTAGTATTATAAATTTATATTTATATATAGTAAATTTATGTGTATATATATATATATATATATATATATATATATATATATATATATATATATATTATTTATTTATTTATGTGTAAATTATATTTGTTATTTTATAAATAGAGAATTCATTCATTTTGAACATTGGAGGAATTGAAAATATAAAAGTTTTAGATGAAAAAAAATGGATATTGTCAATTTGATTAATGGGAACGAAATGTTTCTAAATGAGGTTATTTTTTTAATTTTTAATATATTTTTTTTTAAATAAATTAAAAGCAAGATAAGAATTTACTTATTTCTTTTTAGCTATCACCAGATTAGTAATATAATATTATTATTTTTTGTAATTTAAGATAAGTATATTTTTTAATATCATGTTAGAAAATAATTCGTTAATGTTGAGTTTATTATTTAATATTATATTAGAAAATAAAATATAATCTATTATATTATTTTATATTATATATCTCTCTATACTATTAAAAATATATCGCCGCTGTCGACGCTGTCGCCGCTGTCGCCGTCTGAAATACGCCGCTCATTTTTGGCTCCTAAATTTAGCTAAAATTCAGCTGAAATTCAGCTAAAATCAGCTAAGAGCCAGCAAAAAGTTACGTATAAGTTAGTTAGAAGTTAGCTAAAAATTAGCTGGAAATCAGCTAAAAGTTGGCTAAAATTTAGATATATTTAGCTGTAATTTAGCTAAAAGCTAGCTATATCTCTATATTATAAACAGATTCCGCTGTCGCCGTTGCTGCTGTGTGTAAGAATTCGATTTGTCCTTGGTTAGCTAGAATGTAGCTAGAATCTAACTGAAATTTCGCTAAAAATTAGCTAAAAGGTAGCTAAAAGTTAGCTTAAAGTTAGCTGAAGTCAGATAAAATTAAATTAAAGTTAGCTACATCCAATCAAAAGTTAGCTACAATCAATTAAAAGTTAGCTACATTCAATCAAATGTTAGCTACATTCAATCAAAAGTTAGCTAAATTTAATCAAAAGTTAGCTAAATTTTATGTTAAAATTAGCTAAATTCATACAAAATTTAGTTGGAAATAAGCTGAAATTTAGCTAACAGTTATCTAAAATTTATATTAATTTTAGACAATTTCAGGTAAATATTCATTTGTTTTTAACTGAATTTTAGCTGCATTTCAGATCTATTTATATTATATTCTCTCTATATTATTGGAAGTATATCACCGCTGTTATCGCTGTTATCGTTGGAAATGTGCCCCTCATTTTTAGAACTATATTACAGCGTTAAATTTAGCTGGATTTAAGCATGTAATTAGCTAGGAAATAACTGAATTAAGCTATATTTGAACTTTAAAATAACTGAAAATTAGCTGATTTCAAGCTTGTAGTCAACTTGATGATAGCTAATTTTAAGTTTTGTATGTAACGATATATGATAAAATATAAGTTTAAGATTTATAATAGATAAAAAATAGGTTACAATATATTTTTACAATTAGCTAATTATCCTGTAATCATCGGGAAGTTTAATCATATAAATAATTATAAATTTTACGATTTTATTTAAAGTATAGAGTTGAAAATATCATTTTGAAAAAGCTAAATTGAAGTTTAATAATCAAATGATAAGATTTAAATTTTGTTAAGTCAAAATCAATATCTAACACTTAAATACAGTCTTTATAAATTAAATTAAATTTTTATTTAATTTTGTAAAAAAACACCGATATTACAGTTTTCCAAATTTTTTATTCTTAATCCATAAATGTTTCAAATATCTATTATTGCCTTCCATTTTAGTTCATTATAAAACTGTTGAATATAAAACTATCACTATATTCTGTTCATTATAAAAGTATCAAATAAAATCTCTATAATTAAATTATTAAATCAAGTGTACTTATTCACTGTCTGCTTGTATCTACTTAGCTGAATTATAGTAAGATTATTACAATTATATTTCTACATATTTCTTTAAAAATTGCAAATTCTTGGAATTTTTTTTTTAATTATAAAAGCAAGATAGGGGTTGTCGCGCTTGCGCGCAGGGGGCATGCCCCCTAGTATATTATTAAAAATATATCGCCGCTGTCGGCGCTGTCGCCGCTGTTGCCGTTTAAAATACGACGCTCATTTTTGGCTCCTAATTTTTATTTAAAATTTAGCTAAAATTCAGCTAAAATTCAGCTAAAAGTCAGCTAAAATTAAGCTAAAAGTCAGCTAAAATTAAGCTAGAAGTCAGCTAAAATTAAGCTAAAAGTCAGCTAAAATTTAGCTAAAATCAGCTAAAAGTCAGCTAAAATTTAGATGAATTTAGCTATAATTTAGCTAAAAGCAAGCTAAAAGTCAGCAAAAAGTTACCTATAAGTTAGTTATAAGTTAGCTGAAAGTTAGCTAAAAATCAGCTAAAAGTTAGCTCAATTTAGATATATTTAGCTGTAATTTAGCTGAAAGCTAGCAATATCTCTCTATATTATAAAAAAATTCCGCCGCCGCCGTTACCGCTGTGTGTAAGAATTCGATTTGTCCTTGGTTAGCTAGAATTTAGCTAGAATCTACCTGAAATTTCGCTAAAAGTTAGCTAGAAAATTAGCTGAGAGGTAGCTAACAGTTAGCTTAAAGTTAGCTAAAGTCAGATAAAATTACATAAAAGTTAGCTACATCAAATCAAAAGTCAGCTAAATTTAATGTGAAAATTAGCTAAATTCATGCAAAATTTAGATGAAAATTAGCTGAAATTCAGCTAACAGTTAGCTAAAATTTATAATAATTTCAAGAAATTTTAGGTAAATATTGATTTGTTTTTAACTGAATTTTAGCTGCATTTTTGATCTATTTATATTATATTCTCTCTACACTATTGAAAGTACATCGCCGCTGTCATCGCTGTTATCGTCAGAAATGTGCCCCTCATTTTTAGACCTGCATTACAGCGTTAAATTTATCTAGGAAATAATTAAATTAAGCTATATTTGAGCTTTAAAAAAACTGAAAATTAGCTGATTTCAAGCTTGTAGTCTACTTGGCAATAGCTAATTTTAAGTTTTGTATACACTGAGAAAAAAACATAGTTAGCTTTGCTACGTTTAGAAGGATGAGACTTACCAATGTACTGTTTCTCTCTTTTACTACAACAACATAGTAAATACAACTAGATTCTCGAGTAGGCATTTAGTAGCACATAATGAATAGATCCTCACCTCAAAAGCTACACAGTAAATAATACTTTTAGTTTGCTTATTATTTAGAATTTACAAACGTAAATAGATAAAATAAGATAAATAGATAAAATAACAAAGTTTAAGACTTTTAAGTTTTAAGACTTAAAAGTCTTAGAACTTTGGTTAGTATAGTTTACAAAAAATAGTTAAAATACTTATGAAGACTTTAGTAATTTCTGCTATGTTGCATCTAATAAATGCTACTAATGTAAAAGGTTAACCTGACTATATATTGACTATTAGAATAAAATGGTTGTTGTTACTAGAGAACAGAATAGAGTCAACTATGTTCTTTTCTCAGTGTATAATGATATATGATAACATATAAGTTTAAGATTTATAATAGATTAAAAATAGGTAACAATATTTTTTTTAAAGTTACGATTTTATTTAAAATATAGGGTTGAAAATATCATTTCGAAAAAGCTAAATTGAAGTTTAATAATCAAATGATTAAATTTAAATTTTGTTTAATTAAAATCAAACACTTAAATATAGTCTTCAGAAATTTAATTAAATTTTTATTTAATTTTGTAAAAAAATACCGACATTATAGTTTCCCAAATTTTTTATTCTTAATCCAAAAATGTTTCGAATATCTCTTTATTACTGCCTTTCATTTTGAGTGAATCATAGTAAGATTATTACAATTATATTTCTACATATTTCTTTTAAAATTGCAAATTCTTAGATATTTTTTCATAATTATCGAAGCAAGATGGGGGTTGACGCGCTTGCGCGCAGGGGGCTTGCCCCCCAGTTGTAATTTAAAATACTTTATTAGATTGAATGATTTATTATTCTCTTTATATAGATTTATACATGATTCGTTTTATAACTTATCGTACCGATCGAAAATTAAATAACACTGAATAAAAATTTGATCAAAATTTTTTTTTTCAACAGTCATACTGTGCATTTTAATTTAAATATTATATTATAATTAAAACACTACAGAAAAATAAAACTATATTTTTTTAAAAGTTGAAAATATTTTAAAAAATTAAATAAAAGTTATATAACTTTATATTTTAATCTAAAGAGTTTTAACAATATAATTTTAAATATGAAATTGTTAACTGATAATTTAAATTATAATTTTATATTTGTTTATGTATTCATTAATTATGATTTATTTTATTTTAGATTAATTTAAATATATATTAAAAACAATAAAATAGGTGAGAAAATTATAATAATTATTACTACTTTACTACTATTATATAAAAGTAAAGAATTAGGACTTTATTTTTTCTTACGTGAATATCTTTTGCATTACTGTCACATACATACATACACATGCACACGTGCATCTTTAACATACACGTACACACATATACATACATACATACACATACACACATACACATGCATACATACACATACACACATACACATACATACATATACACATATCCATATACATACACTTACTCATATACACATACACACATACACATACATGCATATACACATATCCATACTCATACACTTACTCATATACACATACACACATACACATACATACATATACACATATCCATACACATACACTTACTTATATACACATACACACATACACGATATCCGTCTCTACGTCTCCGTCTTCCGTTTCCGTTTCCGTCTATCTGTCTCCGTCTCTCCGTCTCCGTCCCTTCGTCTCCGTTTCTCCATCTCCGTCTGTCTGTCTCAGTTCCTCCCTCCCTCCGTCTCTGTCTCTCTGTCTTCGTTTCTCCGTCTCCGTCCCTCTGTCTCTCCGTTTCCGTCTGTATGTCTAAGTCTCTTCGTCCCTACGTCTCTGTCTTTTCGTCTCTATCTCTCCGTCACTGTCTATCCACCTCCATCTCTTCGTCTCTGTTTCTCCGTCTCTTCGTCTCCGTATTTCTGTCACCATCCCTCCGTCTCCATCCCTCCGTCTGTCTGTCTCCGTCTCCGTCTCTCCATCTGTCTGTCTCCGTCTTGCCATCACCGTTTTTCTGTCTTTTTCCCTCCGACTTCGTCTTTTCGTCTTCGTCTCTCCGTTTCTTCTTCTCCGTTTTTCCGTCTTCTTCTCTCCATCTCCGTCTCTCCGTCACTTCTTCTTCGTTTTTCCGTCTTCTTCTCTCCGTCTCCGTCTCTCCGCCACTGTCTCTCTGTCTCCGTCTCCATCCCTTCGTCTCCTTTTCTCCATTTTCATTTCTCCGTCTCTGTTACTCCATCTCCGTTCTTCCGTCTTTGTCTCTTTGTCTGAGCGCTAAAAATAGCAACCGTGATTCTTCAATTACACAACGCTAACAATTTTTTTTTTTTTTTTTTTTAAAGATTAATATATAAAGGATTTTGTCCTTTATATGATTAACCATTTTATATGGTGAAGTCGAGGGAGTCCAGCCCGGTATCTGTTTAACACATTACATCAGGCTAGACTGTCAGACCCACCATACCGAAAACTTTGACTACCAATAGATGGTCAGCCACTTTTGTGACCAACAATCAACCGATACGTTATGAGGTCGAATTTTATAAGAGTCGCGATATGGGTAGCACATACACTAATTTTCTTTCGAAAAAAGTCAGAGGTGCCTGGCCAGGATTCGTGCCCACCGCGTTGAAGGCAAGAGCTCTATCCGTTACGCCACCGCGCTCCTACACAACGCTTGCAATAGCAGCAGCGTTTTTTAACCACACAGCGCTCGAAGAAGCAGTTGCGAATTTGTAACTCCACAGCGCTCAAAATAGCATCCGTAAATTCTTAATTACACAGCGCTTACAATAGCAGCCACGTTTTTTTAACCACACAATGCTCACAATAGCTGCCGCGAATTTTCAATCACACAGCGCTTACAATAGTTGTTGCGTTTTTCTTCTTTAGCTCTTAAAATAGCAGCCACTTTTTTTAAACCAGATAGTACTCTGAATAGCAGTCGCGAATTTTTGATTACACAGTACTAACAGTAGTTTTAGCATTTTTCCTCATCGCAGTACATACAATAGCAGCCATGTTTTTTTTAACTACTCAGTATTTAAAAAAGCAATCGCGTTTTTTTAATGGCACAGAACTAAAAATAGCAGCCGTGATTTTTAACCACATAGTGCTAAACTCTACATCATAATTATTAATTTTTCTATATTTCATATTATCTTAGAGTTTCAAATATGTTTGATGTTATTTTATTATTTATTATATTTAATTTTTGTACTGTGGTTTTATATTTCTTTGTGAACAATGTTTTTAGTATGGACCATTTTATCTTTAACTTTTCTTGATTTTTCTGTTAATAATATTTTTCATTCTTTTTTATTAGTTGTCCTTAAAAGTACCATGTATAACTGCACATGAAAATTGGTATTGGTAAATACACTGCTACTTCTTCAAATGATTGTCTTTGCCACTTATTAATAGTCATTGCATGAGCAAGTCTTACAGGAAATTGTTTTCTGGTCATCTGGAATGGCAGTTCATCATTTGCTGATAAGGTCATATGTGGTAAGAATATAGTGCTCCTTTTTTTACTTCCTGTTAATATTTGTGCAATAATGGTAAATTTTTCTATTTTCGTTAAGAAGGGGCCGAACTATCTGTCTTTGTCTAATAGCGTTTTTCATCATTTATGTAAACACTATCCGGTATAACAAGAAAAAAATAGCAGCCCCCGCTAGATATTAGTATAATAAGTAAATTTTGTAATAACAACCAAATTTTTTCACTGCGTAGTTTTTGAATAATTAGAGACCTACCAAAAAAAGATAGGTTATATTCTAGATTGCTAGTACACTGAGAGAAAATTCATGCTAATAGAGCATGCGAACTGCCATCTATGCGAGCATATAAAACATTGATACAAATATGACAGGCCGTGAGAAGCTCTATTAGTATTGGATTACCTTATACTAAAAAAGATGATATGGAGAGTAACTAAAGCATGAACGGCATTCACTGATGACTCGCGTGGTATACTTCGATGACTCCCCACTCTCATATCCTTTGTTTGCTTGAGTCGCCTCCTCTTTTGGGTGGCGACGCGAGCAAACACGGCTGGTCTATACCCAAAATTATGTTGCAAATTTCTCTAACGTATTTTCGTAGCGTGAATCTTTTATTTCTTTTCTTTTCTTTTTTTATGAACGGAGATACGTTATAAATATAACCTGTTAAACTTTTTAACTTTAAATAATTAATTTTTAACTTAAAATTTAATTATTTTAAACCGCTGGGGGGGCAGATGAGCATGTACGATTTTACGCCAGAGATATTTCGGAGTAGCGTTGGTCTAGTGCGTAACGTTCGCGCTTTTCCTTTTGAGTACGCGAGTTCAACTCTCGGCTAGGGTCAGTTTTTTTTAAATTTTTTTTTATTGTTTTAATATTTTTTATTCCTTTTTATATTTATTTTTTTTTAGATTTTGTATTTTTTTAATAATTTTAAAATTTAATTTTTCACAAGTACGCTTGTTTTTTCAATGAAAATTTTTTAAAAATAAATTATTCTTTATAGGTAGTAATTACAAATATTGATAAATAAATAATAGTGATGTTTATTTTATAATAGTGATGTTTATTTTATAATAGTGATGTTTATTTTATAATAGTGATGTTTATTTTATAATAGTATAGTTTAATTTATTTATAATTTAGTTCATAAAATTTACAATAAATTACAATAAATAAATAAAACTGAGTTATTATTATTTATGTTATAATATATATTGTATATTGAAATATGTTTATAAAGACAAAATTGAACTATAGTATTGTAAATATCACTATTATTTATTTATTAATATTTTAAATTATTTTCTATATGAAATAATTTATTTAAAAATATTAATAAAAAAACGAGCATATTTTAAGTAACTTGTGAAAAAATAGATTTTAAAATTAATAAAAAAATAGAAAATAAAAAAAATATAAATATAAAAAGGAATAAAAAATATTAAAACAATAAAAAAAAAATTTAAAAAAAAGTGACCCTAGCCGAGAGTTGAACTCGCCTACTCAAAAGGAAAAGCGCGAACGTTACGCACTAGACCAACGTTACTTCAAAATGTCTCTGGCGTAAAATCGTACATGCTCATCTGCCCCCCAGCGGTTTAAAATAATTAAATTTTAAGTTAAAAATTAATTATTTAAAGTTAAAAAGTTTAACAGGTTATATTTATAACGTATCTCCCTTCATAAAAAAAGAAAAGAAATAAAAGATTCACGCTACGAAAATACGTTAACGAAATTTGCAACATGATTTTGGATATAGACCAGCCGTGTTTGCTCGCATTGCCACCCAAAAGAGGAGGCGACTTGAGCAATAGAAGAATGCCATAGTTAGCAGTAAAGAAAGAATAGTGGTCAAGCCACGTTCACTTCCTTCACGTCCCATGAGAGGATACAGCGCTAGCTATCGAAGGATATTAGAGTGGGGAGCTACTAAAGCATGTAAACAAACAGTTTTTGGATAGCACAAACCTCGTGAGAGTAGATGGCGCTGTTATTAAAGCATAGGATATTACTTACTAACTTTGGATACGTAGACTACATGCTCTATTGGCATGAATTTTCTCTCAGTGTAGGTCTCTAATTAGTCAAAAACTACGCAGTGAAAAAATTTGGTTGTTATTACAAAATTTACTTATTATACTAATATCTAGCGGGGGCTGCTATTTTTTTCTTGTTATACCGGATAGTGTTTACATAAATGATGAAAAACGCTATTAGACAAAGACAGATAGTTCGGCCCCTTCTTAATCGGGTTGCGTTATAAAGTCCTTCAATCAAATTAACATTTCTTAAAAGCATCACTATAGCTCTTTTTTTAAATTGTAATTCATGTGGAGGTAAGCCGTTAGGCGTTAAAGAATATAAAAATTCTGTTGGTGAAATTACGTCTAAACTTTCGTCATTTACATCTATTGCAGAGTCGTTTTACGGTGCTAATATAATATTTTCGTGATAGTCACAATTTTTAATATTTATGTTATGCGCGTAAATTTCTTCAAGTAGATTGCCCTTTGACAATATTTCTTTTGGAATTTGCATAGCTTCATTTTTACTTTTCATATTTTAAATAAATACTATACTAAACATAGGAAATTCATTGATAGTGAATTTCCTATATTTAGTAACCAATTCTTAAATTCATCATCTGATTCCGATAAACGTTTATTTTCTTACAAAGACATATATTCAATATGTTTCCATAAACAGCTTTTTTTAATACAATTTTCTACTGTCTGTACTCTATTTCCATATTTTAACAGCAGTAATGTTTGTCAAAAATTACCTGATATGATGAATGTTTTCCCTCCAAACTAGTAATTATTATCACATGTGATAATTTGTCTGATTCCATTCAGATTCATGCAGGCTGTCAAGGATCAAATTTTTTTTTTAGCTGAAAACTATGTAAATGTGTTCTAATACTCAAGAGAAGATGTGAAGACCCCGAAATATGGCTTAACAAAAATTTTTCACGACGTTATAGCCTATTTTGTGTTAAATGTTAAAATGAAAGGTGAAAAAATGAAAATGGACCTCCGTATTCAAAATGCTCTATCACCGTCAATTTTTGACTTTTCGGGACAAATTTTTTTTTGAATGTGAGGAATACAGTCTAGTTTTAAATGCCGTTCCGATTTTTGCGATGCGAGTTGATTCCTCCGAATTATTCATAAAAAATCTAGAAAAAACAATTTTTTTAAGTGCAATTTTTTCAAAAACTATATATATATATATTTTTTTTTTAATTTTTATATGTTTTCATACGTGAAAAATGCTAACTTTTAGGATAGGTGAGAATATGCTATTTTGCCTTATTTTTTTTAAACAGGTTTTCAAACTTTTTTTTTTAATATTTTCCATTTTAAGAGCAGGTTGTATATCTCTGTCCTTTTCTAATCAAAGAATTAATTTTTATGCAAAAATTAATAATTGTAGCAAAAAATGAGGAGATAGCCCCATCTCGTATAATAAAAAACAAGATTTTTTTTGATGAGGAAAAATTATTTTTATCGATTTGTTTTGAAAAAAACCTTGAAAAACTTAAAAAATAGAGGTTAGGGTGAACAATTCAGTTTTTCAAGGTTTTCTTAAAAACGAAGCGATAAAAATAATTTTTCCTCATAAAAGAAAATCTTGCTTTTTATTATACGAGATGGGGCTTTCTTCTTATTTTTTGCTAAAATTATTAATTTTTGTGAAAAAATCAATTTTTTGATTAGAAAAGGACAGATATACTCGACCTCCTCTTAAAGCATTGATACTATGGCACATCGTACCATTTTTTCAACTACTACGTCTTCTTACGATTCGTTTACGCTTTTATTTATTGATGTAATGAAAATATTAACAAAAATCTTCAAAATAAACCTTCGATCAAGTTTTTGGATCAATTAGAACCAAAGTTACGACAATTTTAAGTTTGTAAATATAGATGAATTTAAAAAATTATTTTTTTAACTATAGAATATGAAGACCATGTACTATTCCAATAATTATGCTCTTTTACTATTCGTTTACTGTTTTATTTATAATTATATTGTTAGTGTTTGCAAAAATCTTCAGAATGAGCCATTGCTCAACTTTTTTGGTCAATTAGAACAAAAGTTATAGCGATTTTAATTTTAAAAATGTGTTCAAAAATAAATAATCATTCATTCAGTTTGAATTTTGGTCCTGCGAGTGAAATTAAATTTAAAAGTAGTTAGTGGATGCCGCTGCTAGGTAGCAAAGTCGCGTTCCAAGCGTATTCATTGGTAATATAGCGCATGGTAGTAGATAAGAAGAGATCAAATTGAAAAACAAATCGTCCAACTTTTATAATCTTTTTTTTCGCTTTATTAAAAGATTTTGAGTTTATTACAATGGCATCATCATTGTGTTTACTTCTACAACTTCATTGCATGAATGAAAAAGTATGAATTCATAAATTTAAACTGAATAAATAATTATTCATTTCTGAACACATTTTTAAAATTAAAATTGCTATAACTTTTGTTCTAATTGACCAAAAAAGTTGAGCAATGGCTTATTCTGAAGGTTTTTGCAAATACTAACAATATAATTATAAATAAAACAGTGAACGAATAGTTAAAGAGCATAATTATTGGAATAGTACATGGTCTTCATATTCTATAATTTAAAAAATAATTTTTTAAATTCATCTATTTTTACAAACTTAAAATTGTCATAACTTTGGTTCTAATTGATCCAAAAACTTGATCGAAGGTTTATTTTGAAGATTTTTGTTAATATTTTTATTACATCAATAAATAAAAGCATAAGCGAATCGTAAGAAGACGTAGTAGTTGAAAAAATGGTACGATGTGCCATAGTATCAATGCTTTAAAATGGAAAATATTAAATAAAACGTTCGAAAACCTGTTTAAAAAAAATAAGGCAAAATAGCATATTCTCACCTATCCTAAAAGTTAGCATTTTTTACGTATAAAAACATATAAAAATTAAAAAAAAAATATAGTTTTTGATAAAATTGCACTTAAAAAAATCGTTTTTTCTAGATTTTTCATGAATAATTCAGAGGAATCAACTCGCATCGCAAAATTCGGAACATCGTTTAAACCCTGACTGTATTCCTCACATTTAAAAAAAAATTCGTCTCGAAAAGTCAAAAATTGACGGAGATAGAGCATTTTGAATACGGAGGTCTGAAGCGGGCTTGACTTTATTCACGGTCGCCAGGTAATATTTTAACTACCAAATTTAAATTTACTTCATTAATTTAATCTATTACATGCATATACAAGGTGCATACAACAATATTATAAAAGAAAATTATATTCATCAATGATCTCATCCAGTGCAATACTTTTGGAGATGCAATAGTTTATAATTTTCTTTACGTGTGGAGGAGAGGGTAAAGTGATAAAAGTTATTATCGACGACTCTGTTGAGTGCAATACTCTAAAGAGTGCGATAATAAACTTTTTTATTATATGAAATATTCAGAAAAGTGTTTAAATCGACATCTTTGATATCTATATCCAAGTGCAATACTTTTCAATGTGCTATAATTAATTTATTTACTTATTCTATGACAAATAATGCATGAAATGAGATGAGTTGTACTATTCTAAATAAATTGTAACATAGTCTCATTTAAATTAGAATCTTTTGTCTTTTATTTATTAATTAAAGAAATTTATATTTTATAAATTTTGCAGCATTACATAATATAAATTTTAACACAGAGTGCTAAGGTTTTATGCCTTTGACGGTATAAGATCGAATGAATCTTCTTGGCTTGATGCAGGCCTTATTATACCATTTGATGTGCCTTTGATGATATTCTATTAAAGAAATAAAATGTTCCATAACTTTCATTTTTTATTTCCTTAATTTAACTTAAGATATTTATAAAAGGAACATTATATTTCTCCCATAGTCATCAAAGTTTATTGTTATAAAAAAAGAATGTTCCCTAAATAATAATAATTGTATTTTATTTTATTTATTATTATCAATTTAATATTGATAGTATTCTTTTCTAATTATAAGATATAGAACATTCGTTTTTTATATACGAAGTAGAATTCTTTTGAAGAAAACATTCTATTTCTTTTAATTTTTCTTGATTAAAGTATTTGTTTTTTAACATGATTTCAATATTTAATTTATTTATTAGTCATTTTATTTATTATTTAAACTAAAAAAGTTGATCTTTTCTATTTCAATTTCTATCTTTAAACTTTAATCATAATAGTCTTTTTTTATATATATTATCGGAAGAAATGTTCTATTTCTGTTAAAACAACGATATTAACAAATAACGTTTTTCGTATTTTATTATTAACAATCAGAGATTAATAATATTTTTATTAAAAGAAATTGAACTTTTTCAAAACATATTTATAAGTTTTCACAAATTGGAAATTGTTTATTAATGTAAATTTTTCGTTCACCATTTAATCCATTACTATTTAAACTATCATCAACATGAATTGTATTTTGTGAATAATAGATACAAATCCAGTGATTAAAATGCCGATTTAAGGAGAAAAGTATTTATATGTAATCTTGATTTAATGGAACTGGATTAATATTTTCGGGCCTTTGTAAAAATATTGTTGGTTGCATTAAAAAATTTGTATGATTATTCAAAATTTGATTAAATTTTCTAATGTGATTATCATTTAACACACTCAATTGCCCAACATATCCATTTCACCTATTATAATTAATTTTTCTATTTTGGTTGAATTCTTTCTATGAAAATATAAAATTTATATGTACTTTTGAATTAAAATTATTTGATTTCAGAATATCAAGTACTTCTGAAAAACTATGAAAATACCTGAAATAAAAATTTTAAATGCTATTTATATGGATAGTTAGAATTTCCGATTGAGAATTGATCTAAAAATTTTAATAAATTACCACTTATTAGATACATAAACATAAAAAAAAAACGTAAACATCATAAAAACAAAGTTCAATGTTCATCATTGAACATTGTTCATTTGAAGTTTTAAACTTAAGTTTTTTTGTTAGTTTGTTCATTTTGTTTTGTTTAATTTTTGTTCTTACATAAACATTTCTTCTAAAAACTATTTTCTATAAAATTTAATATCTATAGAATCAATTAATAATAAAAAATCTGACCAAAATCTTTTCTTCGCTACAATTTTTTTTTATTTCAATCCATACAAGCTTAATTTACCTCGCTCCTAACGCCGCTCGGTTAAATTTTCATATATTATATTATATATATGTATAAATTAGCCAATTTTAAAGTAAAAAAATTGCCTTAATTAATAAATTTTCATATTGAAGTCCTTTTTAAAATTTAGTTTTTATATATTTGAAAAAAAGGATCGATAGTTTCAATATGCATTAAAATTGTTTGAATACAAATCATATCATCATGAGAAATTAAAAATTTGTCTAACTCAATTTTATTCAAATTAATGAAAAAATATGATAGGAATTCATTATATTTTTTCCATCACTATGGAAAAAAATAATATTTTGATATGCTGTAGGTGATATTTCGAAAGAATTTGCGCTCAGCTTTCATTTAAAAGGTTCAAGCTTCTAGCTATTAATGCTGAAGAACTATAAGCGTTTGAAAATCTGATAACTTTTCCAGTGATTTTCTCTAATTATCTGTAATTAGGGAAATATTGAGCATTAGGGTCTAATATTTTATTTTTTTTTCATATTTTGACACCTCAAAACTTATTCCAAAGTTTGAGCAAAATCCGTGATCCAGAGGTCAGACCCTCTTCTAGTTAGCTACATTTCTTGTGAGACTCTTAAAATATTTTTAGCTGGGATGTTTTTGACTAGTAGCGATCGAGCACCACTTGTAGCCAGCTGCGTTAGCGGCTCGTGCCAAAAAGGCGTATTTCACGCTTCAGTTGCATAAATAATTATTAGACGAAGTATATTATTATAATTTAGGCTTTAAATTTTTTGAAAAAAGAATAGTTGATTGATATACATTTTTATAATCTTCATAGCAAAAATATTGTCAACTTACAAGCAAAAATGGAAAAAAATTTGCCAACAAAAAGTTAATTAATGATTAAGCTATAAAGTATCTTGTCGAACTCGTGATTTTTTTCGTCAGAACTTTCCGAGCCGTGCTTCTTTTCGTTAGGACTTTGCGAACCGTGCTTCTTTTTGTCACAACTTTACGAGCTGTGCTTCTTTTCGTTAAAACTTTGCGAACCGTGCTTCTCTTCGTCGGAGTTCCGCGAGTCATGCTAATTTTCGTCTGATACTGTGAGTGGTGCTTATTTTCGTCTAATGCTGTGAGTAGTGCTGATTTTCGTCAAGCTCTGTGAACCGTGCTTTTTTTCGTACGCGGCATCGATATAACCTACTCGTTGTTTGTAAACATCGATGATATGAAACTTCATATTAAGAGAAGGCGTTTCCTACTTGTGAGTCAAACGTTGATATAACAGTTTATAAATTTATATAAATTTTCTTTGTGAAAATGAAAGAAATTAGTGATCAGTGCTCACGTAAAAGAAAAAATAATAGTGATCCTTCTTCATGGACGCGTAATTTAAGAAAAAAAGCCAAAATAATTGGTAAGCTATTTCTAGTCTAAGAGTGTTTATCTCTCTTCAAATACTATTCAATTTTTTTTCACAAGCTCAATTTTAAATTTTCCAATTTATAAATACTCTTATTATTATAATAAATTGAAAAAAAAATTTTAATAAATCTTTAATTTAGTTTTAAATTAAAATCTTTCATTACTTGTACAAAAAATATTCTCGAGCGCATTATATAATTATGTGTATACATTAATTATACACGGATATATTAATTATATCCGTGTACATACATTACATGTATATAAAGTTATTATACGCATGCATAAAATCATATGTGCTATAATCATAACGATAATAATGTTAAGAATGTACGAATTGGTTGTTACTATAATATTATACATAGTAATTATGTCTTTATAAATGTAAAAGAAAGTGTATGGAATCGATTCCAAATGCAAGAAATTTTACAACATTTTCTATCTTTGGGAACTAAAAATGCTCAAGATTTATATTTACAAAGTAAAATAAGGCGAATCAATCCAAAAAGAAGACAATTGAAAAATCCTCCTTCAAGGATGACGATGATTCATAACGTCACGCTTAGTAGTATATCAAAGGAAGTTTGCCGAAATCCATTTATTTCAATTCATGGGATTTCATTAAAACGATTAAAAAGAATCAATAAGTTACTTGAATTAGGAATCACACCGATCGATCAGAGAGGGAAGGATAAAAAAAAATAAAATTATATGAATGAACGACTAGACATCAAGACACTGTGGAAAATGTACTGTGAAAAACACGAAGCACATAAAGTTGGTTATGTTTTTTTCTTCAATTATTTCAAGAATAATTTTAATCTCAGATTTGGTCAACCACAAGTAGATTGTTGCTGTGAATGTGAAACGCTAAAACCAACAATAAAAAATTCTCATGTTAGTATTGCTGCTATTAAAAGAGCAAAATTAAATCTATCTAGACACAAAAAAAGCAGAGCTATTCTATGAAAAAATTAGAAGTATCTCAAAAGAAAATCTGTCAAATCCAAAAACTGTTGCTCTTACATTCGACTACATGGCTAATCTAAGTCTACCTGTGATTCCAGTGCAAAATATATACTATTTACGCCAAATCACGGTGAGTACATTTTGTATACACAATATTTCAGACAACACGGCTAAAATGTACGTATATCACGAAGGACAAGCAAAAAAGGCCCAAATGAAGTATGTACGTTTGTAAAAGATTATGTTGATAACAACTTTCCAAAATCTGTGGATACTCTTCTTTTGTTTAGCGAACTGCTACGGGCAGAACAAAAATAACACTGGGTCCAAATTTCTCCTCTCTTTAGTTCAAAACAAAAGATTTAAAAAAATTGAACAGTTTTATCCTGTCAGAGGACATAGTTTTTTACCTTGTGACAGGGACTTTATTGTGATCAAAAGAAAAATTAAAAAAAGAGATAGAATTTATAGCTTAAAACAGATTGTTCAATCTATGGTCAAAAGTAGTAATTCGAATAAATTTGAGATTTAATTGACTGACAGCGGAGAAATTCTTAATTTCAAATCACGATGGTCACTTTATTATAAAAAAAAAGTTATTTCTGAGGAATCGAAAGGCAGAAAACCCAGAAAAGAAGACAAAGTATCGTTTGGTATTTATAGTTATGCCCAGTTTACCTATAGTGCAGATTTTCCAGGTACAATAGTTGTTCGTGACGAAAGTAATGGTGAAAAGCATACTTTTTTGTTGTCCAAAGTCAACGAAAGCGTAATTTTTCCTTCTCAAGTAGCATATCCAACAGGAAAAGTTTCAATAAAAAAAGGAAAAATTCAAGATCTTGGAAAGCTTACTTAATATATTTCTCCCAAATACATGGAATTTTATGAGGAGTTGCTACACTGAGAAAAATAGATTATAACTTTAGTTATAGATAGTAATAAAAATTACTATATTTTATAGGAGAGCTGGGACATTTCTGCATTATAACGATTTTTATTACATTTATAACAAATATTACTATAAATTTGATAAGGTTGGCAACAATCGTTTAAGAAATGAAACTATATCTTATTAGAAAAATTGTTATATTACATAGTAAAAATTATGCTATAGTAAAATTTGTTATGACAGAGTAAAAATATTTCATATCTTATGTTGGAATTAATGTTATAAAAATAATAAATTTTATTATGCATATAATAAATTTCATTATGCATATAATAAATTTTATTATGAATATAATAAATTTTACTATTTCAAATAGTAATGTCGAGTCGATGATCTGTAAATTTATTTCTAACCTCAAAATTTTCTACCAAATTGAAAGTATAGTTGGGTAACATATGTAGACGATTCGAAATATTATAAGTAACATGTCGTAATGGCGCAGTCGGTAACGTTCACGCTTTCCAGTCTCGAGGTCCCGGGTTCGACTCCACTTCAGGTCCGTTTTTTTCTTAGGTAATTTATTTTTAAAAAATTGATGTAATTAAAATTAATAAATAAATCTAAAATTAAATGAATTTAAAAATTTCAATGTCAAATTTCGGGTACAAAAAAAAAAAATAAATTTTTTTCTACATATCTGTTTTCATAAATTTTACTATGTAATATAGTAAAATTTGTTATAATGCAGAAATGTCCCACTCGTACTATATAATATAGTAATTTTGAATACAATCTATAGTTATATTTATTATAGGATTTCTCTCAGTGTACAATGGCCTACGAAAGCGAATAATATAGATGACGATGATCATTAAATTCATGGACTCAATAGTCAAATATTATAATTTATTTGTTATAAACTTTAAAATTTGGAATGTTTTTTTATTTTGTTTTTCATTGGCTTTTTTCTAATGGTTTATTGATTATTTACCGTTGTAACTATGGACTTCAAATTTAAAATCGTTTTTGTTTTGTAAGAAAAAAATTGATTATTATTTCTTTATCTCAATAAAGTTATTTTTTCACTGTTTTAAAAAAATATGCAAGATTTTTCTTCAATATTTCACAAATAAAAATTCATGATGAAAAAATTCTATATTTCAAATTCATGCAAAAAGTGTCCTAAGTACATCAACTTTTTTCTTGTATGAACAAAAGAAAATATAATTTAGAACCAAAATACCACCATATTTATATATTATGTGCATAATATAACAGTTTAAAAGATTTAATATTTTCAAATTAATTATAGAACAATAGTTTACAGTTTTTTTTGATTTTTGAAAATTTTAAAAATTGCTTATAGGTCCCTTTTACATGAAGCAATTCATATATATATAAATATATATATATATATATATATATATATATATATATATATATATATATATATATGCTATAATTCTGTCATTAAGTAATAAGTATCGATGATGCGAAATTTGTTCTATATATGTATATATATATATATATATATATATATATATATCTAGAGTTATTGACAACATTATAGATATATTATTGTCTTAGTGAATTGTAAATCTCAGTAAATTATAAATATAAAAAATATTTTATATTTTCCTCTCACTTGACCACAGCGCAAACCAAACGGTGAATAACTCTAACTGCCTTTTAATTTGAGAAAAATTTTTGTGTTAATTTTAAGGTACACTTGGCGGAAAGGATATTTTTCCGAACGTTAACCTAAAATGTCAACATTGCATATTTTATCACAGACATAAAACAATTCCAAATTATGGAACAAATTTCGCATCATCGATACTTATTACTTAATGACAGAATTATAGTAAACAAACAATATTACTTTCTTTATTCATGATATGAATTATAATTTTATAAAATAAAATTTTTATTTCTCAGTTCAATGATCATATAGAATCTAATATTGTTGATTTAAATTATCTTTGTAATAAAATTTAGTTGTCATCATTTGAATTTTGCATAAATAACCTATATAAAAAAAACAAAATAATCATGATGCTAAACTCAATGCATGATTCGAAGTTCTCTTACGTCTGTGGTGAAATATCTAGCGCTCCTATTTGAGGTACAAATTCGGAAAAATATCCTTTCCGCCAAGTGTACATAAAAATTTTAGAATCACAAAAAATTTTGACGAATAACACAAAGTTTTCTACAGTCTATATTTGAAAAGCTTAATTTATTAAATAAAGATTAACATAATACAGTCGACGATCTGAGTTCCATCGCCTTCTCCTCCATCGACTTGCTCATGCCTTACCCCTGCTCCGTGACTTTATTTACATAACAAAAATTTGCTTCCACACGTTCTGAGTCCTGCCGTTGCTCTAAGCGACTTTTTAAGTTACAAAAATAGATTTATCAGTTTAATGTTTTCGTTTAAAATTCAATAAATGTTTACTAAATTAAAAGGTAACAAAAAATCATATACTATTGCATGATTCTCATTTAAATTCACTAAAAAAAATCTTAAAATTAGACAAGATATATTTAATTAATCAATAAAATGTTAATTAATTGAAAATTTACGCGATTCCTTTACAGATAAAAGATATAATGAATCTTATTTCATTTCATTTTTATAATAACAATGAATATTTAGTTCATCAATAAATAATATATTGTTCAATTTTTAATTTATGTTACCTATAAATAAAAAAAAATATATCTCTTTTAATTATTATAATTTTTATGTTTATAATAAGCATTATATATTTCTATATATTTGTTTCCAAATATTTTATATCAAGATTGAAAAGAGACGTCATGAACCCATTTTTACGAGTTAAATCGCTTAGAGTAGCGGCGGGACTTAGAACATGTGGAAGCAAATTGTTTTTATGGAAACAAAATTAGGGAGTAGGGGCAACGCACGAGCAAGTCGATGGAGGAGAAGGTGGCGGGACTAAGATCCTCGACTTTATTGTGCTAAAATGACTTTTGTGTCTATTCTTAAGACTGTATATCTTATTGCGGTATTAGATTTATAAATGTCTGAACACCTTAAGAAGGGGCCAAATTTGCTTTGTTTGTTTAATGAAATTCTTCATTTTTTACTCAAATATTTATTATTGTAAAATAAAATTAGGAGTCGAGTGCCAAACATATAAATTTTAAAAAATTTATACAAAAGAAGAAGATATGACAATGTTTTGAAGAATAGTATATTTTTAGCGAGCAAAAGTAAAGAACGTCCTATACTGCATGTAAATTGTCACCCGAGCCGAAGGCGAGGGGGGCAAACATATGATTTAAGGCATTATTTTTTTACTCTTTTAGTGAAAATGCGATTTTTTCAACACCAAGCCGAAAATGTCACTTTGATTTTTCGATGCTCAAAAAAAAGTTGTACTTTCGGGCCAGGTGTTGAAAAATAGTATTTTTATAACATAACCGTTTACTTTGGCAAAGTTTTCTCAAAAATATTGTCATAATGTTTTCTCCATTTGTACAAATATTCACAATAATAACATCTTTTATTTTACGCTCAAGAGCAGACTGAATTCGCTGTCCTTGTCTAATTGAGTTTTTTGTTATTTACTTAAGTATCAATCAGTGTATCTGCAAATTGACGGTTGAGCGTAATAAATATTATTATTATGATTCTTTATGCACAAGAAAAAAAATTCTACTGTTTTGCATTTTAGAAAAGTAAGAAACACAAAAGTATTATAAACATAAACTTTCACTTCAGTGTTCCTTACTTTTCTCAAAAATAAAATGGTAGATTTTTTTTGTATATAAATATTCATAATCATAATCTGTTGTGCTAAACATTTAACTTGCAGATACATCGATTAATACTTGAGTAAATAACAAACATCTCAATTAGACAAGGACAGCGAATCTGGCCTGCTCTTAATTCTGAATTTACAACTAGAAAAATTAATATTCAAATAAAAAATGGAAAATTCGATTAGATAAAAACAGAGAATCCGGCCCCATTTTATAAATAAAATGAGATTAATAAGCATTTTCTGCAAATTTTTTCTATTTTTTTATTTATTATTGAATATTTAGATGCAGAGAATTAAAATAGAAGTTCCAAAAAAGTTTTTAAGTATTTGTATTTATTTATTGTCTTCACTCATCGAAAGAGGAGAAGCTGTTTGAAATGATTTTTGTAACTAAGTTGAAGAATAAATAGTTAATAAATTAAAGTAACAGTTAAAAATAATAAATGTTTAAATTTAAGGGGCTAGACTATTTTCTCGAGTGTAAAAAGAATATGATCTTCCAGGGTTAAGAAACACCAAACAGAAAAATATTTTTAGGTTCAGAGAAATGTATGTTGAGATACTTTTAATGAGTTAACAAAAAAAATTTTACGCAAAAATATCGGTTTGAAGCCGAGTTGTACACTACTACGTGGAGTCCTCCAAAAATGAAGTCGTCAATAGGCTGCAGCTGCAAAAATTCTCAGGATGCTTGGATCTGAAAAAAAATTGTACATTAAACTAGATAAGTTTCTTCATACCATGAAGGATATTTTAAAAATATTAAAAATTAACAAAGTGGTACTGTTTTGAAAAAAGAGAAATTCCATTTTTTCAAAAAAAAAAAAGCTCGTTTTTTGCTCGGGAAATGGTCAATCGTTTAAATATCAAAAAGATCCTAGTTCATGGTATGTAAAAACATGTTATGAATATTCGTAGAAAATTTTGAATCGATATCTTAATTTTTCTCTGAGCTAGAGCTGCAGCCATTTTTGAAAATGCCGTTTCCAGAAAAACACGTTTAAAGTTTTAACTACTGATTTTTGTGTTATAAAATTAATTTTTCAATACTTATAGTTATTCTGCTATTCCAGCACCATATGATTTGCCTTCCTCTTACTCTAGAAAGTGCTGTTGCTCAGATGCAGATTGTCCGAGCCTCTTTTAAAGTCTCCTTGTACCTTTTCTCGGCTAGCTGCATACGCGCCGCGTCACGAGTCTCGGTATATTCATTTGCGCTGGGAAAAACTATTATACCCATTGTTATAAATGTTAAGGCGACTACAGAGGTCAGGCTGGATTTTTATTTCGTAATTTACAAATCACGCTTTTAGTTTGTAAAATTTTTTGGTTTTGTAAGTTTTTTACCATTCTCTGGGTATTAAAAAATGGTGAAAAATTAAATAATCCAAAAAATTTCATGTAATAAATGCATAATTTGTAAACTAAATAATAAAACCTAATTTAAGTTCCGAAGTGGCCTTAAGATGGATTTCATGCCATCATTGAAGATACCCGTTGCAAAAAAATTGGCCAGTTCTATGGTTTTCAAGCTGCTATGTAGATGTTTTCGAGCAAAGTGCCATAGCAAGCTGTTATAGTTCTCACTATTATTTTGCGTGCTGCTCCCTTTGCATCTGTTAAGCAACTCCATTCTCGATAGATCCATATAAATTGGACGAAAAACTTTTAAAACTTTTGGATAGAACGACAGATAATCGTGTTTAAATTTCTTCATATCGAATCCTTCAGTTTCTGCTCGGTGATATCTACACCAGCTATCCGCGCTTGCGGTGCAGTTTTGAGGTCATGGACTCTTATCAGTCGAGCCCATATGAAAATATGTAGTCCAAATCTCCTTATGCACTTCATCTACATTATTTTGATGCCTTATTATTGCCAAACCATTATACTTTTGGAGTTTATTTATGATTTTACGATTTAATTTTGCTGTGTTTTTACTTCTTCCTCCTAAGCCTTTCACTTTCTTTCTTTCTATTTCGACATCGTATACCCATTTATTTTTTAATATGTCTATATGTATCATACGGATCCATATCTAAAATACCTTTGAACGTAGCACTGTCTCCGTCACCGATGTAGCGTGTATATTTGACACCATGATTTCCGAGCGAGCGACCGAATATTTCCTTTATGACGTTAACTTCGATTTTTGCTGCTGGTCTGTCGTGATTATTTTGGCAATTATGATCAGTTAAAAGCCATTCTTTATAGTCTTTTTCATCCAGTACTCACAGGCTTTACAATAAGTCGATGTCACTGACATATCAATGATTTTATTACTATATTTTCCTGCAAAAGTCGTCACACCGTATCTCGAAGTACCATCACGATTAATTTCATAGGCTTTTCCACTCTTCGGACCAAATTCTAAGTAAAAAACACCACACTGACACATGACAGCAATTTTAAAATCTAATCCTGCTGAACTCGCTTTATTAAACTCTATACTTGTTTTGCGATTCTTGCAAATTACTATGTTGCTGATTGCAGTGAAGACGGAGAAAAATTAGATGATACGATTGCCGTGAGTATTTTCAATAATAATCTGATCGTCCTCGTTACACGCCAATTTTTTGGTAGTAAGACTTGTATACTCCGTTGACTGTTCCGATGCCTGTGTCGATTCCCGTTAAAACTTTTTTTCCTGTATGATTTATCTACCTGAGTCTCGTTGTAATGGTTTCGAACGAAACTATAGCTTATATTATTGTTTGGGGGCTTTCCCAGGTTGGTACCTGACCCGCTTTACAGCGTTCATTTGTTTTATCATGCCTTTGGAGCACAACAATGAGCACATCTGCTCGGTGCGTCACCCAGTCGCCGAGCGTCAAAGGTCAGCTTCGCCTAATAACGCTGCTATTTTGAAAGTACTTACAATACGACTATACAACTTTGGGAAATTGTACTTAAAATAGTATACTATCGAAAAATGCACAAAAAATCGATTTTTTGAGAGTGAGAAACTAGTCTAGCGCCATAAATAAAAAAGGAAAAGATATATACAGTTAGTTAAATGGTTACTAAACTTATTTTACAATATTACAAATGATAATATGAATATTTTTATGCATTTATGTATTTAATATATGTATACAGAATATAAAAAAATGCATGCACAAATAGTTGAAATGAAATACAAACGTTTGTAATAATCGAAACGCTGGAACTTGAAATAGTAAACGGCTCACTTCGATCACTTCGATATATATCAAAATGCACGAATTCAAGTATCAAAATCTGATTCAAGTATCGTTTCTGAGACTTCGATAATGGAGTTGATGCATTCGCTACTGCGAATACAGAAAATTCAATGGTTCTACGAGTTTTTATAATTCAAGATGAAATTACAGCAAAATAAAATTTTTGCGCACATCCATTACAATGACTTTAAAAAATCACATATATCTATTTTTGAAGTGCGTGAATACTAATTACGAATTATATTAATGAAATCAATTAAATTCTTTTGATGCGTAATATGTTTGAAATCTGTTAACGCTTAATTTTTTCCGTGTGTACTCTAACACTTTTGCAACTAACTTTTAAAAAATAAATGAAGTTCTCACACGATAAGTATCTTTTTCAGAAAATGGTTTTTCATCTAAATAATTAAAAATGAGCAATTGAATTTGCTAATTATCGTTTCTAAAAGCCTAGAAACATAAAAAAAATCTTATCTATCGATTTTCTTATGGAATCGTATGTAAAAATATGTAATATACAACACATTCGAATTCATTACAGTCTTATTTATTACTATTACATCATAAAAACTATGATTGATAAAAAAGGCCGAGTAAAATTTGTATACTTACATATGATAAATGGAATTTGATAGATTGCAGGAATAGTCAATCCAACTATTGCACGAGTAACAGCCCAACTCCAAAAGTTATTTGATGCGGCCGTCAAACAAGCTCCAATAATAAGTGTGGCAAGGCATGCAAAAAACGAGAGTCTCCGTCCAAATCTGCGAGGTAAAGATGATTTATTTTGTAACATTAAAAAATTATATTGTTTAAGAGATAGGATCTACTGACAAGGAAATAACCCAACCATCTGAAAACGAATTAAGCTGAAATTGCAGGAATTTTTGATTAAAAAAAAAGAACATGTATTTTTTCGTATAAGCTCTTAAGACGAAAATATAAACATTTTGTCAAAAATTTAGTAAATAGAAGCTCATATAAGAACTAAAATGACCAAATAATAGGTAAGCAATGAGGAATTTGGATTCCCCCACCACTCCTTCGACTCACCTATGCGGCAAACAGACAGGTGTAAACCGTGAGTCAGCATTTTAGACGTCACCACCCGCAGTCGCACATCACCACCCACAGCCAATCACCAACAGGTGTAAAAAGCAGATGCGCACGCAGCATACTGACTCCCCGAAAGGAGGCTGAGCCGAGGTGACGTCAGGATCTCGAGATTAAAGTCCCCGCACCCGACGTTAACGTTGAAGTTCCCATTCCCAGATCCCCTATCTCGACATTGAAGTACAATCTATATAAATATATGGGTAATTCTTTTACAAACCAGACAGATTGAGGCAAAATCTGACCGACACATTTTTTATTTAGCTGAAACTTTTTTTATGGGTTCTATATAGAAAAAAAATACCTGTTTAACGATTTTTTTTTTTTTTAGATAGGGGGGTTGAAAATTTGAGATCTTCGTGATTTTTGCCTTGGAGACTCATTTTCAAATACTCATAACTCCGGTTCTTTTCAAGCTAGAGTAAACTTTCTTCTTTTATTTTGAAGATAAAAAAGTGAATTTTAATAAAAAAATATTTTCAAAAAAATTTATAAACAATTTTGTAGTGTCATTAACAATTTAAATGTTTAAATTGATTTTTAACTATGGTCCCCAAAATTTAACGAATTTTCATATAACTATCGTATTCTACGTCAAATATTTTATAAAAAACGTGTTTTCAATTAATGGAGAAATTATTATTACTGGGAGAGATACATTAATTTATGTGGCGCGACACGTCGTATCGGCGCGTGGGCACCTTTACATGCCTCTCTTTCTAACCCTACATTGTTTTTCTCAATAACAATAATGATTATCCAACTATTAGAAAAAATTATGATTATTCAAAAAGACTTTATTATTAATTGAACAAAATAATAACATGCTAGTAAATGAAAAAACATTTTTATTTTCAGTTTTAAACATGACTCTCATTTATTAATGTCTAATGTGTATCTTATTTCTATATACAATGTTATCTTATCGTAATCATTTTAATGTTTATTTTAAGATTTTTACAATTGTTGATTTATCATTTAATGATAATTTTTTAGGTTCTAGTCTTTGAAGAGAGATTGGAATCATGCAATGTAACTGTAAAGTGCCTTTTATCGCTAAAGCTTTATCAAATCGTTCTGACAATATTTGTTCTTCTTTTTCATACTCATCATTTTTTGAATAGCGACACGTTATGCATGTTATGCAAAGCTTCTGTTGCCCAAGTGAATAATTCATGGGGTGTTCGAATAGCATCATTTATTCTTTGAAGACTAGCTCTAGCAGCAAGTCGTTTTGACGTCCCACCTATTTCATCACATGATCCCTTGTCATGAGATATAGCGATATCTCTGAAACTTTTTAATTTTGAGAAATTGTCTTCACAACAATTAAAAAGTCTATAGTACAAGTTTCTGGAGTGGCACACACTTTAATAAGGGCTTAAATTACTTGTTTCTGTAAGTAGAATATGCAATTGAATTTTGGTATCGATTGAACAATCGTTGTTTACGGTACATAATTTTATACGTCAAAAATGATACTTTTTTCATATTTTTCTACGTGTGTTTCTTGAGCTATAAAAAAAGTAACGTACTTTCGATCATTTTCAAATTTTTTGAGCATAATGAATATGGTAAAAAGAACAGTTTAAGCCTACCCTGGTACATGTGCCCCTCTTTAGGAAGCTGTTAGACTATTTTTAATGTTAGTGTAATTTTCACGTAAAAATTTATTTAAATATTTTTTACTGAGCATAATTTGTGTGTGTTCATCACATTGATACAAGTTCATTATACTGTTAATAACATCCACTCCTAAAAATGGATGGTTTTTGGGATTTGGATCGCCTAATATTCCTTTATTTTTAGCAATGTTTTCTGCAATAGTTATCATATGGCGAGTAGCTGTGGAAAAGTTTAACTGGATTTTTTCATAAGACCATTATCTAAAAATAGTCAACATTTTTACTTTACTGGTCTGTACTGATGTTAAGACTTTCTTGTAAGGTTCTTAGAATTATGACATCATCATCAACTTCATCAACATCATCTGGATCATCGATGTTTGCATGAAAAACTTTCTTTTTAATTGTCTCCGTGATTTTCTTAACTTTTTCCTCGGAATAATGTTTTTGTTTTTATTTGTGTTTTTTAATAGGCAATGATCCCAAGAAACGCAATCCTTCATTCAAACGATCAACTCTGTTATTCAAAAACTTTTCGCTTCAACCTGAAAATCCCGAAGTTCCATCACTACTCAATTGTACATCAGATACTTCGTTGGATGACTCTACTTTATGTTCGTGCTGTAAAGAATAAAAAATGATTATAAGCATCAAAAATTAATTAAAAAGTAAATATACTCAATAGATTTTATGTCGTATAATTAATATTATTTCAACTTCAGCTGTATCTTCATTTTTTTACACTTTTTGAGATGCGCAGACGACAGAAATCACATATTTTTTTTGTGAAGCCTCAGCAGTTATTCGTACATTAAATTGACGTAGTTGATCTGTAATAACTTTTCGCAATCGTGGCGCTTTACTTGATTGACCTCTTACATTCAAAGGGTTAAAATATCTGTTGGTGCGAACGTTCGTGTCAATTTTTTTAGGTATCGTGTTGGTATTCAACTTTTCCTAATTATTCGTGTGTATGTATGCGCGCGTGCGCGTGTACGTGTGTTTCAGTCCAAACAATCGAGATAACTCGTCGTTCTCCTAAAATACTGAGACACATTATATTATAAATATTGACTAACAAGTGCTATAAAATTAATGCTAATTTAATATTTAATTTATCTACGTTTGGTATAGTTGATTATTACATTGTCTTACCTGTCTTTTGTGATCTGTCTGCACACTTTAAAGATAGTTTCATGACCTATGAATTCAGACACGTAGGTCCAGACAAGACAACAAATCCCAAGCATTTTTCACTAACAAACGTTATCAACGTTATCAACTACCAAACAGATTCAGAAAAATTATTATTAAAAAAATTGTTTATAAAAAAATTATTAATAAACCGATTGTAATAACAAATTTCAAATAAAACTTTCATTGCTTTCAAAGAGAAAAAAGGTTCTAACCCTAACAATGTACGACATATACTAGAAGTTGATTGATAGTTGATTTTTATTGGCCATCAGTTTCTAGGCTATTTCGGCCATTCCACAATTTCAGTCCATCGATGATCACTCAGGAATCCCTCGATGATTTTTATTATTTTACACATCTATTTCATCTAAATTTTTCAAGTATCTCTTTATTATTCATCTTCATCGCCTAGTGGGACTTTTTTTTACAACACACTAATTTAACCCCTAGAGGCTTTCTAAAACCGTTTTAGTGGTCTCCGTGTTCTATTTCCCGAAGAAAAATCAGAAAAAATTTTTCCGAATTTTTCCGAGAAATCGAACCCCGGTCCACTAGAGCGCGAGCCAAGAGCCTTAGCCCCTACGCTACCGCCGCTCAACATACTAGAAGTTGCATATCTTTAGCACGTGTCGCCATCTGTAGTTTATTCGTGACCAAAATCCGCCGAATCCGAAAGTAAAAACTAATAATGAAACATCGAAATAGACTAATAGTTAAATAATGATTAATGTTATTGAGAAAAACAATAAAGGGTTAGAAGGAGAGGCTTGCAGAGGTCCCTGCGCGCCGACACGACGTGCTGCGCTGCATAAATTAATGTATCTCTCCCAGTAATAATAATTTCTCTATTAATTAAAAACATGTTTTTTATAGAAAATTTGACGTAGAATACGATGAAGTAGTCGACCTCATCGTCAAAAGTGCATATTGTCAATCATTTGCCCAAAAAAAGCACATTGAACGATGAGGATATTTAGAAATGGTACGAAGAACATGAAGAATCATGCTCGTCAAATCACGAAGGTTCAACAGGCAAGATGGAGGTCGATTGGATTGTTAAAATGTTTTTAAGATCTGTGCAACGATTCGGAGTCAAGTATACGAGTTGTATCAGCGACGCCAATTCGAAAACTTTTGCTGGTATTCTCAAAATAAATTCATACGGCTACGATTGCCCTGTTACGAAAAATAAATGCGTGGGGCATGTGCACTTGGCGGAAAGAATATTTTTCCGAATGTTAATCTCAAATGGCAACATCGCATATTTTACCACAGGCATAAGACAATTCCAAATTATAGAGCAAATTTCGCATCATCGTTACTTATTACTTAATGACATAATTTTAGTAAACAAACAATACTACTTTCTTTTTTCATAATCCAAATTATAATTTTATTAAATAAAATTTTTATTTCTTAGTTCAATAATCATATAGAATCTAATATTATAAATTTAAATTACATAAGCAATGAAATTTAAGTTGTTATCATTTAAATTTTGCATGAATAACCTATAAGAAAAAACAAAATAATCATGATGCGAAACTCAATGCATAATTAGAAATTTTCTTATGTCTGTGGTAAACTATACAGCGCTGTTATTTGAGGTACACATACGGAAAAATATCCTTTCTGCCTAGTGTACGAAAGCATATGGATACTCGACTCTGAAATAAAAGAAAGCAAGAAAAGCTGGGAGGCAAAAAGCGGTTGATGGAGAGCATCATTATAAAGTTGACGATTTATTATGGTTTAGCTATCCGAAGAAATATTAATTCTGTCGAAGACATGAGAAATGCTGTAATGACAACGCCTAATCATTATTGTTTGACTGACGAACCTCCTTGCCACGAGAATATCCTATCAGGCGCCGAAAGCTGGTGTGAATGGTACAAAGCTGAGGCCATGGATTTTCTTGCGTCATTCAAGCATCCTGATTGACTGCTTGACGAAAATGTTGAGAAACACATTCGTCCAATCTACGAAGAACTTTCAAATGATGATCTTTCGTCGTGGTGGTTACGCAGGCAAACGCAAAATTCCAACGAGTAATTCAACGCTGCAGTCTGGCGCAGTACCCGGGACACCTGTATTTTGGTCGAAAATCGTTGGAATTGTTGCGTAAATGGCTGCAGGAATGTTCAACAAAGGATATTCTGCGGGTCTAAGTACCATGCACATACTTGATGATAAAATTGGGCAGGTGTGCAAGACGTCTGAAGATAACATCGATCGAGAGGGAAAACCAGCGTACATCTTTTTTCAGCAAGGAAGCTCACGCGGCCAGTACACTCAATCAACTTCAACAAAAATGAGTTTCACGAGCAAGCTGAAGGGCCACTGTATGGAGCAGGAAAAGCTGATAAGCGTATTATTGCTGTAAGTAAACAAAAATTAAGAGCAGGCCAGATTCGCTGTCCTCGTCTAATTAAGATTTTTGTTATTTACTCAAGTATTATTCGGTGTATCTGCAAATTGGAGGTTGAGCGCAATACATATTATTACAAATATGTATGCACAATAAAAAAAAATCTACGCTTTGTTTTTGAGAAATTTAAGTAACGCAAAAATATTCTAAACATAAACTTTTACTTCGGCGTTCCTTACTTTTCTCAAAACCAAAGTAATAGAATTTTTTTTTCTTGTGCATAGATGTTCATAATAATAATATCTATTTTGCTCAACCTTAATTTGAAAATACACTGATTAATTGTTACTCGGTCGGTATCAGATTCTACTCCGGCCTGGTCTTAACATTTTTTTTAAGTGTAAACTGTAAGGCGCGTTTTCCCGATTTTCCATTCTCACGACTTTTCTAAATTGGCGGGCGTTATTAAAAGAAAACTAGACAACCAATGAAAACGATCAAAAGCTTGAGAAAATTCAGTATTGTATTCTTTTCTATTTGAATTTAAAACGTTTATGAAATTTTTTTAGTTATTTAAATTTTCCAAAAAAGTTGTTTAAATTTTTTAATTTAAACAACTTTTTTGAAAAATTGAAATAATTGAAAAAAAATTTTTTTAAATACATTATAAAAACACGCTTTTATAATGGAGAAAATACACTAAAGAGTATTTAATAAATTAATTTACTTCCTTGAAATTACTTTTATACAGTTCATTGCAATAATTCAGAGAAAATTTTTGTAGTAAAATTTTCTTCTAATTATTGAAATGAACTGTATAAAATTAGTTTCAAGGAAGTAAATTAATTTATTTAATACTTTTTAGTGTATTTTCTCTATTATAAAAGCGTGTTTTCATAATCTTTTTTTTTTTAATTTTTTATTTTCTACTTTTTAATTAAAATCGAATTTTCTATGAGTAATTTTTCAAATATATATAAATGAGTATCTTAAAAAAGATAATTCTCAAATATATATAAATGAGTATCTTAAAAAAGATAAATAAATTAAATTTAAAAATCTTAAAAAGTATGCTAAAGGAAAAGGTTGCAAGTTTGTTTGGCATAGAGGTGGTAAATTAATGGTGAGGAGGGAAAGAGGGGAGAGAGAGCACAAATTTGAAAGTGAACATGATTTGAATGAAATATTAGATAAATCTAGATGTATTGTACAGAAAAATGTTAAAGTAACTGATTTTGAGAAACACGATGAAGCTCTAACAAATAATGGAACTACTGATAATGATAAATGTAAACCTCATAATAGTGGGATGAGCTCGAATCAGGAATTAATTAAAAATCATGCAATATCCTTAGATAGAGCCTCTCCCCAATGACTGCGCTGGTCCTCTTCGGAAAGTCGAATAGGGAGGAGGGGTGAACTGCGCGCGTGCTTTCTGAATGTGACCTCTTTGAGAGCTCATATTGGGCAGGTGCGTGAACTTTTAAGTGGTTATCATTCTTACGACATATTTGGAGTTGCTGAGACCTGGCTGGGTCCGTCTGTATCGGATGACGTCATTCGAGTCGGGGGGGTACAAAGTGTTTAGACAGGACAGAAACTTGCGTGGTGGAGGAGTTGCCTTGTATATTAAGGATAATCTAAAATGCACTATCTTGGCCACTTCGGAGATGCAAACTAGTAATAGTAGCGGTAAGCCGGAGGTGCCTGAATATATTTTCTGTTCTGTGCAAGTTGGCGGCTCCGAGCCCGTGCTAGTTTCTGTCATTTATCGTCCTCCTGCTGTTTCGTTTACTAGAAACTCTAATTTGTTGATTGATTTGAGAAATTTTTGTTCGGACTATTCCCATAAAATTATAATGGGGGACTTGAATGCCGATCTCCTTAAAGAGAGCAGTGATGCTAAGTTTCTTAGTAAGCTGTCGGCTGAGCTTTCGTTACAGTTGGTCCAGCACGGTGCTACGCATCATACGCCTACGTTTTACACGTGGATTGACCTGATCTTTGTTGATGACAACGACGTGGTGCTTGATGCACAGAACCTACCGGCGAGCTTTCACAGTCGGCATAATTTATTTGACGTCTGTTTGCCTTGCAACACTATAACTTTAGATCAAAAACCTATCATGTATAGGAACTATAAAAATATTTGTCCAACTGCATTGGGAGAGAAACTTGCCGGCTGTGATTGGTCGCTGCTTATGACTGACACAGTTGACCCTGAATCTGCACTTGGTTGCCTCTGTGACAATCTCACTGCTGCAGTCAAGAATTTGGCGCTGTTGGAAGCGCTCAAGCCTAATAAGAATAAGTTTCCATGGGTAGACGAAGAATTGTCGTGGATGCGGCGTAAGAGAGATGCTACATATCGTAGATACAAACAGACAGAGGACAAGCAGTATCTCCTTGAATTTCTGCGGTTGCGTAGGGTGGTAGACGAACGCACGGACCATTCTAAGACTGCTTATATTCACAATAGACTGTTTGATGCTCTTGCGGGTGGTAATGTCTGGAAGGAGTTGAGAGACCTGGGACTGCTATCCAGACCTCAAGGGGATTTGAATGGATTCACTCCGGGTGAGCTTGATGCGCACTTTGCTGGGATGTCAGTCTCGCCGCAGGAGGATAGTGAAGAGCGATTGAGAATTCTTTCTCAATGCAATGAAAGTGGGTTTACCTTTAAACCAATTAGTTTTAATGATGTTGTTCTTGCAATTTCACATTTTTCCTCACAGGCTTGTGGTGAGGATGGCATTCCGCAAAGCGTGATAGTTAAAGCTTTACCATTTATTGGTGAACATCTTGTGACTCTGTTCAACTCCTCTTTTGCACGGGGGGTCTTCCCTTGCCGTTGGAAGCAAACACGTATTATACCATTGAAAAAGTGTGCTGCACCTGAGCAACCAAAAGATTTTAGGCCTATAGCCATCTTATGTTTTCTTTCAAAGGTTCTTGAGAAGATCGCCCATGACCAACTGCAGGAGTACATTACATCAAAAAAATTGCTCGATCCTATGCAGATAGGCTTCAGGAAAAACCATTCTACGCAGACTGCTGTACTTAAGCTTACAGACGATATAAGGTCAGGTCTAGACAGGAAACTTGTCACGTTACTGCTACTTTTTGACTTTAGTAAGGCATTCGACACGATCTCTCCCTCCAAACTTCTTGTGAGGCTTAGATCGATGGGGTTCTCCAGGGCCGCACTCGGATGGATTAACTCCTATTCATCAGGTAGGAAACAAATGGTTTCCACACATTTAAAGGAGGAATCGAATTGGCTAACAACCAATCTAGGAGTAGGAGGGTTCGGTGCTGGGGCCTCTGTTGTTTTGCCTTTACATAAATGACGTACGTTACGCACTGGACTCTGGTTGCGTCGGGCATCTGCTGTATGCGGATGATCTTCAAATTTATACACAGGTCCCTTATGATGATGTGGACGAGGGGATTCGTATTTTACAGAGGGCGGCCAGGGCGGTGTCGGGGTGGGCTGCTGGTGTTTCTCTCACTTTGAATGCTAGTGAAACAAAAGCGATCGTCTTTGGAAGTAGTCGTTTTATTAAAAATTTTTATTCGGGTGAGCCAAGGACGATTGACCTGGGGAGCGGTATCCGTATTCCTTTCTCTGACACCGTTACGAGCCTTGGTGTTGTACTCGACTCTAAACTGTCGTGGGAACCGCATATTAATATGTTGACTAAAAAATTCAATAGAGTGATTTATAGCCTGCGGTTTTCCGTCGGTACACCACTGAGGCTCTGCGTAAGCAGCTCGCAACCGCCCTGCTGTTTCCACATCTTGATTACTGCTCAGTGGTTTTGCTCGATGCTTCGCAGGAGTTACGAAGACGGCTATAGACAATGCAAAATTCATGTGTGAAATATGTATTAGACGAGAGAATGGGTGATCACATCTCTCCCCATAGACATGCTTTGGGTTGGCCACGTACTGATTCGAGGAGACAGTATTTTATGGCTGTACTTATGTACAAAATCGTACGTATGAATACTCCCGAATATCTAGTGGGTCTCTTCACTAGATATATACCCAGAGCGACCACTAGGGGTGAGATTAAAGATCTTGCGGTGCCCTTAATGCGCACTGAGACTGGAAGAAATTCCTTTCAAGTTCAAGGTGCGCATTTTTGGAACTCCCTACCTGCTAATATTAAAAATCTTCCATCAATCAGCAGGTTTAAAGCCGCTCTGAGAAGGTTTTTACTCGACCTCGATTAAACAGTATTATTTTTGGACTATATCATATGTGTTAATTTATTATGTGATGTACCCTTTATAGATTTAAGGCATGATTGTATTTATTGGCGTGTATGTAGGATGTGTGTGCATAGAGTGAATGATTATATTTTTATCAGATTGACTTGTATATTACTGTACATTCAACTTTGCTGTGATTTTAACTTACTGTATACTGCTGATATTTCGACTGCGCTCTTTACACGCTTGATTTTATGTAATTATTTTGACTGATAGATATTGAGACTGATTTTTAACTATATTATTTATACTTTTTGCGTGTATTTATTCGTGTTATCTGTGATATCACTTTTATTTAATTTATTGACTTACTATTACAGTATTAGTATCTCTATTATGTTTTATGACTGTGATATCATACTGTACTATTTTGATTTTATATGTGCAAGGCTAGTTGAAGTATATTTATGTATTTTTTCAACTTTATTTGTAATTTTCACGCTTTTTTGTAATTATAATACAAAATAAACAATATCTAATCTAATCTAAAAAAAAAACTCGCCTCGACTCAAAGATGCCTCTCCACTTAAACTTCCTCGGAGATGACTTTGCACACCCGACATCGCCGACCTGACAACAGATTATTGCATTGTCATCGGAGACCAAGGTCTGTGTGAGATTTCAGAAATTTCACAAAAGGACAAAAAGTGCCTCAAATTGAGCGTGCAAAATTTGATTCCAGACAGACAGACCCGAAAGCAAGCTTAATAAAAGCGTATAATAAAAAAAAAACATTTTTTTTTTCAAAGTTGAGAAAATTTCTTAATTTTACAATTTTTTTTGGTTGTTCTTAGTTCACATCGAAGAAAAATATATGGAAATTGAAATTTTCTTTGTGTTTTTTTGCTGTACACAGTAAAAAATTTTTTGGAACTTGACATCGCTGAGCATGTTAAGTATCGGGACCCTTGCTGAGCGTGTTAAATACATATGAAAACCGGTAAAATTACATGACCCATCGTTTCTAACCTACATTCGAAATAATTTAATAAAAAATATACGTTGAACGTTTATTACTTATAACACTATGAAATTCGAAAAGATTATTTAATAACTTTATGTTAAACATCAATTACTAAGAATAAAATATTTCTTACTGTGTTTAAAATGTGTTTCTGTTGTCGCGAAAGTTCACGTATGTCATGTATTTTTACCGGACAGCCATGTTGATACTGACTGTAACATTACACTGCTAAGCACGGGGAAAATACCGCGATCGTAGTAAGAACTTCGCTCAGCGATGTAAAGTTACATAAAAATGTAACTTCACATCACTTAAACATGTAATTATTCACAGAAAACTGATATAGTTACCAGAAAATTTTTTACAGTGTAGACGAAAATTGCGAGCTTCATTTTTTCCGCCAACTAGAGACGGCAGTCGCAAGGTGCTGCTTAAATGTGCATACCAATCAGCTGCATTTCAATATTTTCTGAAAAAAAATTTTTCTGCAATCTTGAAATATATATTAATCTTCTTATTTATATTAAGCTTTTTAGGATATATATTAATGAAATATATATCCTTAAAGGCTCGCTAGGCTTACTTATTTTTTTCAATCCTTAAACAAAACCCGATTTTTAAGCCACCTAAATCAGGCCTCTCATTCAATATTTTTTATGGAAATGATAGGATTTATTTAAATATTTCTTGTTAAACGATATCATATGAATTTTTTTAACCAGGTATCGAATTCCACAAAGCTTTCAAGCTCACTTAGATTTGTGAATCTCACTATTTTACAGACATTATGAATCACATAGTAAACATCACCTATTAATGATTTATGTAACTGAAAAATAATATAAAAAGTTTCTAACACTATAATAATATTTGAATACGTAAATTGATTCATATTTTTCCATTTTAAATGCAAAATTAAGAAAAAGCCTTGAACGATGCCATTTATCTTCGAAATATGATTATATTGCTCTTAATAAGTACTAAACAAACATCAATAACACTTGTAAAAATATGGAAATGATTATTCGTGAATTAAAAAACAAACCGTCATAAGTCATTGAACATTTGACGTACAACACATCCTCTTGGAGCAAATTACAAATCCAGAGAATAACCCTTAGAATCAAACACAGGATACACTTGTTCATAATCTACTTAAGAATAGGTTCCATACACCACTTTTGTCTTACCTAATCCGCATAAATTTATCTCTGAAGAAAGTCTGACATATAAAGCATCATCAGTCTATATCCTATTTGGTAAATTAGAGTCACTAACCATGATTATTTTATGATCAGGTATCTAAAGTTTAATTGTTCAATCTTTTTTCATTAAGCTTCATAGACACTTCATCTGATGGAGGAAAATAGACCCATCCAATCAAAAACTTCCTACCAAGCAATGATGATAATTGATTATTGATTCTTAAGTTGACCTGACTATAATAAACAGAAAAAACAGTAGTCTGAGACTTCTTTAAATCTGACAATAAAAATTTCAGTATTCAAAGTAGGGCAATTTACACAGCTACACTTTTCGATTCTCCGTTTTTTTCTTTTTTCCATTTTATGTAGGTTAAGAGCAGGCCGAACTATCTGTCTTTTTCTAATAGAGTCTTTTATCATTTGTCGAAACACTATCCGTTGTATTAAGAAAAATATAGTAGCCCCCGCTAGATATTAGTATAATAAGTAAATTTTGTAATAACAATCAAATTATTTTATCACGTAATTTTTGAATAATATGAGACCTATTAACAAACTAGAATATAACCTATCTTTTTTGGTATGTCACATATTATTAAAAAGCTACACAATAAAATAATTTGATTGCTATTACTAAATTTACTCATTATACTAATATCTAGCGGAGGCTACTATTTATTTCTTGATATAACGGACGGTGTTTATGTAAATGTTGGAAAATGCTATTAGACAAAGACAGATGTTTCGGTCCCCTGTTAAGTGCTACGTAAAAAACGGAGCACAAATTATTCTTTAAAATACTTGAAAAAATTAAATATATAATATATAATAATAGTTAAGAATAATGTGAGCGATTCTTTATAAATTTATTTGCACTTAATTATGTAAGAATAATTAAATAAATAAACAAGCAACATGAGAGATACAGATAAAACGTCTTGGCTATGCATTCCCTCGTGACAATTTTGAATGGAATATAAATATTTTTTTTTTTTTGATAATGAAAAGATTTTTATGAAATATTATTTCATTATTATAACCCCCACTCTATGTCATTAAACTTCTATGACATATTTCTTTACTTTTATTCTGCATCATGTGAGCAGGGCACACAAAGTCTTGCAGAATAGAAAGTCGGAGAATAGCTATCATTTGTTATTCCCATTACCTTTGCTCTACTCTACATATCTATTCTTTATCATCTGATCGCGGCCTAAGACTCGAATTCATAGTCGTGACTTGAGTATTCAGTATAACTTGAAACTTAAGTATCATCACTTAAATATCAGCTGTTACTTCAATTAAGTGGTATATCTTTACCGAAGAGCATCTCATTAATAAAATATGGTACTTGGAGAAATTATCACAGTCAGTTATAAAAGATATAATCACACAGATAAGATGCTCGTTGATAAAGATGTAACTCTCAATTAAAGTAACAGCTGATACTTAAGTAACGATACTTTGATTCCAAGTTTACTTAATGCTCAAGTCACGTCTATGAAATCGTGCCTAAGGTTCGGAGTGATGAACGTAACTCAAGTAACGGTTGTATCATCTGTCTTTTTTTTATCATGACAGAGACAAAGACAGAATGAGTTTTGAATATATCATTACTTGAGTTGCGTCTGCCGATTTGAGCTTAAGAATTTCCCCTCATGAGAGTTTTACAACTTGTATATATAGCTTGTTGCCATTATAAATATATAATTTGTTAACAGTATCATGTAAACAATATTACGTCGATAGTATTATTTTAATCAAATATATGTACATTAACGTGATCATCAAAATTTAATTCTTATTATTATTTGTTTTACTTTAATCTCAAAATTAGGTCAACATTCAGTTTATTTTTATGAATTGTAGAATATTATGTATCTTTAAAATTTTTATGTCGGTAAAATTGATGTTGTTTAAAGTTTTTAACTGAATGTGTCTATTTTTCGCCATCAGATGAAGTGTCTATAAAGTTCATTAAAAGCGATTAAAGAATTAAATTTTAGATATCCTGATCATAAAATAATCATAGTTGGTGACTCTAATTTACCAAATATGATATGGACTAATGATGCTTTATATGTCAGACTTTCTTCAGAGATAAATTTATGCGGATTAGGTAAGACAAAAGTGGTGTATGGAACCTATTCTTAAGTAGATTATGAACAAGTGTATCCTGTGTTTGATTCTAAGGGTTATTCTCTGGATTTGTTATTTGCTTCAAGAGGATGTGTTGTACGTCAAATGTTCAATGACTTATGACGGTTTGTTTTTTAATTCACGAATAATCATTTCCATATTTTTACAAGTGTTATTGATGTTTGTTTAGTACTTATTAAGAGCAATATAATCATATTTCGAAGATAAATGGCATTGTTCAAGGCTTTTTCTTAATTTTGCATTTGAAATGGAAAAGTATGAATCAATTTACGTATTCAAATATTATTACAGTGCTAGAAACTTTTTATATTATTTTTCAGTTACATAAATCATTAATAGGTATTGTTTATTATGTGATTCATAATGTCTGTAAAATAGTGAGGTTCACAAATCTAAGTGAGCTTAAAAGCTTTGCGGAACTCGATACTGTGTTTTTAATTCATATTAATTTTTATATCAATTTTCCATATAAATTTTTCATATGAATTATTCATATGTTCAATATGCATTTTTGCTTCATTTTTATTTTTAAAAAAATTTATAGGAAAAATTTACATAAAAAATTCAAATTAATAATTCATATAAAAATTTATATGAAAAATACATATAAAAAATTTATAAGAAAAATTCATATGAAAAGTTCAAATGAATAATAATCATGCTGATCTCATTATTTTTATATATACACTATTTTTAAGTATGGAAAAACTTCAAAATCCAACCTGCAATTTTTTATATAAACTTCTTAATATAAAAAAAATGAAACAAAAATATATATTGGATATATTAAAAATTTATATAAAAAATTCAGATTAAGAGTTCACATGAAAATTCATATGAATTTTTTCAACAGGGTACTTTAGAACATGTATGAATGTATATCCTGACAGATTTGTTTGAAATAATGGTTAAGAGGAGGTCACGTATCTCTGTCCCTTTTTAATCAAAGAATTGAGATTTTTACAGAAACTGATAACTTGAGCAAAAAATGAAGAGAAAGCCGCATCTTGTATCAGAAAAAGCAATATTTTCTTTGATAAGAAAGAATTAATTTTATTGCTTTGTTTTCAAGAAAACCTTGAAAAACTTAAATCATAGAGGTTAGGGTGGACATAAAAAAATTGCCAAGGATGTCGACTCTGAAATGTTTAGGTCATATTTATATATATATTACCTGTTTTGATGAGTTTTTTGAACATAGGATCATGGTTCGAAACCTTGAAAAGCGGTATTTCAATGTTCCAAATGACTTTAGCTCAGCGAATGGCTGCATTAGCACTTATGAATTACTTTTTTCTAAAAATTTAGAATATTTTAAACAAAAAAGTTTTTTAGTAATACATTCTTAAATTGCAACCAAACTGAGTAATTTAAGCCTAAAATTGGTCAAAAATGTCAAAAATATGGTTTTAGCCCAACTTTGAAGCTTTTTAGCTCTAAAAATATGTACTAAAGAGATTTATAAAATTTTTGAGTGGTCCATAATATGAAAAAAAAAGAACAACTTTACCAATTTTCAGCGAAAAAAAATTTTTTGTCCTTCAATTTGACGGAGAATGGGAGATATATATATTAAATGTTTAAATTGAGATAAGGCTACATATGATTGTCTGTGAGAAAATAGATGTGTTCAAATATATATGCTAACTTTTTCAAAACTTTGTCTTTGAGATCTATTAATTGTAATTGATAAAGCTAATGAGACCAATATATTTTACTTGAATGTATAGAGATTTCAGGTATTAAAACTTCATTTATGATTTCATCACCATTAATAATTTCAGCTTCGATATTATATTCATACAATTTTAGGATTTTTAATCTGGTTTTGTTACATAAACCATCGGAAATACTTAAATTTCATATTAATATAATAATGTCATTAATTTTCAAATATAATTTATGTTGAGGTAGACCTGCTCTTATATTATTTGATCTTTTGATTGGATAATTTAAATAAATATTTTTACTAATTCGGTCTACTCCTTTATGCATTGCATAGTCTATACTATTGTATGTTGTCAAATCTCCTTTTAATAATTTTAATATTATATTATTCAATACTTTATTATCTTTATTGTGACTGGTTAATATTACATTGTTGATAATCTATATTTGTGTAAATTATCGAATAAAAACATCATCAGTTTTCCAGCAATCAGGTATAACAAGAAGATCGACTTTTCCTTCTCCAATTCGTATTAAAAATTATAAAAATTTTCCTTATTTAGAACGTATATTTTTATTTAGTTTTCAATATTAAATAATGGCTAAGGGTACGAATATTTTATTGTTTCTTCTATTATCATATTTCTATTACTATATTTTATTACTGGCAAAATTTGTTTAAAATCATAACCCAAAATTATTGATTAATCATAAAAAGGTTTTTCGTTATTACATATATCTTGCATAGTTTTATTTACAATTTCTAATACTTTTTTAGGGATCATTGATGCTTCATGCCCCAATTATTAAATCTACTCCACGCAATTTTTTTAAATTTGCATCTGACTTAAAAAATATTGTTTCTATATTATTTAAATCTAAAGGTAATTCAAAAGTTTCATGACTTGTCATACCTTTTGGCAATAAAATCAATGCTATTTCTGTCCAAGCCATGGACAAATTCATTTTACTAATTGATATGAAATAATATATTTTTCGGCATTCTAACCCAAAAATTGCAATTTCGTTGCTCTTTTTTGTCTCTTATGGTGAAAAATACACTACACAACTAGTATCAAAAGGCTTTTTTATGAAACTCGTTACGACCCTCACCTTTGGCTCAGGCCGTAAACTTCTCGTTTCGTAAATGAAGCCTTTCCCTACCCGTCACGTAATGTACTAATTTTTATGTATAAAAAAGTTTCACCTGATTCACCTGGACCATGAATGAAATGAATTTTATTTATATTCATATTTTTTATTATACTTTGTAATATAATTTTTTGATCATTGTTTAATTTAATAAACATATCGTCAAATAATTTTTTAGTATATTTTATTTCGTTTTGATTATTTTTATTATTATTTTTATAATTATTAATTTTGATTTGTAATGAAAGTTCAAAATCTTAAGATGACATTTCTTCTTATCATTAAATATTGTTTATAAAATGTAAAGCTCTATTTTCTTTATCATCTTTAAAATCTTTAATGAAACAATTTTTCAAATAATTTTAAATAATATTACTCTAAATATTTTCTGATTTAAAAAATCACGGAAAAAAGTGTTCTTAATTAATAGGGAAACATTACATAGCAGGTGTTTGATCTAAACATATGAATGAGGATTTATTAATATATTCTGCTGGTAACAAATAGCACTTTATTATTTTTTCACACGATAACTTTTAATGTTAAATGAACAAGTGATTTTTCTATGATAAAATGGTAATACAAATGACTGAAGCACTACTTAACGGCATGTCGGAGCTGCAGCTATCGAGTTTTGCTTTTTTTATTTTATCGATATCTTTTTAAATTCTTAAATTAAACAAATATAATGACTTGTCCGCACTAAATTTATATTAGTACAATAATTTTTGTTAGAATAAAAAATCATTTGGACTTGTTATTTTTTTATGAGCTTGGATTGGAAATTAGATATCAAACTCGACAAACCTAACCTTAAAATACGATATATTGAAAGTTTTTATCATAACTTTGTATGTATAATATTTTGGTGGTTTTCTTGAGTTGTCCGCACTAGAGTTTAATCTTACAAATTTTTTCTTTATAGCAAAAAAACTCAATTAAACGCATCGTTTATTCTTAAGTTAAGATTGGAAATATTATTAGAAGGCGGACAGCTTCGTCATGCTCTTAAAGCAAGATTGAGATTAAAGGAAATAATATTTACTGTTATGCTAATAAGACAAATTTCACTGAAGCTATATTGTTTCAATAAATTTACCTATGGAAATCACTGTTCTTGTTTCTTAATTACAACGAGGCAGAGCAAATATGAAAAGCCTTTAATTTTGATTGATTGTTACCGTCGTTCACAGCTTGATTAACCGATAATCTCTCTTTTAGTTGATTTATCCCTTTATGCAAGCGACGCTCGAATAGTGGACTGTATTATTGGTGTACTTGATGATTGTAAGGTGAGCGAGTAGAGTTAAAACTGCTGCTTGGTTGTTAGCTCGTATCCAAGTGAGCGGGCGAGCGTGAATCCTCTTGCCTCACAGGCACGCTAGATAAGAGCGACGCGAAGACAGTTGCGCACTGGTAAGCTCGTTCGCTTTGAGCTGAGCCGTCGGTGATGCTTATTTTGACGTCACGTCAAACATACCGCCCACTTTCGCCTAAAGGACAAATAAAAAAAATTTAAAGAATCTAAATCAGAAATGGTACTAGAGGAAATATTTTTCCTTTTTTTTGAAAACTGATAAGATTAATAATGACATTTTTTTTAGTAAAATAAATATGATATTATAATGAATTACTCAGTAACAAGTAGTAATAGGCTGGTAATCAGTCGTTTCAATGTGGTGCCAGCTGTTCGCACTGTGACAACTCGTACTGAACCGTCTATTCCTGTGTGAACTTTCTTAATTTTTCCCAATGGCCAGCGAGCAGAGGCTGTTGTTTCCCTTTTGATAAGTACTATATTTCCGATTTGAAAGGAATATTGTGGGTGTAGCCATTTATTGCGTTTTTGTAACGAGTTATATATTCCATGGACCAGCGGTCTCAGAAAGACTAGACCATCTGTGTTACCAATTCCTATCTTTTAATTAGTCGAATTTTTTGTTGAACAGCCTCAAGAGCAAGCACTATAAAAGAAGACCGTTGGATTAGAAAATGAGATGGACTGAGTACATTGTCAGTACTATTATCACTCAAAGGCAACAGAGGCCTTGAGTTTAAACATGCTTCGATTTTGCATATTAGAGTTGATGGCTCGGAGTACGTTAACACTTGTTCTCCGATGACACGTCTTAAATTATGTTTTGTTGGTCGCACCGCAGCCTCCCAAATTCCATTAAAATAAGGAGCGCTGGATGGGTTTAAGTGCCACGTTGTTCCATTAGAAGCTAATGAATGAAATAATGGATTATTCCTAACATTTTTACTTGTAAATAGTTCCTTTAGAACTGAGTCGGACAGCTTGACAACCTTTTATTATCCAATATTCCCTTCTGATAGTATATAAGGTTAATTAGGTGCTTCCATAAAGTGATCTAGTATGTGTATTTTTAATAATAAGATAGAACAAAGGATCATTATTGAATAAAATTATAGGATGTTTTTGTTTTTTATTCAAGAGAGAGTGTCGAATTCAACCACCTACTCTTAATTGTCTTTTAATTACTACGGGATTTAAATGAATTGGTGAATTCATAGAGCTCAATATCTTGTGACATTGAATTTCCTTAATTTCTCTGGAAAAATGAAGCTTCTGATGAGCTTGAATCCAGAACAGTTTGGCGGCATCTATTTCGATTGTGGAAACTTCTATGAAGTGATTGGCGTGAAGATAATTTAGGAATTTAGGTGATGACAAATAGAATTTACCTTTTGAATCTTTGAAACTTTTGTATATCAGCTTTAGTATAAATTTGAGACACAAAGCAGTTATTCTTAGCAGCTTGTGCAGAGTGGAACAATGATAGATTAAATCAAATTTATAGGTAGCTTGAATGCTAGTTTGAGATGATATAGTATCGTCCAAGGCCTTGCATTTAGATTTGTGTGGGCCAACGATATGGATGATCACTTAACCAAGCTAATTCGGCGGTAGAATCCGACCATAGGTGAATGGAAGATGGTGAAATTATGTTGATGCTTAGAAAATGTTTCACTAACTTTCCTAACAAATGACTCGCACGCAATTCCAATCTAGGAATTGATAACAATTTTAAGGGTGCGACCTTGCTTCTGGCCAGCTGTAGAGAGGCAAAAACATTCATTTCTAGCGTTGTAGACAAGTGAAACACTGCACCAAAAATTGATTTGAATGCGTCGGCAAAGCCGTGTAATTCGATTAATTTAGATGATGGGTTGTAATAAATCCATCTAGGAATGAAGATATGATTGATATATTTCAATTGATTATACCACAGTAACCATATAGTAACAAGTTCATAGAGAAGCTCATCATCCAAAGAAATCCTAGATAACCAGAGGGCTTGCTTTATTATTTTTGAGGTAATGATAATAGGTGCAATCCATCTCAAGGGATCGAAAAGTTTTGCTATTTTAGACAACACTGTTCTTTTTGTCCAAGAGGAAACAGGCTTGGAAGATTTTAGACAGAAGTGAAAACTATCCTCCTTAGGATGCCAAGACAGCCCTAAAATTGTGTAGCATACTTTTGGTCAAAGATAGTATCGTTGTTTAAATCAATATTTTTAAAATCAACGTTTTTAAGAGGTGGTCAGGTCTATTCGCCGCTACATACAGGGTGGTGCTGCGGTCGGGTGAGAGAAATTTATTAAATAATTTTCCTACAGCTATTTACAATTTTCTGAGACGACAATATACTTTTAATGTTGTCATTTCCTTTAGCCATATATATGTAGAATAATTATTAATACTTATGTTGTTTGAAAAGCCTAAAATATTGTTATAAAGCAAAAAATGCGATGGAACGTAGGACCGATGTAAAAATGCGTGCACCTTCCTTTAGTGCGGAAGAGAGATCAATACTAAAGAATGATGTATACTAATATTTACGTCGGCTCTACATGGCGCTGCATTTTTCGATTTATAACGATATTTTGGATTTTTCAAACAAGATTAATATTAATAATTATTCTACATATATATGGCTAGAGGAAATGACAAGTATATTATTGTTCCAGTAAATTTTAAATTGCTGTATAAAAAATATTTTATATTTTTCTCTCACCTGACCGCAGCGCCACCAAGCGGCGAATGGTTCCGACAGCCACTTAAGAAGATCAACGATTTGAGAAAATGAATTTGATGATCATTTGCGAAGCTTGAAGCCTCCTGCCCGAGTTAAGTTGATTTTGATTGATGATTATTAAGGATAACGGGTGGGTAGTTCTATGAGAATAGAACCACCTAATGCTACCTAGGCCAAAGGCCTTTTACAACCCCATGGTTTACTCCCACCAGCAACCCTTCACTGCAGCCTTATGGATAGGTTTCGGGCATGTGTGGTTCGACATAGTTAGATATGTAATGTTTCGTGATCTCTTTGTATAAAGAAATCACATTATTTAAAGGGAGTACCTTGATTTTGTTAATGTCAGAGTACTCTATTCCTATTTGTTTTATTCTAGTTGTCACTAGTTCTTCACACTCATAGAGAATGTGCTGAGCAGTCTCCAAGGCGGCCCCGCACCATCTGCATATTGGAGAACCAGCCACTTTCATGTTGTACATGTGGTAACTTAATTCACCGTGCCCTGTCGCTATTTGTGCGACTATGTTTATATCTTCTCTACTTAGGTTTAGACCCCATGCCAATCACGCATGATCGGGATCATCACCCAGCAAAGCTTTAGCTTGTTTGCAACCTGTGTATTCCTCCAGGTTCTTCTATGTTGTGTCTCTCGCCATTGACACATTCTTTCTTTAATTTGGCTCATATGAATTCTCAACGCAGCTTCAGGGCCAATTAGTGGTGTTTTTGCAGACAGTTTTGCTAGATCGTCTGCTATCCTGTTACCTTTGATTCCCACGTGACTGGAAACCCAGTAAAGTTTGAGTTTCCTGCATCTCTCTCCTAAGGTATTTAGTGAGTTAATGCATTCCTCTACCAGACTATACTTAGTTTTGTAGCCTTTTAAGGCTATGAGTGCCCCTTCGCTATCCAAGCAGATGTTCACTATGTCTTGGTTGTTCGCATCCAGTGCCATCTGAGCAGAGATCAGTATGGCCGCCAGTTTTGCCTGAAAAATTGAAGTCTGCTCGCCTAGCGGGACCATAGTCCCCTTCCCAAGCCTCTTTCGATACATGCCTGCTCCAGTACCCGTTGCAGACTTTGATCCATCCGTGTACCAGATGTCGCCTGAGATCGGTATTCTATCATTACCATTTTCTGACAGCCAGTCTTCTTTGGTTGGAAAAATCACCTCAAATTTATTGTCTAACTAGGAGAGTATCACATCTCCGGATCACGGATTTTTCTCTAACTTTGACATAGGTTTTCAGATGTCAAAATATGGAAAAAGCCAGAGTTATAGACCCCAACGCTCAATATTTCTCTAATTGCAGGCAATTAACAAAAATCACTAAAAAAGTTACTAGATTTTCAAACGCTTGTAATTCTTTAGCATTAATAGCTAGACGCTTGCAACTGTTTTTGAATGAAAGCTACATTCAAATCCTTTCGAAAAAGCACCTATAGCATATCAAAATATTATTTTTTCCCAAAGTTACAACGTTATAAGAATTTGAGCTGAATTTCTTTTTAAAAATATTAATTAATGATAAATGTTAAAATGTAGTACAATTTTCATAACGCTATAACTTTGGGAAAAAATAATATTTTGATATGCTATAGGTGCTTTTTCGAAAGGATTTAAACGTAGCTTTCATTTAAAAACAGTTGCAAGCGTCTAGCTATTAATGCTAAAGAATTACAAGCGTTTGAAAATCTAGTAACTTTTTTAGTGATTTTCTTTGATTGCCTGCAATTAGAGAAATATTGAGCGTTGGGGTCTATAACTCTGGCTTTTTCCATATTTTGACATCTGAAAACCTATCTCAAAGCTAGAGCAAAATCCGTGATCCGGAGATGTGATACTCTCCTAGTAAGTGATATTTTGTCACCATCAGATCTGACCTCATCTTTAATAATACATCTTGTTTAAGGCAAGAAGGGTTAGTGTATTCACCTCTCCCTGCCCACATATTGAGAGCAATCAGTCTGCATGCAGACCTTGTAGCAGCCTCTTGTACATACAGTTGTAAGCGTGCTACTCCCATAAAAAATCCCAGGGCTTCTATGGGAGTAGTCCTCATTGCCCCTGTCATGGCTCTCAGGACAAGTCCCCTTAACCTATCTAGGAGCTTCGCTGTTGTTGTTTGGCTGGTGCATTTCCACCATACCGTTATTATTCCGTGCAAACAGTTTGTTCAGTCGAAATGCCTCCAGACCTTGTTCCACTTCCGAACAGAACTTCCTTGATCCTTCCGTGTGGGCCCTTCTGACCTCCCTTCTGTATTCTTTCTGTATGTCACCACTGCCAAGGTAACTTCGCTTCGGATTTCTTGACCTTTTCGAAAAATCTTTTGACTGTCTCCTTAAAAGTTTCCAGTTTGGGATTTCACCATGGAGACTCATACTTTGACCTTGCTTTCTTGAGAGGACAGCTCTTAGAGGATGTCGATGTGATAGACTGTTGGAGCATTTCCGCCGCCCCTTCTATCTCTTCCCTATTCCCAATATTTTTAGGGGATTCTCTCATTGCTATTGACAGTTCCTTTTTGTATATACCCCAGTCCGTATTCCTTGGATTACTAATCTATTTGATCTCCTGAAACAGAAAACAAATATTGAACGTGATCTGTGTATAATCAGAGAACATCGGTTCTTCTCACACTCTCCAATCCTGTACAGCATGAATAATGTTTTGTGAACACAGTGTTAGGTCGATCACCTCTCTTCTCTTTATATTAAAGAAGGTAGGTTCCAAACCCCTATTAAGAATATCTAGTTCTGTGGTGGCTAAGTACTCGAGTAGGGCCGATCCTCTAGCATTCGTGTCCGTGCTGCCCCACACCGTATGGTGCGCATTGGCATCACAACCCAAAACCAGAGGGAGCCCCCTCTCGCAACAATAGTCTACCAACTTAATTACCTCTTTGGTAGGAATTTCTTCCTTATAGGGGAGATAGACTAAAGCTAGTACTACATCCTTTGAAACACCTCTTATAGAGAGGTGTTTACCTTCGTAGCCACTACATCTCGAGTAATGACTGCCATAAATGGTGTGTTTTCCAGACCTTTGATCTAGATACACGCTCTGGGTTTAACTGCTGTTAAATCTTTGACAATTTTGCCACCTCTTCCAAGTCCTTTGATAGAGCCTTTGACCGTCCATAGTTCTTGTATCAATGATACATATGTGTGCGCCGCAGACTGACTCCTCGCAAGAAGAGCTGAGGAGTCTTTACTGTGGTGCAAGTTAATCTGAGTAATTTTAAGGCAATTTTTTAAAAGTACGATTAGCTCAATAAGTAGATAAAGTTAGTCCGTATGTAACCGTGGCTAACCTATGCATTTTTTTCGGTCCCTTTGGTAATTTTCTCCAAAAAATGGATTAAAATTGATGATCTTCTGGGTGAATGAGAATCTGCCTGTGCATTTTCTCGACATCAGAAGTAAAAGCATACTTATAGCGTCTTCAAGAGCACAATAAATTAGCTAAGTTAAGCAATAAATTGGGTCCAACGTATAATGCTGAATTTAATGAGAAACCTGATCTTAATTTTTGGGAACCATTAAAAACGGTTCGAAGTTTTGTGGTGGAACTATTCTCTTTCCACACACCATGATGAGGTAGAAACAATGAATTGTAGTCAACATTGAAATAAGTAGGAAGGGATACCTTATACACGTGGTTGAGATCTTCATACTCGTGCATGAATTGATGATAGCTAACCTTGAGCTTTTCATCTTTTATAAATTTTCTTCCATTGTAGAGCATGTTACAAGCGATGCGATTGATTTATTAGAATCTAAGGATTTGATATTTGATTGTCCTTTAACTGATGGTCTTAGAACGTATCTTCCCGCTGAATTGCGAGAGTGTGTTTCTTTGTAATAGTTTTCACAATTATTTTCTCCCTTTGTAAAAATTTCTCTTTTAGGTAGCTCTTCCTGCTTCCAAAAGCTTTGCAAGAGCTCATGCAATTGAGGTTCTAAGGTCAAACAAAGAGAAACAAGAGGAGATTGATCTTTGGTTTTAGTGTTGTTTTCAGGGGAATTAAGGTAGTTATTTACTTCATCTAACAACAACCAGCCTAAAGTAGTTTTAATGGCAATGGCACACCCAAAATTATTTTTTCTTATTGAACCACAAAGAATTTTAGAATAAATTGAAACTCCTAGTAAAACATCTACGTAAAAATTGTGCATATATTGAGGATCAGCTAATTGCAAGTCCTTCAAAAAGGGCATTAGAGTGTGTTGAGCACACTGTCGGAGGGTGGTACGATGAAATTTGAAGTAAAACTAAAGCTTCTAAATCAAATAAAGTAGAGTTATTAAACCAAGGTTGAAATGAAAGTTTAGTCATTTTTTTGCTTGTTACAATCAATTTGCTACCAGTACCAGTAATGGGAACGTTAACGGCTCTGGTATTTAATCTTAACCGATTTCTAAGAGATCCTGAAACAAACGATGACTGTGAACACGGATCGATGAGAGCTCTAACCACATGCTCTAATCCATTCAGACCTTTCACCTTGATGACATTTTCTTTTCTTTATACACTATATTTTCTTTAAAATGATTTAATATTTTTGATAAATGATAGGCCATTCAGGCAAGAATGAAGAGCAAGCCACAGATTTTTTAATTCGATTGTAAGAATGACCCTACATTCACTGTGACTGTATTTGCACACCTTTTATTGATAGAAATTTTTAGCATTCACACAGGTAGCCATTACTTCAATTTTCTCATGAAATTATTTGCTAGATGCTCTTACCAAGAAAAACAGATTTACTATGATTGATAATTCAATAATTATTTCATTTTATATGTATGGATGAGCGTTAGTGCTATGATCTTGTTTTACAATATTTTTAACGAAATTATTTTAATAATCTTAGATTTAACTTTGCATAAGGTGATGTATGCAGTGAAGACAAGGGTTGTCGTGCTCACAAAAGTTCTATGCGTGCAATAATTTTAACATGTACAGTGCTGCCACCTTTTCGTGGATATTGGTTATAGCGCAGAGTGCGCATTTCGTCAAAAAATATTCGTGTGCACGACAGTAGTGCCACCTTTAATGCTATCCCACGTTGAGAGGCGCTGTAGCAATAGCGACGTTTCCGGCGATAATGCTTTGGTTGAATCAAAATGGCTAACATAGTTTTGATTTGCTAATGTTTAGAAATTTCCCTACAGAGAAAGCACGATGTACTCCATAATGCTTGAATGATAATAATGCCAGTCGTAACAGCCACGATACTACTATGTCTTGGATTCCCTTTCACTCGAAACGTGCTTACAACTTCCATTAAGAGGAGGTCGAGTATATCTGTCCTTTTCTAATCAACGAATTGATTTTTTCACAAAAATTAATGATTATAGCAAAAAATAAGAAGAAAGCCCCATCTTGTATAATAAAAAGCAAGATTCTCTTTTATGAGGAAAAATTATTTTTATCGCTTCGTTTTTAAGAAAACCTTGAAAAACTGAATTGTCCATCTTAACCTCTATTTTTTAAGTTTTTCAAGGTTTTCTTCAAAACGAATCGATAAAAATAATTTTTCCTCATCAAAGAAAATCTTGCTTTTTATTATACAAGATGGGACTATCTCCTTATTTTTTTGCTGCAATTATTAGTTTTTGCAAAAAAATTAATTCTTTGATTAGAAAAGGACAGAGATATACGACCTGCTCTTAAATCTCTCCATGAATCATGCTCGATGTTCGTTTGAATATCCAGCTTGAAGGACTTTTATGCTTGATCTAAACATATGAATAAGGATTTATTAATATATTTAGCTCGTAACCCTCCTGAAAATAATCGCGGAACTTATGATGCAATATTTTGCGTCACTTTTTGTGTCACTTTTAGCGTCACTTTTTATATCACTTTTCATGTCGCTTTATCGAGCCAAAAGTGACACAACTTTTTGCGCAACTAATTGCGCAACTTTTCCAAAAATATAATAATAAATAAATTATAAATATTTTTTTAAATCTTATTCTACATAATTTAAAGATGTTAAAATACAGAATTAAAAATATTAAGAGCATGATTTAATTGTCCACGTTTAAAGAATTAATTTCGAAAAAATCTCTCAAACAAAATTGAAAATTCTGTATCTAAATTATTAAAGGAGTGTTAATAGTCCAATCAATAGAGCAAAAAAAGGCTACTTTAGACATTAATTAGGGGCTTAATGAAACCTATATAAAGTTGTTAAAACATACCCTATATAAAATGTAACAAAAAAAGACGGTAGAAAATGCTCCAGGAGGCTGCAAAGTTGGCCAAAACAACTTTTTTAATTCTCTGAAGCAGCCTATGTATTTTTGCAAGAAAAGTGATTAATAAAAGTATTGGAGAATAAAAAACCTACAATTTCAGTACTGCTGCGATTATTTTCGTCAATTAGTTATTGCAAAAAAGCCAAAAAAACCATAAAAAATGTCCATTTCTTGGATATTAATTATTTTTTGCAAAAATAATTTTTTAAATATTTTTAAACTTTTAAAAGGAAGCCTTCATAAATACGAACAGAAAAAATGGTTGTAACAGCAAATTCGTTAATTTGTTGCTGAAATATTCCCTATTGTTTGTCCCAACACGCATAATGTTTATTACTATATTTTTTTTTCGGCTCAACATATTGAGTTGCATAAGGACTTCACCTCTTTATAAAAGTTAAAATTTTCATATTTCGTTACTAGCAAATAAGAAAATTGAATTGCAATATTTTTTATAATGCTTTAAAAAAGAGGGTGTTTTTTTATAAATAAATAAAGCTGGGGCTCAATTTATAACTTTTACGAATTTTCTATTTGAATATTCTTAAAGCCCTGTTGTGCTTGACGCTAGGTTGTCATGGGAGCCGCACATTAATATGGTGACTAAAAAATTTAATAGGATAATGTATAGTTTGCGGTTTTTCCGTCGGTACACCACTGAGGCCCTGCGTAAACAACTCGCTGCCGCCTTGTTGTTTCCGCACCTCGACTACTGCTCAGTAGTTTTGCTCGATGCTTCGCAGGGGTTGAGAAGACGTTAACAAAGACTACAAAATTCATGTGTGAGATATGTAATGGGTGTGAGAATGGGCGATCATATCTCTCCTCATAGAGCTGCTCTTGGTTGGCTGCGTACTGATTCAAGGAGACAGTATTTTATGGCAGTACTTATGTACAAAATAGTGCGCATGAATACTCCAGAGTATCTACTGAGTCTCTTTACTAGATATGTACCTAGGGTAGCCACTAGAGGAGAGATTGAGGACTTCGCGGTGCCTTTCATGCGTACTGAGACTGGAAGAAATTCCTTTCAAGTTCAAGGTGCGCATTTTTGGAACTCCCTGCCTGCCGATATAAAAGATCTTCCATCGCTCGGCAGGTTCAAATCGGCTTTGAGGAGGTACTTACTCGACCTCGAGTGATCTTAATTTTAAGTATTTTAATTTTATGTTAATTTATTTTGTTTTGTCTTATATATAGATTTAAGGTGTGAATGTATTTATTAGTGCGAATGATGGTTGAATGAATGCAGAAAGAATGAGTGATTCTGTTTCTTTTTATTAATAGTTATGACATCTTCGCTATCAAGTTTTTATTCTTTGAATTTTATTATTATATTATTTTTTATTATTTATTGTTGCATTGTTTTGTCCAATTTTATTTTTATTTGATGTCATGACTATGCTTTATGCTTTATCTTTTAAATTGTGTTATTTGATTTTAATTTGATTTTAATTTTATGACTGATAGATATTTAAGACTGTTTTTATTGTAATTTATGTTTTCATGCTTTCTGCGTGTATTTAGAGTAGTCTGTGATATCGCTTTTACATAGTGACTTACTGATACAGTATTATATATTAATTCTAATATTTGACTGTGATATCTTATCATATTATGTGCAATACTTTATACAGAATTATTATTTATTGCTTGATGTATTACATGCCTTTTTGTACTCTTTTACAAAATAAATTAATATCTATCTATCTATCTGTTCGAAACAAAGATTTAAAAAAAAAAGAACTCTCTAAGGCCAATAGGAGCCGAGATGAGATTTTTTTTTAAATCACAGCCACTTTGTTTATAATAATTAAGAAACGAGTCAAGCGTCATTTTTTAGTTGAAGACTTATATTTCAAAAGCTATGATTAGATTTTTGTAAATGTGACTCTTTATTATTAAAACTAAAATTATAATAACGTCAAAGTCGGATTCGTGGTAGGGATGCTTATCTTTGATAGATAGATAGATATTGATTTATTTTGTAAAAAGAGTACAAAAAGGCGTGTAATACATCAAACAATAAGTAATAACTCTATATAAAGTATTGCGCATAAGGTAAGATATCACAGTCAAATATTAAAATTAATATATAATACTGTATCAGTTAGTCACCATATAAAAGCGATATCACAGACTGTTCTAAATACACGCAGAAGACAAGAAAACATAAATTACAATAGGAAACAGTCTTAAATATCTACACTGAGAGAAAATTCATGCTAATAGAGCATGCGAACTGCCATCTATGCGAGCATATAAAACATTGATACAAATATAACAGGGCGTGAGAAGCTCTATTAGTATTGGATTACCTTATACTAAAAAAGATGGTATGGAGAGTAACTAAAGCATGAACGGCAGTCACTGATGACTCGCGTGGTATACTTCGATGACTCTCCACTCTCATATCCTTTGTTTGCTTGATTCGCCTCCTCTTTTGGGTGGCGACGCGAGCAAACACGGTTGGTCTATACCCAAAATCATGTCGCAAATTTCGTTAACGTATTTTCGTTGCGTGAATCTTTTTTTTCTTTTCTTTTCTTTTTTTATGGGGGAAGAGACATTATAAATATAATCTGATAAACTTTATAACTATCAATAATTAATTTTTAACTTAAAATTTAATTATTTTGAACAGCTGGGGGGCAGATGAGTATGTACGATTTTACGCCAGAGATGTTTCGAAGTAGCGTTGGTCTAGTGCGTAACTTTCGCGCTTTCCCCTTGGAGTACGCGTGTTCAACTCTCGGCTAGGGTCATTTTTTTTTAATTTTTTTTAAATTGTTTTAATATGTTTTAGTCCTTTTTATATTTATTTTTTTTTTAAATTTTGTATTTTTTTAATAATTTTAAAATTTAATTTTTCACAAGTACGCTCGTTTTTTTCAGTGAAAATTTTTTAAAAATAAATTATTTTTTATAGGTAGTAATCACAAATATTGATAAATAAATAATAGTGATGTTTATTTTATAATAGTGATTTTTATTTTATAATAGTGATGTTTATTATATAATAGTGATGTTTATTTTATAATAGTGATGTTTATTTTATAGTAGTATAGTTTAATTTATTTATAATTGAGTTTAGAAAATTTACAATAAATTACAATAAATAAATAAAACTGAGGTATTATTATTTATGTTATAATATATATTGTATATTGAAATATGTTTATAAAGACAAAATTGAACTATAGTATTGTAAACATCACTATTATTTATTCATTAATATTTTAAATTATTTTCTATATGAAATAATTTATTTAAAAATAATAATAAAAAAAACGAGCATACTTTAAGTAACTTGTGAAAAAATAGATTTTAAAATTAATAAAAAAATATAAATAAAAAAAAGCAATAAAAACTATTGAAATAATAAAAAAAAAGTTTAAAAAAAGTGGTTCTAACCAAGAGTTGAACTCGCGTACTCAAAAGGAAAAGCGCGAACATTACGCACTAGACCAACGCTACTTCGAAATTTCTTTGGCGTAAAATCGTACATGCTCATCTGCCCCTCAGCGGTTAAAAATAATTAAATTTTAAGTTGAAAATTAATTATTTAAAGTTAAAAAGTTAAACAGGTTATATTTATAACGTATCTCCCTTCATGAAAAAAGAAAAGAAAAGAAATAAAAGATTCACGCTACGAAAATACGTTAACGAAATTTGCAACATGATTTTGAATATAGACCAGCCGTGTTTGCTGGCGTCGCCACCCAAAAGAGGAGGCGACTTGAGCAATAGAAGAATGCCATAGTTAGCAGTAAAGAAAGAATAGTGGACAAGCCACGTTTACTTCCTTCACGTCCCATGAGAGGATACAGCGCTAGCTATCGAAGAATATTAGAGTAGGGAGTTACTAAAGCATGTGAACAAACAGTTTTTGGATAGCACAAACCTCGTAAGAGTAGATGGCGCTGTTATGAAAGTATAGGATATTACTTACTAACTTTGGATACGTAAACTAAATGCTCTATTGGCATGAATTTTCTCTCAGTGTATCAGTCATATAATTAAAATCAAATAACGTAATATAAAAGATGAATTACTGTCATGACATCAAATAAAAAGATTATTAGACAATACTATAAAAGTAAAATCGGATAATACTATAAAAATAAAATTGGACAATACTATGAAAATAAAACAGGACAATACAACAACAAAGTAATAATAAATAATTTTATCCTTTTATATCATAATTTTTTAACCGACTTCAAAAAGGAAGAGGTTCTTAATTCGACTGAATTTTTTTTTTTTTTTTATGTCTGTTACCTCATAACTCCGTCATTTCTTAACCGATTTGAAAAAACTTTTTCTTATCTGATAGAGAATGTCTGCAGGAAGATCCCATACGTGTCCTATAATTATTGGGCCAACATTCGGTTTGTATAACCCAATTATCAAATTAAGAAAAAAACCGGGTGTAGTTTTCTCATTTACCTCTCTCTCTCTCTCTCTCTCTCTCTCTCTCTCTCTCTCTCTCTCTCTCTCTCTCTCTCTCTCTCTCTCTCTCTCTCTCTCTCTCTCTCTCTCTCTCTCTCTCTCTCTCTCTCTCTCTCTCTCTCTCTCTCTCTCTCTCTCTCTCTCTCTCTCTCTCTCTCTCTCTCTCTCTCTCTCTCTCTCTCTCTCTCTCTCTCTCTCTCTCTCTCTCTCTCTCTCTCTCTCTCTCTCTCTTTCTCTCTCTCTCTCTCTCTCTCTCTCTCTCTCTAATGCATGCCTTATAAATTAATAATGAAAGTTTAATGTAATTAGTGGGTCTACCTATATTTGCGTTTTGAGTAAGGGGATTCACTAGAAGATAGAAAAGAAAAATTTTTTAACAAAAACAAACAATTAAAAAATTTGTAATAAATAAAAACCGACTTTAAAAGTATCGAATAAAAACAAAATTTTTTACAAAAAATAAGATTTTAAAAACATTGCACTAAAAAATGACAGATAAAAAATTTTTAACAAAAAAAAACCGACTTTAAATAAATATGATATTTACAGATGCTTTGAATAATTATACAAAAGAGAATAAACAAGTCTTTAACTAAAAAATAACGCTTGCTTCGTTTCTTAATTGTTATAAACAAAGTGGTTGTGGTTTAAAGAAAAAAATTTTATCCCAGCCCCTATTGTTTTTAGGCGATGTATGAGGCAAAATAAGAGGCAACAAACGTTAACGGCATGTCGGAGCTGCAGCAATCGAGTTTTGCTTTTTTTTATTTTATCGATATCTTTTTAAATTCTTAAATTAAACAAATATAATGACTTGTCCACACTAAAGTTATATTAGTACAATAATTTTTGTTAAAATAAAAAATCATTTGGACTTATTATTTTTTTATAAGCTTGGTATGGAAATTAGATATCAAACTCGACAAACCTAAGCTTAAAATACGATATATTGAGAGTTTTTACTATAACTTTGTATGTACAATATTTTGGTGGTTTTCTTGAGTTGTCCGCACTAGAGTTTAATCTTACAAATTTTTTGTTTATAGCAAAAAAACTCAATTAAACGCATCGTTTATTCATAAGTTAAGATTGGAAATATTATTAGAAGACGGACAGCTCCGTCATGCTCTTAAGGCGTTGTAAGAGGAAAGGAGAGTTGACATGATGAAGAGGGTGGAAGGGAGAAGGAGCGAGAGGCACCCGATGAGGCTGAAAAAATAAGCCTCAATTTACGTTAAAATATAAAAGATTTTGAGAAGGGGGGCGAAAGGGGGAGGAATGGTGAGTATGAGCTAGGAAGGTGAGGATGAGAGAGGCTACAAGAATGCTTAATATTAAGGCTTACATCTATGGCTGATTCCATTCAGATTCATGCAGGCCGTCACTGATCGTATTTTGTTTTTGTTCTAAGTAATAAAAATACTTTCTATTATGTACATGAAGATAAAATTTACCTCATGGAATGCTCAAAATTTTTTTTTTTTACTACAGCAGTTTTAGTGTTGGATGTAAAAACGAAAATTCAAAAATTGAAAATAAACCTCTACTTTTAAATGACTATAGCTCCGTCAATTTTTAACCTTTTTGGACGTTCTTTTAACGAAAGTGTGCGAAATTTGATCTAGTTTTAAATGCGATCTCGATTTTTGTAATACAATTTGATCTCGCTGAGTTATTTACGAAAAACCGAAAAAAGCGATTTTTTTCAAACACGATTTTCTCAAAAACTATATTTTTTTTTTTGAAACTTTTATATGATTTTATACATAAAAAATACTAACTTTTAGAGTAGGTGAGAATATGCGATTTTGCCTTATTTTTTTTAAACAGATTTTTAAACGTTTTTTTTATATTTTCGATTTTAAAACATTGATACCATGGCGCATCGTACTATTTTTCCAACTTTACGTGTTCTTACAACTATTTTTATGCTTTTATTTATTAATATATCAAAAATATCAACAATAATCTTTAAAATAAACCCCGGTCCGAAAATTTTGATCAATTAGAACAAAAGTTATGATGATTTAAAGTTTAAAAAAAAATGCTGAAACTTTAAATAAATATGATATTTACAGATGCTTTGAATAATTATAAAAAAGAGAATAAACAAGTCTTCAACTAAAAAATGACGCTTGCTTCGTTTCTTAATTGTTATAAACAAAGTGGTTGTGGTTTAAAGAAAAAAATTTTATCTCAGCTCCTATTGTTTTTAGGCGATGTATGAGGCAAAATAAGAGGCAACAAACGTTAACGGCATGTCGGAGCTGCAGCAATCGAGTTTTGCTTTTTTTTATTTTATCGATATCTTTTTAAATTCTTAAATTAAACAAATATAATGACTTGTCCACACTAAAGTTATATTAGTACAATAATTTTTGTTAAAATAAAAAATCATTTGGACTTGTTATTTTTTTATAAGCTTGGATTGGAAATTAGATATCAAACTGGACAAATCTAACCTTAAAATACGATAAATTGAGAGTTTTTATTATAACTTTGTATGTATAATATTTTGGTGGTTTTGTTGAGTTGTCCGCACTAGAGTTTAATCTTACAAATTTTTTGTTTATAGCAAAAAAACTCAATTAAACGCATCGTTTATTCATAAGTTAAGATTGGAAATATTATTAGAAGACGGACAGCTCCGTCATGCTCTTAAGGCGTTGTAAGAGGAAAGGAGAGTTGACATGATGAAGAGGGTGGAAGGGAGAAGGAGCGAGAGGCACCCGATGAGGCTGAAAAAATAAGCCTCAATTTACGTTAAAATATAAAAGATTTTGAGAAGGGGGGCGAAAGGGGGAGGAATGGTGAGTATGAGCTAGGAAGGTGAGGATGAGAGAGGCTACAAGAATGCTTAATATTAAGGCTTACATCTATGGCTGATTCCATTCAGATTCATGCAGGCCGTCACTGATCGTATTTTGTTTTTGTTCTAAGTAATAAAAATACCTTCTATTATGTATATGAAGATAAAATTTACCTCATGGAATGCTCAAAAAATTTTTTTTTTTACTACAGCAGTTTTAGTGTTGGATGTAAAAACGAAAATTCAAAAATTGAAAATAAACCTCTACTTTTAAATGACTATAGCTCCGTCAATTTTTAACCTTTTTGGACGTTCTTTTAACGAAAGTGTGCCAAATTTGATCTAGTTTTAAATGCAATCTCGATTTTTGTAATACAATTTGATCTCGCTGAGTTATTTACGAAAAACCGAAAAAGCGATTTTTTTTAAACACGATTTTCTCAAAAACTATATTTTTTTTTTTTGAAACTTTTATATGATTTTATACATAAAAAATACTAACTTTTAGGGTAGGTGAGAATATGCGATTTTGCCTTATTTTTTTTAAACAGATTTTTAAACGTTTTTTTTATATTTTCGATTTTAAAACATTGATACCATGGCGCATCGTACTATTTTTCCAACTTTACGTGTTCTTACAACTATTTTTATGCTTTTATTTATTAATATATCAAAAATATCAACAATAATCTTCAAAATAAACCCCGGATCGAATATTTTGATCAATTAGAACAAAAGTTATGACGATTTAAAGTTTAAAAAAAAATGCTGAAACTTTAAATAAATATGATATTTACAGATGCTTTGAATAATTATAAAAAAGAGAATAAACAAGACATTGCAGATTTTATTCAGAAAAATCAAATTTACTGAATAAAACTAGCACAATTGAAAATTTCTTAATAGAGTTAAGAGAGCGTGCTCTCACTGTAAGAGCTCATAAATTGGTCAAAGAAATTCAACGTATAGCAATTAAAGAGGTTAAACTTTTAGCGAAAAATAATGACTTCCAATTAGTTATTTATGTCGATTTTGCAGAAAATTGGACAGTTCTGCTTCAAAATGAAATTCAAAGCTATCATTAGAGTAAAAACCAAATATCAATATTTACGTCAGTATGCTATTTTGGAAATGATAAGACAGTCAGTTATGTCACCGTCTCTGACGATATTAAACATGATTCGTCTCATGCCCTAATGACTATAAATTTAATTATCGACAACTTAAAACAAAAACATATTGCGCAAGATATTGATGAAATCATAACCATTTCTGATGGAGCTGCCAGTCATTTTAAAAATAGATATCAATTCTATAAGTTTCAAAACTCAAAAGTAAACAGAAAATGGCTTTTTTCTGCAACAGGTCATGGCAAAGGCGCTTGTGATGGTATTGGTGGTTTAGTTATACATTATGCTACCACGCATAATCTGTCCAAGAAGAATGCAGATTTTATTAGAAACCCTGAAAATTTCGCCACTCAGGTATCAAAATATACTCCGTCGATTAACATTCTTGTTATCCGCAAGGATGAGTTAGAAGTTTTTCGACAGACAAAAAAAATGGAATAGTTAGGAAATGCAAAAGAAATTAAAGGTATTCAAAAGATTCACTGTAGAAAAAGTAAACGAAACCAAATCTACACTGCCAAAACTTCGAGACATGAGTGGTAAGAAGTAAATTGAAAGGTTTTATTCAAATTCAGATTTTTTTATTCACATTAGTTCTCAATTCATTAGTGTTCATTTCTCAATTGTATCGCATAATATTTGTTCATTGGGAATGACCAAATAATATATTTTAGTATTTACAAAATTCACCGTTTCAAAATTTGAAATTCAAATTCAAAATTCAAAATTGAAAATTAAAAGTAAATATATTTATTTAAAGTTTCAGCATTTTTTTTAAAACTTTAAATCGTCATAACTTTTGTTCTAATTGATCAAAATATTCGATCCGGGGTTTATTTTAAAGATTATTGTTGATATTTTTGATATATTAATAAATAAAAGCATAAAAATAGTTGTAAGAACACGTAAAGTTGGAAAAATAGTACGATGCGCCATGGTATCAATGTTTTAAAATCGAAAATATAAAAAAAACGTTTAAAAATCTGTTTAAAAAAAATTAGGCAAAATCGCATATTCTCACCTACCCTAAAAGTTAGTATTTTTTATGTATAAAATCATATAAAAATTTCAAAAAAAAAAATTATAGTTTTTGAGAAAATCGTGTTTGAAAAAAATCGCTTTTTTCGGTTTTTTGTAAATAACTCAACGAGATCAAATTGTATTACAAAAATCGAGATCGCATTTAAAACTAGACAGAATTCTGCACACTTTTGTTAAAAGAACGTCCAAAAAGGTTAAAAATTGACGGAGCTATAGTCATTTAAAAGTAGAGGTTCATTTTCAATTTTTGAATTTTCGTTTCTACATCCAACACTAAAACTGCTGTAGTAAAAAAAAAAAAAAATTTTGAGCGTTCTATGAGCTAAATTTTATCTTCATATACATAATAGAAGGTATTTTTATTACTTAGAAGAAAAAAAAAATTCGATCAGTGACGGCCTGCATGAATCTGAATGGAATCAGCCCTATATAATATAAAGGGACATATACATATATATAATATACATATATATACATACACATATATAAAATTTTTATAATACAATAAATAACAAAAATTATTATTATTACTGTAGAATTCGAATTTTTTAGAAAAACAAATATAATCAGAATAAACTATATATGACATCTCATACTTAAAAATTATTAATAACTAATTTTAATATTAAAAAATAATATTAAAAATAAAAAAAAAACTTTTTAATGTACTACGTTTTTATAATGAACCAAAAAGTATAAAATAATGTGTAATAAAATGAATAATGATTTGAAATAAAAAAACGTGGGGCGCATGTTTATTATTATGTATTGTATGCGCCCCACGTTTTTTTTATTTCAAATCATTATTCATTTTATTACACATTATTTTATACTTTTTGGTTCATTATAAAAACGTAGTACATTAAAAAGTTTTTTTTTTATTTTTAATATTATTTTATATTTTTTAGTTCAATTAAAAAACGTGGTAAATTGAAAATTTTTTTTTTATTTAGATATTATCTTATACCTTTTGGTATTATTATTATTATTAATATTATTTATCGTGTTGTCCAACAGTGCATATTATATAGCATATATATTGTTATCAAGGGACTAAAACGTGTTTCATCTATTTTTTTTAGAGAACACGTAATCGCATGCTGAGTTTCCCGCCATTTTGACGATAATGACGCTATTAGAAATTCAACCAAAATTTATTGTTTTATGCATTGATAGACCATAAAATGAATAAAATACAGTCTCAAATTTTATATGTACAATACAAAATGCTGTAATTTATGTCTAATTGCAATATGAGAAGTTAAAGAATTTTAAAAATTTTCGAAGATGGTTAGACACTAATGTTAAAAGTATATCTATATATAAAATCTTCAAAATTTCAATTTTTCCAATATCTCCGTATATAATTGTATTAATATATTTTTCGGTGGGAATATATATTTAATTATATTATCCAACAATGCATGCAAAAATATAATATTGAATATATTAATATATTAATATATTTGATATATTAATATATTAATATATTTGATATATTAATATATTAATATATTACTATATTAATATATTACTATATTAATATATTACTATATTTGATATATTAATATATTAATATATTAATATATTAATATATTAATATATCAAAAGAAGATTTTTAAAATTTTCGAAGATGTTTAGACACTAATGTTAAAAGTGTATCTATATATAAAATCTTCAAATCTTCAATTTTGCCAACATCTCCGTATATGATTGAATATATTAATATATTGTTCGGTAGATATATATATTTTTTTTATAATATTGCATTGTCATCCAGTTCCGAGCTATATTTAAAATTTCAAGTCTCTAGCTCATCAGGAAGTTAGTTTACAATCGGTTGCAAAATTCGTACCGAACAGACAGACAGACAGACAGACAGACAGACAGACACCAAAGCGAGTTAATAAAAACGTAGTAAAAAAATATAATTTTAAATAACCAGGGGGCAGATGAGCATGTATCATTTCACGCCAAACTTTGCTAAATTTTTGGAATTTTTCCAACTTTATCATTTTTTTTCCTGAAAATCGTGATGTTTCAGAGACAAATTCATCAGAATACTCCCTGTTGTAAATGAAGAGAAAAGTTAGCATAATTTTTTACGAACCTGGAAATTGCTTTTCTAGGGCTTATTTTCTTCCAACTTACATAAGCTTTCAAATAAATTTTTGATCATGTAAGTCAGAACCATCAATAAGGAGTTATGACAGTTTAACATATATATTTTCATGTATGATTTATTTTTTATCTGGATTATGAATATATATTTTCATGTATAATTTATTTTTCATATTGAAAATTAATTATACATGAAAATATATTTTAAACTGTCATAACTCCTTATTGATGGCTCTGACTTACATGATCAAAAATTTATTTTAAAGTTCATATAAAATGGAAGAAAACATGCCCTCAAAAAGCAATTTCTGAAGTGGCGAACAATAAGTAATTTCAATTACTATGTAATACATATAAGAACCAATAGAAAACTTCAAAATTCAGGTCTGTAAAAAATCATGCCAACTATCCTTTTTATTTTCAACAAGAAGTATTTTTATAAATTTCTCTCTAAAACATTACGATTTTCAGAAAAAAAAATAAAGTTGGGACTTTTCCAAAAATTTTGAAAAATTTTGAAATTTTAAGGATCTATAGCTTTTGATACTTTAAATTTAGATCCTTAAAAATTTTTTTACATATTTTGGGTAGCAAACAGAATATATCCTCAGAATTTCAGCGATTTTTATTTTTTTGCTCTTCTAGTTGGTGTAAAATGTTCCATATATATATCGCCCATTCTCTGTGAAATTAGTGGACAAAAAATTTTTTTCGCTAAAAATTTGTAAAATGTTTCTTTTTTTATATTCTGGACCACTCAGAATTTTTTTAGATATTTTTAGTGACTAGTTTCAGAGCTACAAAGCTTCAAAGTTGGGCTAAAATCCTATTTTTGACATTTTTTACTATTTTCAGGCTTAAATCACTCATTTGGGTTGCATTTAAGGAATACATTACTGAGCAACTTTTTTCTTTAATGTATTCTAGATTTTCAGAAAACAGTTATTCCAATGTGCTAATGTAGCTATCCGCTGAGCTAAAACTACGAACCAAGATATCTGGTCAGGGAAGATCATCGGAGTAGGTTATACATGTACAAATATACCTTAAAAATTTCAGAGTGGTGCGGCTTCTTGTTTTTTATTAAACAATGCAAACCCAACTAAAAATCATGAAAAATGTGATTTCTAGCTACAGTTACTTATTTAAATGTCAACTTGCACTTATCTGTTGCAGATGTCTCTTTGTAAGCATTCATAGAAATAGTTGTAAACTTAACAAATACTTTAAAATATGGAAAAATATCTTCTGAAAGGTTCAGAGTGGACCAAACCTTTGATATATGCCTATAACCTTTTTCTAAGATGTATCAGTTACACGATCAAAAACTAAAAATGCAGTTCTACCTATATGTCAGGACTTTTTGTGTTAATTCATAAGAATCTTGTTAATTATTAGGTAATTCAAGTCCAACTGATTTCATCCACTGTGATATTGATTTCAAAATTGCACTATACTGATCTTCAACGAACTGACCAAGAGAGGCTACAAGTTTTGGGTCTCAGATCCTGCTGGAACTTTATGATAAGTTTTGGTTTGATATAACTAAAAGAAAGCTATAGCCTTAGAGCCTAATGCTGAGCAGTTTCCAAGTTAGAGCACATCACTTATTTCATATTTTTTTAAATTTTCAACCAACTCTTAAACAAAAATTTTTCACTCTGATACTAAAAAGTCTTTAAATGTAATTCATTTTCTTGCTATTGTTCTTCTTATTAATTATTAAATAACTGTACATGATTGACACAATGATTCATATAATAGCTTACATGATTTTAACATTGTTTGTTGGCAAATTTTTGTAAAAAATTGGCCAACAGAATCATCATGTAAAAATCATGCAAGTTATTATATAAATCATTGTGTCATGTTTGTAAAGTTATTTAATAATTTGTCTAGAAAGTAAACTGTCAGGTAACTCGACCATTTTATTAAACTTTCTTGTTTAAAAATTTTGCATGAAATTGAATCTGTTCTTTTATTAATAAATTATGTTGATTTCAGGTATAAGAAGAATAGCAAGAAAATAAATTACATTTAAAGACTTTTTAGTATCAAAGTGAAAAATTTTTGTTCAAGAGTTGGTTGAAAATTTTAAAAAATATAAAATAAGTCAGCTGCTCTAACTAGGAAACTGCTCAGCGTTAGACTCTGAGGCTGGAGCTTTTTTTTAGTTATAACGAACTAAAACTTATCATAAAGTTTCAACCAGATCTAAGACCCAAAGCTTGTAGCCCCTCCCGGTGAGATACAAAGAGACACGAGTTCAGTTATATATCACTGACAATAAGAAAAATTAAATTAAATAATAATATATATCAATCTCTATTATATGTTGATTGTAAATATTTTTTTAAATTAATTCCAAGTGCCTATACACAATTAAATTTAATTATTGCTATCATATCATGAGATTCAATGACAAATTGTCTGATAATGTAAATTATGATGATCAATTTTCATAGAATTTTGTTTGTTACTAATATAAAAATAATAAATTACATTTAAAAAATATAACAAGGATTAGAATTAATGATTTTCTGAAACTAAACTTAATAATATACATCAGTATAGATACTTTAATCTTAACGAATCTCATTGAATGGAATTTAAGTCAGTGTGTGTTATACACTGAACCTATAAAAGAATATTATCATTTACCTGTTATATACATCCATATTATAATATTATTCACCTGCATCGTTATAAAAAGAATGCTCATTCACCCTGGACTTATACTAATTATTACCTGTAATTGAAAAAAAAATTATTACAAAGCATCAGTTTTATTATTTAAAGAAATCTTTTTCAATTTGTGAACATGAAATAAAATAAAAACTTATCTGACTTATCGTCTCCATAGTCTGATATCCAATACAGGAACTACTTAGGTAAGGTAAGAATCATAAAATTGAAGATGAAATTGAAATTTTTAATAAATAATATAAGTATAATTATATTGAATAAATATTGTCTATATAATAAAAAATGAACTAAATTCACAAACTTAAACATTTTTCCTCAAGAGCATGACGGAGGTCCCCCCTTCTCAAATAGTCTAATAATATTTTAATTCCAAGTATACGTGCAAACAGTACCCTATTGAAAATGTATACGTTTTTCCAATACGTATTTTTACTACGTATCTCAATTACGTAACAGAATTACGTAACTCCATACGTAGCTAAGTGTTCGAATTTGTGACGTGATTCTTATACGTATTTATTTAAAAAATACTTAACTTTGATACGTTTTTCTTGTAAAAGTACGTAATTTTTAGACCTATATGCACTTAAAATATGCTAATAGAGGATACATATTTTAACTATGTTTCAGTTTTCACAATTCATTACTTATTTCCAAATTTAAAATAAAATAATCTGATTAATTACAAGAGTTTTGGAAATATTCAGAAACAAACTGAATTAGTTTAAGGAAAAATGAAATAAAATGAAACAAACTGAAATTAAATTAGAGAAAACGAGAGAAATAAAAACGAATAGAAAGAAACTGAAACCAAAAGAATGAAACTGAAACAGTTTTAAAAAATTGAAATAAATTTAAAAAAAACTAAAATGAACCAAAATGATTATGACAGCTGATTTTTCTATATCCACTTAGAAAATGATATAAAATAAGACATTCAGAAAACTTCCGAAAATTTCTGAAACAGTTTGCAATAAACCACTTGTTTCGTCCCCATTTTCACAATAACTTTCCGTTTCTTTCAGTTTCTTTCAGAAATTTTCAATTACTTTCGTTTATTTTTTCCGTTGGGGAAATTCCGTGTATAACACACACTGACTTAAATTCCATTCAATGAGATTCGTTAAGATTAAAGTATCTATACTGATGTATATTATTAAGTTTAGTTTCAGAAAATCATTAATTCTAATCCTTGTTATATTTTTTAAATGTAATTTATTATTTTTATATTAGTAAAAAACAAAATTCTATGAAAATTGATTATCATAATTCACATTTTCAGACAATTTGTCATTGAATCTCATGATATGATAGCAATAATTAAATTTAATTGTGTATAGGCACTTGGAATTAATTTTAAAAAATATTTACAATCAACATATAATAGAGATTGATATGTATTATTATTTAATTTAATTTTTCTTATTGTCAGTGATATATAACTGAACTCGTGTCTCTTTGTATCTCACCGGGAGGGGCTACAAGCTTTGGGTCTTAGATCTGGTTGAAACTTTATGATAAGTTTTAGTTCGTTATAACTAAAAAAAAGCTCCAGCCTCAGAGTCTAACGCTGAGCAGTTTCCTAGTTAGAGCAGCTGACTTATTTTATATTTTTTAAAATTTTCAACCAACTCTTGAACAAAAATTTTTCACTTTGATACTAAAAAGTCTTTAAATGTAATTTATTTTCTTGCTATTCTTCTTATACCTGAAATCAACATAATTTATTAATAAAAGAACAGATTCAATTTCATGCAAAATTTTTAAACAAGAAAGTTTAATAAAATGGTCGAGTTACCTGACAGTCTACTTTCTAGACAAATTATTAAATAACTTTACAAACATGACACAATGATTTATATAATAACTTGCATGATTTTTACATGATGATTCTGTTGGCCAATTTTTACAAAAATTTGCCAACAAACAATGTTAAAATCATGTAAGCTATTATATGAATCATTGTGTCAATCATGTACAGTTATTTAATAATTAATAAGAAGAACAATAGCAAGAAAATGAATTACATTTAAAGACTTTTTAGTATCAGAGTGAAAAATTTTTGTTTAAGAGTTGGTTGAAAATTTAAAAAAATATGAAATAAGTGATGTGCTCTAACTTGGAAACTGCTCAGCATTAGGCTCTAAGGCTATAGCTTTCTTTTAGTTATATCAAACCAAAACTTATCATAAAGTTCCAGCAGGATCTGAGACCCAAAACTTGTAGCCTCTCTTGGTCAGTTCGTTGAAGATCAGTATAGTGCAATTTTGAAATCAATATCACAGTGGATGAAATCAGTTGGACTTGAATTACCTAATAATTAACAAGATTCTTATGAATTAACACAAAAAGTCCTGACATATAGGTAGAACTGCATTTTTAGTTTTTGATCGTGTAACTGATACATCTTAGAAAAAGGTTATAGGCATATATCAAAGGTTTGGTCCACTCTGAACCTTTCAGAAGATATTTTTCCATATTTTAAAGTATTTGTTAAGTTTACAACTATTTCTATGAATGCTTACAAAGAGACATCTGCAACAGATAAGTGCAAGTTGACATTTAAATAAGTAACTGTAGCTAGAAATCACATTTCTCATGATTTTTAGTTGGATTTGCATTGTTTAAAAAAAAAACAAGAAGCTGCACCACTCTGAAATTTTTAAGGTATATTTGTACATGTACAACCTACTCCGATGATCTTCCCTGACCACATATCTTGGTTCGTAGTTTTAGCTCAGCGGATAGCTACATTAGCACATTGGAATAACTGTTTTCTGAAAATCTAGAATACATTAAAGAAAAAAGTTGCTTAGTAATGTATTCCTTAAATGCAACCCAAATGAGTGATTTAAGCCTGAAAATAGTAAAAAAATGTCAAAAATAGGATTTTAGCCCAACTTTGAAGCTCTGTAGCTCTGAAACTAGTCACTAAAAATATCTAAAAAAATTCTGAGTGGTCCAGAATACAAAAAAGAAGCATTTTACAAATTTTTAGCGAAAAAAATTTTTTGTCCACTAATTTCACAGAGAATGGGCGATATATATATTAACATGAAATAGATTATAACAAATAAATTAATAAAATAATTTAATTTAGTTCTTATGTAATTTTTATGAAATATATTATCAATAAATTAAACTATAGTGTTATAAAATAATAATCACTATTATTTATTTTTAATTATTTTTAATTGATACGTATAAAAAATAATTTATTACAAAAAACTTTTCATTTAAAATAGTTAGATTTTAAGATTAAAATTAATTATTCATAATTTTTAAGTTTTAGATGTCATATATAGTTTATTCTAATGATATTTGTTTTTCTAAAAAATTTTAATTCTACAGGAATAATAATAATTTTTGTTATTTAATAGATTTTAAAAATTTTGAACAAGTTTGATGATAAACCTAGTTCAATTATTTAATTAAACTTTTTCATTCCGAGTTGAAGCTAGAACCTAATCAAGTCATACATACTTGCAAATGTTTTATAATCTAAATAGATGATATGTTTACATCAATAATCTTGGAGATGAAAATAAGTCAGCAATGAAAATGTTTGTGGATTATACACTCACCAAAATCAATTTCGAATTCTTTCAAGCACAAATTAAATACAAAATTTGTTATATATTTACAAACAGTTTATTTAGTTTTCAATTAATCTTTGATTGAGTAACTGAAAATATAGCAAGTCCTATGTCGAACTCTTTTCAGTTATTACGTTTAGCTTTTATAGTTCAAGTTGAAGATAGTACCCGATCAACTCTGGATATAAAAGCTACTCATTACGTTTCGAACTTAGTCAACATAGATACTTGAGAGTGTATCGAGCGCATATAAGACTAGTTCCCAGTTTCATTTTTGCCGAGGAAAATATCATCTCAATTTAAGTCTAATCTTTTTTCAAAAAAAATAATAAAATTATTTCAGTAGTGATAAAAATGAATTCATATATAACATTTAAGCGAATTTCATATGCAAAAGTTTTTCCGTGTACATATGTATACATACATATACATCGTAAACGTTGAAGTCCCCACTCCCCGACCCCCAATCCCGATGTTATAGTTAATGTTAAAAGTGCAATCTATATATGACTGATTCCATTCAGATTCATGCAGGCCGTCACTGATCCAATTTTTTTTCTCTTTTAAGCGATAAAAATACCTTTCAAAATGTTTATAAAGATAAAATTTACCTCATCAAACGCTCAAAAATATACTTTTTCCTCGCTACAGCGTATTTAGTGTTGTGTGTGAAAATAAAATAAAAAAATTGAAAATAAACCTCAATTTTCAAATTGCCGTAGCTCCGTCAATTTTTGACCTTTTTGGACGTTTTTATAAAGAAAATGTGCAAAATTTAGTCTAGTCTTAAATGCCGTTTTGATTTTCGCAATACGAGTTGATCTCTCTGAGTTGTTTGTGAAAAACCAAGAAAAGCGATTTTTTTCAAACGCAATCATCTCAAAAACTATATTAGTAGTATATGAAGCGCTATAGCAAGACATATCGATTTTTCCCCCTTTCCTCTGGGGTGGTATAGCGAGACATATAGATTTCCCCCTCCCTCCAGGGTGGCATAGCCAAATATATATCGATTTTTCCCTCCTCCTTCGTCTCCCTCCCCTGTCTGGGTGTACAAGGGGTGTAGCGTACAAGGGGTGGTATAGCGTAACCCTTTATCGATTTCTCCTCTCCACTACCCGTCTCCCTCCCCTCGCTATCTTACATATTTCTCCTGCCTGGGGCTGTTGTAACATGTATGGAAAGGTATAATAAGAACAATTGTTATTTCCTACCTGTAAGAATATTTTGTTGGTCCTGAAAAAGACCGTATTTATATATATATGTATACAAATTTTTTGTATTCTTTTCTTTCCGAATAGAGTAAGCATTGGTCGAAAATTTTTCAGAATATTTTTTCCAGGTAGATGATAGTTGATTTTCTGTCTTTTTCTGTTTGTCAGGCTGTAATGAAGGTGTTTTGGCGTTGCTGAAGCTGTGTTGACCCATTGTTTTGAGTATGCATTAGACGAATACGATAAGAGACTTTGCATGAAAAGTATTTATTGCAAAAAATTATTATTTAAATTAATATTTTCAAGAGTATTGTCTTTTTTGTTGCACTTTTAAAAAGATTCTAATTTTTTCGTTTCTTTTTTATAATATTCTTTGTATCGTTCTCTTTTTATTCCATTGTCTGCAGAACGTAATGAAGCAATCTTACCAGCACATTGTCTTATCTCTGTTTCGAGCAATTCTTATATAATAAATGAAGGATAATTGGAAAGGGTGATTGTATCTATAGTAAAAAAAATGAAGTCAATTATAACGTTAAAGCAATTTATTGATATTAAGAGGAGGTCGAGTATATCTGTCCTTTTCTAATCAAAGAATTGATTTTTTTACAAAAATTAATAATTGTAGCAAAAAATAAGGAGATAGCCCCATCTTGTATCATAAAAAGAAATATTTTCTTTGATGAGAAAAAATTATTTTTATTGATTCGTTTTGAAGAAAACCTTGAAAAACTTAAAAAATGGAGGTTTGGATGGACAGTTCAGTTTTTCAAAGTTTTCTTAAAAACGAAGCGAAAAAAATAATTTTTCTTCATTAAAGAAAATATTGCTTTTTATTATACGAGATGGGGCTTTCTTCTTATTTTTAGTTACAATTATTAGGTTTTGCAGAAAAATGAATTTTTTGGTTAGAAAAGGATAGAGATATACGACCTGCTCTTAACACACATTTTTATTTAGGTATCGCGTTATACAACGCAAAATTAACATTGATTATGCTTAAATCTAAATCACACATTTGATTATAATATTTAAAGTAAAATTATATATATTATGAATATCTTAACCTAGAAGTATACGTTTGATTACAATGGCCGAAACCATGAGAACGTTCTCTGCCGAATGTACCCGCGCACTTACATTTTCTATGTTTAATTTTAATTGAAATTCTTTTATGAAAATTTTTAGCAATTCGATCATTATTTTTCGTGTTATTTGGAAAGATGCTACAAAACTAACACTGCGACACATATGATATAAAAATATAATAGTATATTGATCACAACACGTTGAATTAATGCTCTGCAGTTTCTCGGTATTCCATCGAAAAATTTCACAGTTTCTTCTGAGTCGTTCAAGATGATATTTTGAGATGGGTGGGAAACCGTAACTGTCAAAATACGTTCCGTATCCATTGTTATCGATGAACATGGCCACCCAATGTGTACCAGGTCTTGTATGATCATCGGTATTACACACTACCGCGACTGGTGTTATCATTACATTCGAAAGTCGATCTGCTGCGTATTCGCCAATTGTTTAGGCTTTCAACCCTTCTAGGGCTCTCTTTATTTGGGTGGTATTCATTTGTATTATTCTCTTGTGTTAAACTACAACCCTCATCACTACTTGCATACTCTATGGTTTTATCGTCGTCGTTGTCGTCGTCTATCTCATCGACCCCTGTAAAAGCGGCGCTTGACCCGAATCTCACACTATTTTTCTTGTCGGCAACTTTTTGAAGAGAGTCGTAAAAGAGTTTGCTACTCTTTTTAGACAAATTTTGTTGAGATTCTTGAGGGAGTAGTGAATGAAGCAACTCTCTCAATAGATGTGATCTCTACATGGCACAATACTCCCTTTTATAGATGCTTTCTTGGCAGGCGTGAAAGCGACATTCTTTTTGAGAAGAGAATTGTCTTTGTAAGTCGGTGAAACCCGTTGTAATGTAATCTTCTATGTTTATAACGTCACGGGCCATAATAGATTCGATATAACGAGCTTTTTCAGCACCTCTTACATAAATTCTTGTAGCGTTTCTCGCTATATTATAAAACTAATAGCATAATTTTCGTAGCATAACTTTTCCATCGAACCATTTTAAACCATGAAGGCGTGACAACACGTAATCGCTACTGGTTTTTATATCTTCTGGCAAATTATCGAATTCGTAAGGTGGTGCAATTATTCAATGACCAATAACTTGTTCTTGTAGAAAAACTACTGCCACTTCCTTGGATAAAAATTTATTATCTTTATCTCTAAAGCCTTGAATATCTATTACGTAATCCATTGTGGTGAGAACGTGAGTGCGTGTGTGTTACGACTGAGAGTGACAAGCAACTGAAGCAGTGGGGAATGAGCCAAATGGTATTATAATGTTTCTCCCACCATTTTTTTCTCCCCACCATAAGCATTGCAATCCGTAATAATTTGTCTATTTGAATTGATTTCTAGCACGTTATCAAATTCGCATGAACGATGCAATTAATTATTTTTCTGAAAGCCTCCTCAAAGCGAACTTCAATGCGCAGAGCATCTAAGCGCACGTGATTCCAATGTAATGAAAAATGAGCCGACAAATCAGGCATCAAGTCGAATGCGAAGAGACAGTAACCTTCTTGATAAGAGGTTTGGCTGACATCAACACCCTTGTTGAGAAAATGTATACCAGTACCGGAAAATAGCGTGTGATAAGTGTCTATATAGAGTTTATTATTCCCTGTGTATTTCGGCTGTAGGGGTTTGCTTGGTATTTGTACTCCATCGACGTAAAGAGAGAGGAAATTGATAGAATAATGTTGAAAGTTGAAAGGATTCAATTGTCGATTGCCGTTAAAGGCTCGGCTACTCACAGAACCTATGATAATCCTTTTTGGCAACTAGCCGAATATAACATTAGTAGTTTTAGCCAAAGCATTAGCATAAGCCAATAGTACGGCTGGACTTATTTTAGTTCGACGGACGATTAGCGTCGCTTCTCTGATGCGTACTGAAAATTTTTCGTCATTGGTGAAATCCATCAAACAAAACGCGTCCTTGCTACGAACGAGCCACATTCGCATTTCAACACCGTTTTCTAAAAATTTACCTTGATTAAATATATCGCAATGGAGGTGGCCAATCATATCGACAACTTTACCGCCAGCTGTAAAGTATTGACAATTCTAAGAACCGACATTGGCCCCAGCTGTTCAAGTAGCAGTTGATAGTGATGCCTCCATACATCCTGCTGTGTCCGCATACCAAAGTGCGGAGGTTAGGTTTTATGTTAAGGCAGGAGAAGCGTAATATTAAAGCGTTTCCATGTAAGCTCTGTGAATATAAGCGTTGTTTGGGGGTGAAACTAGCTTTGAATTGAAAAAGATAACCGTTTGCTCGAACAATGAACGTAAAAAATTGTTAATAGGAGCAACTTTTGCATTCTCGATGTTGGTTCCCATGGGTGTAATTTTCTCGCTGACTTTAACATTATATGCGCTAGATCGATGTGATGCTCGGTCGAACTAGGAACCAAAAATTCTAAGGGTAAATCGCTTTTATTGCTGAGAGATGATACAGGTTTGTAGTAGAGAAAAGAACTGCTTTTAATCGATGTTTGCATCGGAGGAAAAGTAAAAATATCTAGTTCGCTCTTTATACCTTCTCCACTGCACGCGTGTAGAAAAGCCATTTTTTTAAAAGAATGATTTATTTAGGTCCAAAAATGTCGGATACGCTTCTCAATACTTTCTTCTTTCGTCTGAATGTTTTCTTTTTCTTGCCTATATCACGCTTACTTATCTTCCTGTTCGTCTTCTTCTTTCTTTTCTTGCTCGATGCGTTGTCTGCGGGAACACGAGCTCGCGTTGACTGTCTTTTTTACTTAGCAGTAACAGCTTTATATCTACTATCTTTCATAATATCGGAAATTTTATTAGCAGCTTTCCTTTTTAAATTTTGACCCGACTCTCGAACACTCGTGTTGAGAGACTTTTTGAAATTTGCTCTCTTAGTCGTCTAACACGTTCAAACCTGTTCGTACGGCTTCTTTGCCTACTGCTTTGGCCCCACTGGCAAGATATGGCACAGTTTTTCTAAATAATCCTCCAAGAAAGCTACCAATTCTAGAGCCTCTTTGAAACTTTGAACCAAAGTAAACGTTTTTAATTCCGCTTCCACCACCACCACCAGTCTGCTCATCGTAGTAATAAACATAATAATTCATATCGCTATGCAATTAACGACTACGCTTGGAATGAAGCGTAACCGTCAGCGTTCTATACTCAAATGGTATTTTACGCCCATGTTGATCTCTTATATCGATAACAATATTTCGAAAGGTATGATGTAGTAGAGTTATGTATTGAATCAGTGCAAACTGTTTGAGAACGGTTGATCCGAATTCGTACTTTAAAAATTCCAGAGCTACAATGCGTAAAAGTGCCGTTTCCGTATCACCGACTGCATAAGGTTCGCATATGTCTGTGTAAACGTAAAGCTGATCGGGTATATCCCGTGCTAAACTAGCCGTTTTATTGCCCACATTGATACTTGTTTCTGAGTTGGAAGTGACAAAAGTTCCTGTTTCTCTGTGGACAATATCTTCAAAACCAAAAATTCGACGAATTTTTTCGTTGAAAGTCGTGTAGTGCAGCTCTTCGCAATTGCAAATCCTTTATGAGATGTAATAACCTTTCTGAAACTCAGTCGGTTCAAGCTTCTGATGTTCACGTGCCTCGTGTACTTTATTTATTTCTCCTGCAAGCTGTTCGATGCTACTGTATACGCTGTGAGAAAAATTACAAAACCCGTTATTTTTAGAAACTTTGGGCTTGGCGCTTCCTAATTTGAAAGTATATTAAGCTCCAGGTTCTTCAATATGCATGATAGTACAGGGTACGTGTATTTCAGCTGGACCAACCTGCCAGTTATCGATTAATCTAATTTCACGACATAAGTAAGTGGTGAAACAAGAGGTCATATTGTCAGGAAAATAACGCATACTACTGTTACTCGGTAATACTAAATAAAAATTATCTAGATTATCCATTATTTTTAAACTCTTTCAACGTCTGATGCTTCCATCCAAGAATTAAATTTATCTGGATATCCTCCCCACTATAAAAATAACTGTTTTTTATTTCCGCTTCCTTTGGTCCGAAGAACGCGTTCAATCTTAAAATGTTGATTTTCCAGCAGTCTTTGTGATCCTACAGAAGCCAATTCTTCTCTATAAGAAAATCCGTCAATGTCCTCTCCTTGTAAATCTTGTAACTCGTAGGTATAAAAATTTTCCCTGGTAGAAAAGCGTTTGACTTTAAATACTTCCTCGCTATAATTCTTCTCGAATCCTTATGCAAAGGTTCTCTTAGAACGACTGATCCTCACGTAGTCACCAACCTCGTATTTACGGTCTTTTATTTTCCTTTGATTTTTTCTTTGCTGAAGAGCGCGCCTCTGTAGATTCGCTTGTGCCTCAGTCGCGTTATACAAATAAGCCTCTAAAGGTTTTATTTTTATACTTGAATGTACTGTATTCTTGTATGCATAAACTATCTTTTGTATTACATCGCTGCACCTATGTGTATTGCGATGAAAGAAATATCTCCAAATACGTTCTTTGAGAGTTTGATTGAGAGTTCTACCACTGCCGCCTTAATGTCAGGGTTCCTTGACACTCTAAACTGTATGTCATATTTTTTAAGAGTATTTTGCAAACCTGAACCAACAAATTCTTTACTATTGTCAGTTTGTAAGTAAACAGGTGTACGACCATTAGCCCGCTTAAGAATCTTTTCGAATGCAGCCGACACAGCGTGTGCTGTTTTGTCCCGCAGTGGTTCTACCTATGCATGCTTACTAAGCACGTTGATCACCACTAGTAAGTACGAGTAACCATCATTTTCTTTTTTTAAGACTCGTTAACTTACACAAATTGGCCTCCCAAACGTCATCTACGTTAGTTACGTTATAGCGTAATCTAGGAAATTTTTTTTGTATAGGGCGGTGAAGCGTGTAAGCATCTTGATTACTCAACCACTCGTGTATTCGTTTTCGCTCTTTTTCCCTGTTTATCAATGATTTACGTTTTATATTTACGCGTATTAAATTTCGGGCTCCAGCATAACCTGTTTCGTGCGATGGCTCGTAATACTGTTTTTCCAAAGACATTCTCTTAAGATGTTTGCTTTTAACCATTTGTGCTAAACAGCATGTCTCGTTACGGGTGGTGTAAATACTGGTGACGAGGTTCTCCGTTTCGCAGTATTCAAAGGAAACGTTAGTCTTTTGGCAATTTTTAGAATTTCTGTATTTCCAATCGAATCATTAGGGGTTTCTGAACTTCCAATAAACTTTGCAAATTCAAATCTACCAATAGGTGCTTCATCATCCTCCTATATTTTTTTCTTTTTCTTTTGTAAAACATCGTTAAGAGGCGGTCGGAACCATTTGCCGCTTGGTGGCGCTGCGGTCAGGTGAGAGAAAAATATAAAATATTTTTTATATAGCAATTTAAAATTTACTGAAACAATAATATACTTTTAATCTTGTCATTTCCTCTAGCCATATATATGTAGAATAATTATTAATATTAATTTTGTTTGAAAAGTCTAAAATATTGTTATAAAGCGAAAAATGCGGCGCGAGGTAGAGCCGACGTAAACATTAGCATACATCATTCTTTAGTATTGCTCTCTCTGTCGCACTAAGGGAAGGTGCACGCATGTTTACATCGGTCCTACGTTGCATCGCATTTTTCGCTTTATAACAATATTTTAGACTTTTCAAACAAGATAAGTATTAATAATTATTCTACATATAGATGGCTGGAGGAAATGACAACATTAAAAGTATATTGTCGTCTCAGAAAATTGTAAATAGCTGTATAAAAAATATTTAATAGATTTCTCTCACCTGACCGCAGCGCCACCCTATATGTAGCGGCGAATAGACCCGACCGCCTCTTAAGAAATTTTACTATGTAAGATCGTGGTATAAGTTTGCCATCTACGATAACGCTTCCAGTACTATCCCATTTTAATCGATCCAGCTCAAGAATGCGCCAATGTTTTAGTAAAAGTCGTGCTTTTCTAGCATATATTTAGGTACATTATCGAGTATTTATTCTTCTGTTAATGGTGCCAGTGTAGCTTCGATTTCGTCAATATCTCGACCAATTTCACCATCATCTACACGTTCATTATTTTTGAAAAAGCGTCTCAAAAGTTGCAAATAATTTTTACATTTTTCACGTTCACTGCTAAAACTTTCAAAATAAAGAATTTTGTACATTTCCAAATCAAATTTGTATTAAATTATCACCAGGTGTTTGTATGGTTTTATCAGCATATTCAGTTATGTTACCAGTCCTAGAAATAATCGTAGGTACAGCTCCTCCTTGTTGCTGCTGCAGCGAAAAACTTTGTATTTGCTCCAGAGTTGTTTTGGGGAAAATGCCCATTTTTCGAGCGCGTTTCATGGCTATTTTATCTTGAGAAACAATTAATTTTTGCTTCCCAAAATTTTTGAAAAAATTATACTTATTAGCGGGCCCAATAGAAGTGGTAAAAAAGAACCACTCTGAATCATAGTACGTTTTTTAGCTTTCCACTCATTAACACCACTGCTTCTTCCACTTTTTACTAGTTTCCTTAAAATAGTTCTGTGCTTTTTGAAGCGGTTTTGTTTAGGAATTTTTAATTTTACTACACCTTGCAACGTTCAGCGCACACTCACAAATGCACTTTATGAGATTTTTATCGATTGCTCGAATCGAAGCTGAACGCTGTTGACTGTTAGCGTGACTCAGTGCATTCAAAAGTGCGACGTGCTTTTTCGGATATAATTTTCCAGATGTGCAACAGACGCGAGACCTTATGTTACTTTTTTTCTTTTCTCTTTGTCTTCTTTTTGTTACGAATGGGGCCATCGATGTTGTCCCAGCCATCGCTATTTCAAGACTGCTTCTTGACTACAGATGCTTCTTTCATTTTATTTAGTCATGTTTACCTGAATCTCGATGAAAATTTAGGCACGTAAGCATAGTGCAGCTTGTCATCGGGAAATATGTTGGTACGAAAGCGAAACTCATCTAGAACATCTTGTTTCAAATCTAACAAAAGATAGCTAGATGGCCGACTACAGGCATCAATATAGGCTTCTTGCAAGAATTTGGGGTCTTCCGGGTAAACTTGTCGAGCAAAAAACTGTATTTGCGCATGATCTCTCAGATTTTTAAACAATACTATATAATTTAAATTCAATGATAAATCACGTTGATTAGGCCCCCTATGAAAAATATTTTGCGTAATAAAAACAATACTTTTATTTTGTGGTGACAAGCTTTTGTAAATAAATCAAGTACTGCATTGTTTGATGATTCGCGCATCAGATCGTCTAGTATGAGCAATTTTTTTATCATTGTCATTGGAATAATCACTAGCTTTTGGTAAGCCTCCTTGAAATTCGAATCGTTGATTTCCTTCTACTTTGAACTCGCTACGATAGGCCTCTTGCCATTTCGCATAATAAAAGAGAATACAAACAGTTAAAACAGAACAGAATAAAACAGTTTTTGCACACATAGTCGGCCCTAAAATTATGCATGTAAAGTTATGTTTCCATCGTGTAGCGTCGTTTTTTTTTTCAAAACGACGCTACAGATTTTGAATTCTTCTCTTTTTATAACTCAGTGATAAGGTGTGCGTCGTATAGATTTAAAAATCAACCATATCTTGCTTTTATTCGTCTTTTTCTCATTCTATTCTCTAAACTTTCTCGCAAATACCTCGTCTATGAGCATTTTAATACTATTAAAATTTATTTTTAATGGATTTTTGAAATTTAAAGTTATTTCCCTAACTCTGCAACATTCGTAAATATTTCCTGACGGTGTTATTGCACGATAAGCGTAAAACTTTGGTGCTGCAGACATCATAGTATCTATATAGGCACCAGGAGCGTAACGATAAGTTTCCCAATGCTGGCTCGTATTCATTCGAATAGTCCTTTTTTACAAAAATACACGAATCAGTATCACAGTACAAAGTACGCCTATCAAGCTTTTTCGTGTTTGTACAATTCCAGCCTGGCTTGAGCAGTTATGAATGCTGCTATTACCACATTTGTGTTGGATGATGCTTTAACAGCTTCTTCTCTAAGCTGCCAATGAACGTATAAAATATCGTTGTTTACAGGTAAAATACTGTGAACTTCTTTGCCAGGACAGGTTAATGTTCGTAAGAGATTTTCGCGCGATTTCACGATTTCCGTTTGCTTTAAATTACTGCGTTGTCTAAACTTCCCCCAAAAAGAATTTAAGCAAAGTTTAGCTACAGCTCTGAGACTACTTTTTTTTCTATTTTGTCATGATCCAATCGAATACCTTCGTTTCGCTCATACTCATCCAAGTACCGCAATTTCGCATTTGTACACCAAGCAGGCCATCCACTTGCTTCTTGTTTTATTTTTAAAAACGTATTTACGTATCCTGCAAAGAGTCCTCCGTTGATACCATGAAAGCGTATCATTTCGTATTGCCATATAATATATATTTTCGTTATACAGTAGCCAAGTTCGACAGATTTACGTGATTCGTCGACTACCCAAGTACCCGTGAATTTTCGTTCGCCAACGTTTTCGTGATTACAGTCGCTTTCTCGAACGACAAGAACGACAAAGTGCAAATAACAAACGACCGTGCATTTTAACAGGTAACAAAGGTAAGTACAAGTTTCTGGGTGGTAAAACTTTACACTTAATCAGACCCTTGACACGTTGCAAATCATTATTGTTCCCTCCGGTTAGTTCACGACACTCACTCCCTATGAAAATTTTCGGATGTTTAATGGGAAATTGCCCATGTTTACATACGTAAGAATACAAGGAGCATATATCTGTGTATTTGATTCTCTCGCCCTCTTTAATTTTATAATACGGAATTATAATTTCAGTTCTTCCGCCGAAATATGCTTTTTGAGGTTTTAACGTTATTCTACTCATTACAGGGTAATTACGCACGTATTCAGCTATTTCCGGATTTTCAAGCTTAATTTTATTGAATTCGCATTTCCCCTGGAAGAAAATTAACCATATTGTAGGCATAATTGCTGGTCAACAAATGTTAAAATGGCACTTATCTAGAAATTCTAGAAATGATTTTAAAAAAATTTCTAGATAAGTGTCATTTTAACATGCGTTGACCGACAATTATGCTTAAGATATGGTCAATTTTCTTCCAGGGTCCATATACAGCGAACCTCGTATCCATCTTGTCGAATTTTATTTATTTTTACCGAATATATTTTCATAAACTTCGTTAAACGTACGTCCAAAAGCGATGCATGTATCCCGATTTTTATTAAAACATTTGGGACAACCATGCGTGTAGCAACCTTCATATTCGAAAACTATGTCTTTTTCATCCTGATTTTCCGATGCAGGAGGTAAAAATCCGTCTACGAGAAAAGCTACAGGCAAGATAAATTCTCTCGTTCTGCCCACATGAATCATTTCACGACCAATTTCCCTTTCACAGGCTAATAACCATTCAATTGACTTCTGAAAATTTTCATCAGCACGACGATAGCCTGTAGGAGGTATAAAGCCAATGGTTTTGGGTTATAAAAAATTCTTTCTATAAACGAGAGAACATGCACTTGCGATAGTAGTCGCACTTGTAAACAGACAGATTCGTCCGATGTCTAAGAAAATTTTTCTAAAGGCCAAACATGTGCGTCTTAAAATTTCAACGTCCATGCGACAATATTCTACGATTTCGTTTCTAAAATCGAATAAGCATCCGCTCAAAGTATCAGAATTATACCACGTGAAAAATTCCTCTCTTTCCTCATGTGACATGGAATCAGGCGTGTGAAAATGCTGATCTGGCAGTAGACCTACATAATTTTAATTCTCAACGGTATTAAACAGATGAGGAAAGTAGCTTTTTTCGCGCTGGGTAGTAAGCTGAAAGTTTCTGTTAATGACTTTAATTTCATGTGGAAATAATTTAAACTATCAATGAATTTTGTTCGACCGCATTGAAACAAAATTATATTTCTTCCGTTAAGAATCACCTGGGGTGATGTCTGATTATATTTTTCCACTAATTCTTTCTGCATCAATTGCGCGTCAAAATCACCAACATTGTGTACAATGCATATAATTTGTTTAAAAACTGTTTTCTCACGAATAAACATATCTAAACATTGTCTAATTGGGTTTTCTTGAAAAACATGTTCTCGGATACCACAAGTATCGCATCTTTGAGAAAAATCATTATTCCCCAAACAATCATCACACGTTTGCTGAACAACGCAGAGGTAAGGAACATGTAATCGCGAGGTAGTGGGACATCTAAATTCTGTATCTTGCTGTGCTTCCAAATCGTAGAATACAAACTCAGTTCTCTTTCTTTTTTCTAAGTCGCTTCCATTGTCATCGTCATTCGTGGACAGAAGACGCATGTAACATAACTCGGTAACAGAATGTTTTCCTCGACAAAGCTTACAACAATTAACTCCACATACATGCTTGTCTCTGTGAACATGAATAACTTTATTACAAACTTGACAAATTTTAACAAGTTCGCAAATTTTTTTATTTTTGGCCTTATAGCTTCCATTTGTTTGGAGATTTTTGTAGCAAGCATTATTGAAAAATGTTATATGGCATTCGTTACACTTCAAGATCATACCGTTTCCTTTTTCACATGGTGGCGATACAAAACAGTTTGGACATACATTTAAACACTCATGTTGGTCGGGTTATTTGTAACATTTATAACAATATTCGCAGAAAAAATTATTACCCGCTGCTCCACTTAAATTTAAAATAGTATGATAATGATGTTCATCAGAATCATAATATAAATTCATAACTCCTTACAAATCCACATTATTTTGAGATTGTTCGATTGACGCACGACCATTAAAGAATGGTGGTTCTCCGCTTCCAAAATTACTTTTATCATATACTTGTATTGCAATGCCAAGTCTAGTGACGCTGCTACTGCTCGTAGACATACTCAACTGTTCTCTCTCTGATGCATTTGTGGCTTCCCACTGTTCCTCCCCTTCTTCTTCTTCTTCTTCTGTGACAAAAAGAAGCGTAGCATAGTTTTCAACTGATGTTGATGTTTCTATGAGGGATGATGATGATGATGCTATAAAAATATTTTATGTTTAGAAAAAAATTTTAAATGAATATTTCGAAAATTAAATTAAAAAAATTTAATTGAGAATTTTTAATTTTCATATTACATGATTCTTATTATTATTACTATTATTATTAATATTACTAATATTATTATTACTATTGTTATTAAAATTATTTATTTACATATGTTTGCAACGTTTAGAATTAAAAAACGAAAAATAAAAATAATTTTTTAAAATTTTCATTTTCCTGGAGGACCATTTAAACTATCGTGTACACGATCGAATAGATTAGCTAAATCTGTAGTCGAATCTGTATACAATGCTGATTTCATATCTTCAGCTATGGTATGAAACTATCGTAATTCTTGCGCGCGCCGAACTGGTTTAATTCTTTGGGCATAAATCTCCAGAGATCTTGAATTTAGATTTGTCACGTTATCAACACCGTTTTCTTCTCTTCGTATTACTTTATACAAATAAAAAATATTTTATAAATAGTAATAAAATAATAATAAAATAATAATAATATTAATAGAATAATAATAATAAAAATAATAATAAAAATCCCTTACACTCATTAACTCGTCGATATAACATGCCCTCATCAAAAAAGTGGAAAATCATACGCGTGCGGTCGACGATTTGATGTAATGATCTCTCTCTTTCCGGTACTCTTTGAGCATAAAAACCGTGTAACAGAATACTCCGTTCTTGCCTATTTTCAAAAGGTCCTGCCGGATTTGCTGCCCCGCTTTCTATCTAATTAAGTACATCGTTGCTACCACAACCATAGATAGACCCATTATGGCTTGAGGCTCATAAGGTAGCACTGAATAGCTCTGGATAATTTACGATCATAGTACGTGCTAGTCGCCCGATCAGTCTTATTATTTCTTCATTAACTTCTTCGTCTTCAGAATCAAAAGCGGACTCAGATTCAAAATTTTCTCCCAAGTCGTGTTAAAACTGCATGTGCCTTCGGCTATTTTCAACTCTTTCTTGTAATTTTATAATTGATATATAGTTTTATGGACCAAAAATGAAATTATAAATCATATTCTTACAAATATAAACTACCCAAACAAATGTTGTGTTGGATAAAAAATATTTAAAATTCAATACAAATATACACATTTAAACGATTCGTTGAAGTAAATTACGAATTATTAATTTGTTAAATAATGAAATACTAGTAAAATTAATAGTAAATTAATTATAAATTTTTATAAAAATTATTTATTAACATTTTAAAAATAATTTTTATTTAAACTTTTAAATTTTTTCTTAGGCGATAAACGATATAAATGTTAATATTACTAAATAAATATAAAATATTTTTAATATTCATATCTTACTTTATTATTGAATAATATTTTAAAAATTAGTGAGAAATTAGTTACATCAAAAAATTCTACTCAGGATTTAAAATAATAATAATAATAATATATATATATATATATATATATATAAGCTTTACAACTGTGTGTGTGTATCTGTGTAACCAGCTAGTATTAACGTATAAGAAAGTGTACAAGAACGAATTGAGTTGTACGAGTGGTGGGGGGGAGGGTGATAGTAGCACTAGAAATAGAATGGCTCATGGTCCCTATTATAGTGAACGCTACACTTGTGCGGGTGCGTGCGTATTCCAAAACTTGTGACGTCATACTGGGGGTACGTGTTTGCCGGGTCGAGGCTTTGGGGGGACGCGCTTGCCGGATCGGTCGTCTGAGGCCCTATATAACGCGGCGTCCCTTATCGCTCCGGTCTTATCTCGCTTCTCGATAGTCTGAAAATAGAATTTAATAAGAAAATAATTTGTAAAATAGAATATAAAAATATATCAATAAATTAAAATAATAAATGTTAATAATAAATATATATCAATAATAATAAATTATTCAAAAATTATATTCAAAAATTAATAAAAAGTGAAGAAAAAATTTTCATTATAAGAATTAAATATTAACTTAAGAGAAAAAATGATGGAACGGTACATCAATAAATAGAGATATATTGGATTGATACGTTTATTTATTATAAAATTATTACAACGACGATATAAGTATATAAGTTTCGGAGTAATATGACTTTACAAGTCTTACATGTATTTTTTATTTACATATATATTCAAAGTCAAAATTTTTTGTAGTTATTTCTTTCAGGGAAAGAGTATGTGTTTGTAGAAATTTTTTGTGAATACTGTTTCCATTGTGAGTCTTTTATTTGATTTTCTGACTTTTTACTGTCATTTTTTCCGATTAGAGGAGTGCGATCGCCAGCGTTCCCCGAGCTCGGTGTCCGACCCATCTTTAATGGTGTCTTGATAACAACTAAGTATGGTAACAAAGTAAAAAAATATTGGAAGTTATTCACATACACATACTGTGACCTGTCCTCCGTTTCTTACCCTGAAAAAGATAGCACAAAATTTTGTTAAACTCAAAAAAATGTAAAAAATAGAAAAAAAATTATTTTGTTATAGTAACTTTGTTTTTTAGAATCATTTATTAATTATCAAATTTTGAAAACTATTTATTTCAACACTTTTTTTTATACATTTTTGAATTTCCCTCTCTGACTCTGCCATTTTCGGCATCGCTGGTACAAACATTATCTCGCTTCTCAATAAATAGCTGACAAAAATTTCTGAAAAAGGGAAATAAATAGAAATAAAAAGCAATAATAGATAATAATAAATTATGCATTTTGAAATTTAAAAAATTTTGTTTTAAGAAATAATAAATTTTAGGAAATTGATAAGATCATAAAAATAAAAGAGTTTGGTAAGTGAATTTTTTATTAAAAATAAGACAAAATATATTTCACATTAGTTAAGATTCAAATAAAAATTGGTTAGATTGTTTCTTTATAAATTCATCATAAAATAGTTCGGAGTGAAATACAACTAATTCTAAATAAACAGTATCAAAATAAAATTCGAGAAAAACTTTGTGTATTGAAACATTGAATTTATCTCTTACAATATTGTTGTGTAATATATTTTTCACAACGAGATCACTGTTTTCCTTTCGTAAATCGGTATCATTAATTAAAACTGTTAATTCTTGAAGTATATAGTCCTTACAGTCATTAACTTGTTGCACAATACACTGATTACGTCGAAATCCATCATCGATGCACACAGCTGCGTTTTTAAAGCCGTAAAATGTGTTTTTTTTTTTGCATAATTATGGTCGGTGAATAATTTTTTCTTTTCTTACAGTGGTTTTGTACGTCATTCTTACACTAACTTTGTTTATTAAAAATAATTGCTTTTGTAGCGAAAAATGATGAAAATGTTACATCTATACTTTTAAGTTCAATTTTTGTTGGAGTGCTGTTATGTTTAATGTCTTTTCGTTTAAAATACGAACAAATGTATCGAAAACAATTTTGTATTCGGCACCAATTTGATGAATCCAAAATCAATCCGTTTAAATTTTGATTATTCGTCAGTTGTATTATCGGTAAAAAGGTTTTATTTTCTTGATTATATTTTAATCCGACTATTGCTCTTTCACTGCCTGTGTTATCAATTGGATAAACGGTTGTACATAAATTAGCGTTTGAATATGTTTTAGACTTATCAGTATAAGTTTCGGTCATTGTAATTTTTTTCGAAGGCTTAGTATTTTCAGTTCCCATAGAACTCGTAAAATCTATTTTTCTTTTTACCATAGCTTGAGCCATTTTAGACGACGCAACTACTATATTTTCACTTGAAAATTGCTTCACACACGTGTATGTTAGACCGCAAACCCCGTAATTGAAAAAGCCGTAATTTTCACAATTGTACTATTCTACACTCGTAAAAATTGTCGAATTACGATAAGACGTTTGTTTGAGTACTCGCGGTGTGTCACTGTTGAAGCATCAGAAAATTGTGACTAAGCATTACATCGGGGGTATGAACATATCGAGATGTGGTGTGAAAGCAATAGAATGTTTTCGATAATCTCTTATCTAGTTTATGTATATTTTTATCTCGCGTACGAGTAGATGGAAAATATTTCAAGTCAGTAAAACATCGACAGAGAGCATTGAATATATTATGAGATTAAAAGTCGTCATATAATATATATCTCTATAAGCTTTACAGAGGATGGACATTGCGTGGTGCTCAAAATGCTATCACGTCGCGATCAGAATGCTTGCAATTTTGATGAGGCTTATCCCTCGTGTGCACTTGCTGTTATAGCAACCTTCTATGTGGCTAAATTTTCTATTTTAAAATTCAAAGTATACATTTAAAAAAATGAAAGATTAAATTTTGAGTTTTAAAAATCAAAAGATTAGAGAAAAATTTTTAGTTTAAAAACTAAAATGAGAAATGAGATTATATTTGTTAAAATATAATTCAAAGTGGAAATGATTTTTCAAAATTTACGGACGTATAAATTTTCTATTTTATAAATTAATAAAAGTTCAAAGAAAAGTTTTTAATTTTAAAAATAAAAAGTGTAAAGAAATATTTTCTATTTTAAAATTTACAAAAAAAAAAATTTTAAGAAAAAAGTATGACAGAGGGTGGGTGTATTGAAATAAATAAAGAAGTAGGGTCAGAGTCCCGATTACTGTGTCATTAAGATGATTTTCTAAGAAATAGATCTATCATTAATTCAAATTATAACCATTTTCATTTCTATCAATGCGTATGCATACTTCAATCATCCCTGTATCTAATGCAATTTTTTTTATTATTAAAATCATATAATTTCATCGAATTTAAGCTGAAACAAAACAAAATTATTTTGTACAAATTACTGTGCTTTGCAAAAGTCTTTCGTCATATTACTGTTCCCCTAATTACTGTGCCCTGTCCACAAGTCCGTGTTCCAAAATAACGAGTTCTTTTTCGATATGCAACATAACCTTTTTGGTATAAAGAACACGTTTTTTTATATTTTTATTCATTTTCATGTATTACAAAAGATAAAAAATATTAAAATATTTTTAATGTTTATATTAAATGTTTTATATAGTTTAATGTACACTAACGATATGCATAAACGTTGAAATCTTTACGAATAGCGAGCATCACATATTGAAGTAGTAATTAGAAGTGAGGTTGAGAAGTCGCGCGCGGGCATACAGAAATATGGTCAGCTTTTCAAATCATGCTGTATTACTGGACTTTGCATAAAAATAAATAAAAAAAGGTTTTAAAAATAATTTTTTCATGTTTATCATAAAATTTAACTGTTTTATTATAATATATTTCATTTTATGTTACGTAATTGTATTTTTAAAAGTAATTAATCATCTTGAAAGATTGTACCTCTCCTTAAGATTTTTTTTTAGGAATCCGCAATAAGTGCTAAGAAATGAATAGAATAATTAAAAAGTTTTTTTTTACGAAAAATTAATTGATATGATATAGAATTAATTTTTGGAAATTAAAGATTGATCTTTCGACTTTATTATGACATTTTTTTCTTTCAATTTTTTTTATAAAATTCATTTTATAAAAACAATTAAATATAAGAACACAGTGTTCGGGACAGGCTCAGTAATCGGGACTCTGACCCTATTTGGTTTGTTAAAAATAAGAGAGTACTGGAAAGTTGTTACATATGTTTCATCAAGAATCAAAGAGTAAAAGCTTAGGAAACTGAGCGAAATTCGATACATATGTTTTTTAACCGGTCAAATACAACTGTCAGCATGCTAGTCCTTAATCTTTTATGAAAACTTGTAAAGATATTAAAAAGAGGTATGTTAAGGGTTTTCAATGATACATTTTTTTACCAAAGTATATCCCCAAAGTTCTTTTTAGAGGAAATATACACGTCAAATAGTTTTTCGCCTTTAACAAGTAAATTTCGCTGCTGCAGCTATTTAAAAACCACGCATTTTTAACTTGTCCAGTATTTTTTTCTGCAGTTTTAAATTATTTTAACAGTGTAAAATTAAATATTTTTGTTTTCGATAAATAATTTTATCGAGACGCATCAGCCAAGCATTTTTAACTAATCCAGTGTTTATTCGCGCAGTTTTAAATTATTTTTAGCAGTGTGAAATTAAATATTTTTCTTTTTGATAAATAATTTTATCTAGACTCAATAGCCAAGCTGTGTTGAAAATATTAAAAAATTATTTTTGTTTTCATTTTGAAAAGAAATTTTTAAAAAATGACAGCAACACTAGTGCTAGCAGCCTTAATCAGCGTAATAGAAGGCGTGAATAAGATTTTCGAGAAGACAGTAAAAGAGGTTTGGGACATTCATCATACTGTATGTCAATTGATAGCTTCTGGTGGGGGTAACGAGCGAATATTTTGTTATGCTCACGAACCTCTATATTTAGTTGAAAGGATATCGCAGGATCTGGATATAAGCTTTACCATGTCTCTCAGATGTAGTGACAGTACATGCAACGAAAAATTCAAACAAAGCTTTCGTGGAACGGTGTGGGAGCTGATTAATAAAAAAGCGACTGTAGTGGAGACGCAGCTTCAGTCAAGAATAAATAATTATCTCGATTTGTCAATTGTAGCCTACACCCGTAACTACAAAGTTAAGTTCAGTCACAAGGAGTTAAACCCGATTGATTTTTGATACTGTAGAAAGACTATTATTAAAAATGAGAGATCCAAATTGTTATGGATTTCTAATCGATAAAGACACATTTGTGTAAACTAATATTAAAACTAAAAAATTGTAAACGATTAGTTTCAAGCATAATCGATATTAAAGTTTTGTGTGTAACATTTATTTTATAATTTCACATTCGTATTAGTGTATGAAAAAATTGTATTCTGTGTGCATTGAAATTTCTATAATTGTAATAATTTATATGAAAAATAAATATAACATTAGTCATTTGATAAATAAAGTTTTGTGTGTATCATTTAATTTATAATTCCATATTTGTATTAGTATGCAAAACCGTATTCTGTGTAGTTTTAAAACTGCTACAACTGTAATAATTGTTATCAAAAAATAAATGTATTAAACCACAACACAGTTTTATTTATTTAAGCACTTCACCCATTGTCATACTTTTTTTCTTAAAATTTATGTATACAATATAGAAATTGAAAATTTTTCTTTAAACTTACTAGGAGAGTATCACAACTCCGGATCACGGATTTTGCTTAAGCTTCAGAATAAGTTTCCAGATGTCAAAACATGAAAGGAAATAGAATTTTAGACTCAACGCTCAATATTTCTCTAGTTATAGGCAATTATAGGAAATCACTAAAAAAGTTACTAGATTTTTAAACGCATATAGTTCCTTAGCATTGATAGCTAGAAGCTTGAAACTTTTTTAAATGGAAGCTGAGCCCAAATCCTTTTGAATTAGTAGTTATAACATGTCAAAATATTATTTTTTCCCAAAGTTATAGCGAGATAAACATTGGACCTGATTTTTCTTTTTAAAACAATAATTAAGAGCAGGTCGTATATTTCTATCCTTTTCTAATTAAAAAATTAACTTTTCTGCAAAACCTAATGATTGTAGCAAAAAATAAGAAGAAAGCCCCATCTCGTATAATAAAAAGCAATATTTTCTTTTATGCGGAAAAATTATTTTTATCGCTTTGTTTTTAAGAAAACTTTGAAAAACTGAATTGTCCATCCTAACCTCTATTTTTTAAGTTTTTCAAGGTTTTCTTCAAAACGAATCAATAAAAATAATTTTTCCTCATCAAAGAAAATATTGCTTTTTATGATACAAGGTGGGGCTATCTCCTTATTTTTTGCTACAATTATTAGTTTTTGTAAAAAAATCAATTCTTTGATTAGAAAAGGACAGATATACTCGACCTCCTCTTAATAACAAAAGCTAAAATTGGCTCTAATGTTTATTACGTTATAAGTTTAAGAAAAAAAAATATTTTGACATGCTATACCTACTAATTCGAAAGGATTTGAGCTCAGCTTCCATTTAAAAAAGTTTCAAGCTTCTAGCTATCAATGCTAAGGAACTATATGCATTTAAAAATCTAGTAACTTTTTTAGTGATTTTCTTCAATTGCCTATAACTAGGGAAATATCGAGCGTTGGTGTCTAAAATTCTGTTTCCTTTCATATTTTGACATTTGGAAACTTATCCCAAAGTCTGAGCAAAATCCGTGATCCAGAGTTGTGATACTGTCCTAGTTAGATTTATTTTCAAAATAAACAAATTTTTCTTCAATTTTTCATTAATTTTTCATATAGAAAATTATTTCTTTTACTTTGGGAAAAATGTATTAGCTTGTAGTATGTACCGTAAAGATTATTCAACTGAATTTTTAAATAAATACATTCATTAGTTTTAAAGAATTTTAAGGTTCTAATAGTCAGCTCTAACGAAGAGAAACACATTTAAAATGCTTCCGCGAAAACTAGTGTATTTTAACGTTTAGTCATCGAATGGTACCGTTAAACATGCATTATTACTTAAGGGTTAGCGTTGGAATGTGCTAATCTTTGCAGTAAAACTAAATCGTGCTACTCTTCATGGTAAAACTAAATCGTGCTAGTCTTCACGGTAAAAGTGAATCGTGCTACTCTTCACGGCAAAACTGAATTGAGCTACTTTTCACGGTAAAACTAAATCGTGCTAGTCTTCGTTATTAAAAGAGGGCATATCGAATAGCTTCAACTAGCGCTGGTCGTGTACCGCCGCTCATATAGCTAGTAGACGCACGCGCGCTTGTAAGCCTTACCGTATCTAGCTTGCTGTTTGAGCCGCCACTTACTCGACTGATATGCGCGGTTGTCAGCCTTACGAACCTGCGTCTAGCTTTCTTATTTTGCCACTAGCAGTTTCAGCGTGCCGGCCGCGAATGCTCCCCCACACTATAAGGCTTATAGAGACGCTGTTTGATTATTGTAATAATATATATATTATTTTATTAAAATATTTATCAGTAACAAACATGAACACTTTGTGGCGTCATCCCTTAACTTGTTTGGTAGCAGGCCCTACAGATAGCAGAAAAACAACTTTTGTTAGAAAATTATTAAAATTTCGTGAAGAAATGATCGATGCTAGCATGGATCGAATTTTATTTTATTACGCCAAGTGGTAAGACGGATATAAAAACGACGAGTTTATTAAAGACGGAAATAAAATTGAATTTCACGAGGGACTGCCTAAACCAGAAGATTACTCAAACGATTCCCACTTGAAAAAACTTTTAATCATCGATGATTTGATGCGCGAATCTTCGAATCATATAGTTGTCGACTTATTTATCAAAGGCAGTCACCATAAAAATATCAGCGTATTGTTTCTTACACAAAACATCTTTCACAAAGGTACTCATTCACGAGATATAAGTTTAAATTCTTCGTACATAATTTTATTTAAAAATCCGCCGGACCGTGCGCAGATTCAACATTTAGCGAGACAAATATACCCCTAAGATTCAAAATTTTTACAAGAAGCGTATCAGGATGCAACGGCTCAAGGTTTTGGATATTTAATGATTGATTGTAAGCAAGATACTTTAGATGAAGTTAGATTTCGAACAAGCATATTTCCGGACGATGAGTATCAATACGTTTACTTACTCAACTATACTCATAGCGCATACGCATTAAATCTTTGACAATAAAAGCTTTATCACACGTCACGGTGATTCAGTTTAGATTTGACTATGGAGAAAGAAACTTTCCAAAGTAGTCGGCGAGATCGAAGTTTGCTACAGAACTCTCCGTTTGAAAAAAAGTATGTTGCCCTCTTGCAGGCGCTAAGACATTCGGATAAAAATCAGCGCATTGCATCGCTGCGTTCAGCAGACAAAAAATTGATAAATCATATTTGTGAATGCGCGTTAAATGTACTCAAAGGTACTGTCAATTTAAAAGAGTGTAAGAATAATAAATAAAAAAAAACATAAAAATATTTTAAGAAAATTAGCTACTTAAATTAATTAATTCAATTTTTATCTTGTTTAGAAAGTAAAAAAAACGTACCATAGTTCAAAAGAGAGGGAGTTTTTTACCATTTTTATTGCAGTCTATACTGGATACATTGTTCTCGTTAATAATAAGAAAATAGAAAATAGAGAGAGAAAAGAAAATTATAACAACTTGAAAAAATGCAGAGGCAAAATGAAAAAAATAACGATCGTAAAATTACTGATACTAGTGTAGGATCAACTGCACTGGAATCTACTTAAACGGTAGGCAATACGTTACCCCGATCAGATAATGAAATGAAAAAAATTCTGGATTCCACAACTTACGAAAACGAACAAGAAAAACTGAAAGGTTACTTGAAAACGTTACAGAGATATCTATTTTTTATCGACGACGAAAAACGAAAACTTTCGCTTTTAAATACAAGTGATGATGAGAAGCAGGCTTTAGACAGTTTTTCAATATTAGAAAGTGTCCCAAATTTATATAAAAAGAAAGCTGAATTATTATTAAACTATTTAAAATCCAGCAAAGATCGCATTACGTGGAACGAAAAAGGTCTTGCATATGTGTGGGTGTGAATGAGAGTGGCATAAGTCACATTTTAAAAAAAATTTAGTTAGTGGTACATTTCATTTCTTTAACATTAAAACAACTTATTTTTCAAAATAGAGTAGCTTTTTTGTTTATTTTTCTTTAATATTATAAGCACTGTAAAAATGGCACTCAATAGAAATGTATATTAATTTAAAACTTAAATATCGAAAATCTCGAAATTAGAAGTATGTGACTTATGCCACTCTCATTCTAACCCACACATATATAGATGGCAAAAAAATTCAACATTCGAATATTATCGATTTAATAAACGATGCTTTGCGAAATAGAAAAAAAGTAAAAGCCGCGGAGAGAACAATTCACAAAGATACTTCAAGATATCGACACACCGCTCGAATTTCTTGGTAATGATGATTTGTGGGAATCGAACAACGTTAAACCATCTTCGAATAAGAAAATAAAATTTTAAAATAGTATAACATCCAATAAAGACGGTAGCGAGGTTAATGACTCTAAAATATTACGTGATAAAAGTGATAATTTTTTTTCGTTTTTAGATAACACAGTTTTATCTGGAAAGAGTCCCAACAGTAGCTTTGAAAAAAATAAAAATAAACAGAAGTACGTGTTCTCCTCAACACCAAAGTCAAATAAAAAATTGTTAACTAATTTAATTTAAAATGGATATTTTAGAAAAACAATATTTTGATCCACAACATGAAGCAGGGTTTTCAGGAGCACAAAATTTAATCAAAGTAAATAAAATAATTTTCTTCGGAAAAAATTAAAAAATGGTTTATGAAGCACGATACATCCACTTTACACAAAACTATACGCCGAAAATTCTCACGCTTATATTACAATGTTGACGCTATTGATCAAGTATGGGAGGCAGATCTCATACAATTAACATCATTAAAAAAATTTAATTATAATGACGGCATCAGCTATTTACTCGTTGTGATTGACGTTTTAAGTACATTCGTGTTTATACAACCTTTGCGCGATAAGACTTGCCAGGACGTTACTAAAGGTTTCAAAAAAATAATAGACCCTAACAAAACCCGCTATCCTTTTATGCTTCAAATCGATCGTGGAAAAGAATTTGTTGGAGGAGCATTACAAAAATTTCTTAAAGACAATGGTATAAGATACTGTGTAGTTTCGAATCCTGATGTTAAAGCGGCTGTTGTAGAACGTTTCAACAGAACCTTAAAAAAACGTATGTATCGATATTTTACGTTCAAAAATAAAAACGTTATATATACGTCTTGCAACATATAATTGAAGCGTCCAATAAGACATCTCATTCGACTATAAAAATGCCACCAGCTTCAGTGACTATTTATAACGTGAGCGTAGCTAGAAAAAATTTAGTTAGACATGCACAGCAGAGACAGCCTGTTCGTTAAAAACCTAGATTCAAAACTGGACAGTATGTACGTATAAGTAGAGAAAAGAACGTTTTTGAAAAGGGTGCTACTAAATCATGGAATGAAGAAATATTTAAAATATCCCGTGTTTTGAAAAGACAAAATTTATTCATTTATGAGTTACACGACTTGCAGGAAAAAGAAATTAAAGGTTTTTTTCATCCCGAAGAATTTGTTGTCGTTGATAAAGAAAGAGTAGAACAACAAGAGTTTAAAATTGATAAGATATTAGACAGCAAAGGAAAAGGGTCGAAAAAACAGTATTACGTAAGCTGGGCTGGATATCCCGATAAATTTAATTCTTGGTTTCTCGCTTCGGAGTTGGAAAAACTAATAATGAATCAAAACGATTTTATCATTGTGCTACCTAGCAATAGTAGTTTAAAATATTTTCCAAACAACGCTACTACAAATTATTTAACACGATTACCTCATCAAGTACAATTGATAGGTAAGTGGATTTTTGGAATCTCTGAAATTCATATACCGTGCTCGACTCTTCATTTAAGAGTTAAAAATACAATAATAACTGGCTATAAAGAAAGTAAAGGAGTAAGTTCGTTTCAACACGGAACAAATAACTCTATGCACAATCTTATCCATGCTATAAACGATGGTTTACTTAAATTTCACAAAAACGAAGTGTGTGAAAAACTCTCATACAATGAAAAAGGTGGTTTTGTGTAAAGTAACTGAATTCACGGATAACGTTGAACGTATTTTGGGTTTTGAAAATGGTACATATGCAGTTTACGATGCAACGCAACAAAAAGGGACAAACGATACAGGCCTCACGCTATTAGGTGATCAACCAGCAAGCCTATCAAGAGCGATTCCTGATCAACTTTTTATTTGCTCTAATCTTTGCGAACCGGCAATAGTAGGAGATACTTACGTTTCTCTGTTATGAATTGTTAATATTGAAGCAAATTAATTTAATTTTGGATCTACGATAATCGAAAGATTTACGCCTGTTAATTATGTTCCACTTCTAAACAATAGATTTCAAATTGTTGATATAGATATAAGAGATCAATTCGGTGAACCTATAGCATTGGAGTTTAGAACAGTGACGGTAGCACTACATTTTAAAAGGGACTATTGAAGAAATAATTATGAGTATTCACGATGTAGATTATCAAAATCAAGTGGGAGAGTTGAGAGGGGTAAGAAACGTCTTTGTTGGTGCACCGCGGATGCGTGGCCATGGAGTGGGGTCTTGGTTTTCTGGATTGTTTCGAAGTGCATTACCGGTCTTAGCTAAAGGTGCTCGTGCTGTTGGTAAGGAAGATCTGCACGCAGGCGCAAATATCCTTGGGGATATTGGTGAAAATAATATGAGTTTTAAAGAATCTTTTAAGAATCGCATGATTGAATGGGGGAAAAATCTTAAACGTAAAGCTGCCGATAAAATAAATAAAATGATGGAGGGATCGGGGTATAAAACATCAACACGCAAACGATATCGACAGTCTTCTTGCACTTCCGCTGCGCGACGGATAGCTTCAAAATCGAAAATAAAATCGGAAGCTTGTCTCAAGAAAGAGCTTGATATTTTCTTGCTACCTCCTACACAGACAGCTATAGAATCGAGCAGATGAGTATTTTACAAACCCGTTTCGTCTTTGAGCGACGAGAGTCTGATCGAATTCTGTGTAAATTCTCAAAACGAGGACTACTTAGATCTAGCGCATACTATGCTCAAAGTGAGTGTAAAATTGACACCGTCCAAGAAGGAGACAGATGGCCTCGTAGCACCAATTAACAACTTTTTACATTTGCTATTCAACCAGGTTAATGTATACTTTAATAATAAATTAGTTTCACCACCAAATAACGCATACCCTTACAGAGCATATCTCGAAACTCTCTTAAACTACGGACCAGCTGCAAAACAATCGCATTTAACATCGGTTTTATGGGCCAGCGATAGCACGGGTGAAATGGATGAACTTGCCGGATCAAAAAAAAATACAGGCTTAAGAATAAGACAAAACTTTTTATCAAACAATAAGACCATCGATTTAGTAGGACATTTACACTAAGACGTTTTTAACCAAGATCGATTTCTGCTTAATGGGATCGAAATGCGTTTGAGGCTAGTTCGCTCCAAAAATATTTTTTGTTTAATGGATGCTTCGAATAATAATTACGGAGTTCATATCACAGAGGCAACTTTACTTGTACGTCGTGTAAAAATAAGCCCGGCCGTCATGATTGCTCATGCAAAAACTCTGAGTTCAACTACAGCCGAATATCCTCTTACGCGTGTAGAAGTAAAAACCTTTACTATGCACAGCGGTATAATGGGGAAATCTTCAGAAAATGTTATTTTCGGCCAGCTACCGAAAAGAATTATAATCGGGTTTGTTGATAACAAGACCTTCAACGGAGACAAAAGACTTAATCCGTTTAATTTTAAAAATTATTCGATAAACATTCTGTCTCTTTACATTGACGGACAACAAATACCGAGTAAACTCTTGCAACCACAGTTTGATTAAAAATCACCTCAATACATAGAGGCATCTCATACATTATTCTCAGGCACAGTGATACATTTTATGAATGAGGGAAACGATATTGATGGACAGGATTACGCAGATGGATTTTGTCTTTTCGCTTTTAATCTTACGCCACATCTTTCAGCGCACTTTGCCAGTAACTGGAATCTTGTAAAAAACGGTATAGTTAGAATAGAAGTAGGGTTCGATAACGCGTTATCGAAAACCATAAATTGTGTTATTTACGCAGAGTTTGATAACGTATTAGAAATAGACGCTGCCCGTCAAATCGTTGTTGATTATAACTCGTAAACATCTTCTCCCTCCCCTCGTTATTATCGCTTTAGATAAATAAAAACATGACACGAAAAAACTTTTCGAACTATCAGTCTGTTTGTACCCTTTTTACAGTCCAGCCGTAATCTCTTCGCCAGCATTATGGATAAAATAGATTATATAATCGACATTCAAGCATTTCACAATAAAGACGGAGATTTTTTACCGAAAGAAATCGCTGTTCTTGGATTCAAATGTAATTTCGTCTCACGCTGGATGATAAAACCGCCTTACAGCTGTTCAAAATTAACAAGAGGATTGTTAGCAACAAACAGCTACCAATGGTGTTTTCATCACCGGATCGCGTGGTTCGATGGTGAATCAAATCTAGACGATGTATATAATGTCCTACGTGAAGTCGCAAGGAATGCAGTACGTATTTTCGTGCGAGGCGCGCGAAAACAAGAGTTACTTGAACGAATTCTTTCTCGACAGATTATTAATCCAGAAGAATACAACTGTGCCTCCTTCAAAAATTTACCACGAACAAGCAATCATTATTGTTTCTATCACGGTATAAAAGGAGAAAATTTTAGCTGTGCTTTGACTCATGTATACAAGTTAAAAGCCTGGCTCTTGAAAACAATTTATATACCGATACAAAAAGAAGAATCAACAGACGAGCCCGACAGTCAAGAAAAAAATAAAATCAACAAGATTCATAATAAAATAAAAGAATCAGATCTAGATAACGAATCACCACGGACAACCGTCTGCTCTACCCCCACTACTGTCATTGAAAATTTAAGCACCAGTGAGAACGATATTACAGGAGAAAATATCTACGATAATATCATTGATGAAGTCGTTGCAAGTGCTAAAAGGTCTGAAAAAGATTCCTGCCAAGACAGTGGGTGTGTTCCCTGCAGACGAGATTCCTCTAATCTGGAAAAAACCGTGGCCTTAATTCTGATGTGTGTGGGCAGTATTATGTCGGCTTTTTGTTTTATATGTCTCAGAATTATTCTCTTAACATGTTTTGTACGATATTTTTAACCGATACAAAGGATAATGATAGATTAAGAGTTATATTATTAAACCGAATCATGAATGTAAAACGAAACAAAAAAATAAAAAAGAAATTATATGTGCCCAGTGCAATCAAGTGTCTAAAGCAAAAAATATTATGTAATGTGTGTGTGTATGTGTGTATGTATGTGTGTGTGAATAACTTCCAATATTTTTTACTTTGTTACCATACTTAGTTGTTATCAAGACACCATTAAAGATGGGTCAGACACCGAGCTCGGGGAACGCTGGCGATCGCACTCCTCTAATCAGAAAAAATGACGGTAAGAAGTCAGAAAATCAAATAAAAGACTCACAATGGAAACAGTATTCACAAAAAATTTCTACAAACACATACCAGAGATTAGTAGAGATTGCCAATGCCATGTTAATGAAACGTGCCAAATTCGATCATGACGATCCTTGCGACGCTTCTGGAACTATACGCGCAAAGCCCCTCAACGTCTACACGCGCGTAGAGAAGCAAGCAAAAGGGGAGGAGACAAGCACACGAAACACGCGGCTTCCAGTGGCATAGGTAAACTTACGGCAAACCCGCTTTAGCTTGTTTTCGCCGCGATACTTTATAGCTTTATTTCAATACGATTGACCATCCCGAAAATGTGTTGATTAATTACATTATTTTATTTAAAACATATACTTATCTTAATAATAAAAATCATTAAAGTAATCAAACAAATAAATAATAATAAATAAAATCTTTTGGGGAGCGATAAACATATGTAACTTTTTACCCTATTCAACAAACGAATGCGGTAGCTGTGGTCACGAAGTTTTTACGCACCTCGCTCTCTACTTTTGCCATGTTCAAACCCGATGTAACAACTATTTTTTTTTTCTTGTTTTATTTTTAAATATTATATATTTTTTTAATCAATTTTCATAGCGAAAAAAATAAATTTGAAAATTTATCTAACACCTTTAATTGTATTTTATTTCAAAAATATAAAAAAATATATTTACAGATAGGGATGGAAAAAAGTTTTAATGTCAATATTACATGGCTATATAACTTATATTGATATGAAATAAAAACAAAAATAGCTCTGTAATTTTTTCCTACAAAATGAAAGATATTAAGAAGGGGCCGAACTATCTGTCTTTGTCTAATAGCGTTTTTCATCATTTATTTAAACACTATCCGGTATAACAAGAAAAAAATAGCAGCCCCCGCTAGATATTAGTATAATAAGTAAATTTTGTAATAACAACCAAATTTTTTCACTGCGTAGTTTTTGAATAATTAGAGACCTACCAAAAAAAGATAGGTTATATTCTAGATTGCTAGTAGGTCTCTAATTAGTCAAAAACTATGCGGTAAAAAATTTGGTTGTTTTACAAAATTTACTAATTATACTAATATCTAGCGGGGGCTGCTATTTTTTTCTTGTTATACCGGATAGTGTTTACATAAATGATGAAAAACGCTATTAGACAAAGACAGCTAGTTCGGCCCCTTCTTAAAGATTGAAAAAAAAAATATTTTAAATTATAGTTGTTTTTTCATTCTCACTCAATTGCAAATAATAAAACCTTTCTTGTTCCTTGAAAAAAGGACCTTTTCTAAATTTATATAAATTTATGACATTTTTAACTAATTTAATAAAAATAGAAAATAAATATAAATAATTCTAATTCTATTTTAGATAAGTAAAATAATAAATTTACCTGAAAAAAATAAATAAATTTACGAATTTAAACTTCATTAAAGCGCATTTTAAATAAAAATTACATTGAATATCATTAATTTTTTTTTAAATTAGGCTTTTTCTTCTTTCTTTTATTAAATATATTTTTATGATGATCGATTATTATTTTTAAAACGAAAGAAATGATTTAACAAATATACTAATTTAAGTTCTCACAAGACATATTAAATAGAATTTCCGCTACATTTTAAATAGCCTAAATTCTGTTAATCTCTCAAAAACTGGCATTTTCTAAACTTATATAAGAGCATGATAATATTATTTTTAATTAATTTAATGAAAATTCAACATAAAATGTTAATAAATATCATTTTATTTTAGACACATCAAAGAATGAAAAAATGCTTTTATTAAAAGTATATCCTTTTTAATATCAGCAATATAGTAATATAGTAACAAATATCTTGATATCAGGTTTTAAATTTCTTTTTATTGAATTAACCTAATATAAATTTATAATGTCGATAATATAATTTAAGAAAAATGAAACTCCACAAAATCTTGCAAATTTCACGGAAGCGTGTTTTCAATGAAAATGACTTTAAATTTTATATTATTTTTAAAAAATTTACATAGAATTTTAACATTACCAAAAATTTAAAAAAAATCGATTTTAATGTTTTTTTTTTAATTATTACAATGGTTCCAAACTTTGAACCATGATATGGAAAGCATTTAAAATTTTTTTCAGTTTGACAATTATTTAGGTAAAAATTTTATCTATATTATTAATTTTTTAAAATAGCAGTTTATGTATGAAGTACTTATTATTTTTTTATGTTTCGACGTTTATTATATCTTTTTAAAGTATATTTTTTACTGCTATTTGGGATAAATGTAATAAAATGCATGAATACTTTATTTTTCATAAAAAATGTATTTAAATACAATATTTCAAAAAACAATGAAGAAATTAATTATTCAAATAAAAAAAATTTAACCATAAAAACGATGTGCAGCATGCAACGTATTTGTCCTTAAAATGCTAATTTCATTAATTTTGTTATTTAATAATGAAAATTGTTTAGATAATTAAAAAAAATTAAGTTTGGAGTGAGAAAGCGATAAAAATATGTAATTTGGTTTAAATAAAAAACGTACAATAGCTGTGTTGGCTAAGTTTAAAGATACGTTGCAGCAATTGACAAATTTTTTAAGTTCAAATCTTATGCTTTGTCTTTTTTAAATATGCTTACAAATAAAATTTGTTACAATACAATAAGAAAAATTTTTGACAAAAAATATTGACCTACAATACAGCCATTTAAAATAAAATAACCGTTAACTATGCAAGCATTTTCTAAGCATATGCTAATTAACGCTTTTCTGAACACAGAATACAGAATTTGTATCCAAAAAATAATTTGGAATAAAAAAATTTTTTTATAAGAAATGTTAGCAATTAAAATTTTAAAAACTTTTTTTTTTTTTTAGATTATTTTCTTAATTTGAATATAATGAAAATTTGTATTTGATATTAAGTCTTCTCTTTTTAAATTCTTCTTTACTTTATAGTTCTATTTTATATAAGTAATTTGTAAAATTAGTTATTCTGGCAGATTTTCTTTTATAATTGTAGCCAAAGCTTATTTATTTTTTTTATTTTTATGAAGTAATAATAACATTATTGTATTTTATATATTTCAAAGATAATACGTTTGCAAATATAATTTATAAATAGATCAAATAAATTTATGATACATTTAAAAAGAATTGATAAAATATTAATTAAACTTTGAACATAAATAAATTAAAAATGTACTTAAAAAGAGTATATCATTTGAAAATTGTTTAAAACCTTATGAGAAATATGTTTGATAATAGAAAATGTTAAATGGAATGTATTACAACATAATAATGAAATAAAAATGTTTAAGACATTGATAATAAATCTAAAATATCATAAAATAAATAAATGTTCTTGAATAAAGTTCAAAATTTGGCAATTTTTAATGAAAGGGATAATATGTCTTGAATAAACATTATATAAAGTTTAAATATACAAGTAGAAATAGAGTAAAAAATTTATTATATATTATATGCTAAAACTATTAACAAATATGTAATAATTTTAAATTAAGCATAACTTTTTAACAGTATTGAGCTTTTTTAAGCTAATGAGGCTTAAATTAAAGTATTTAACTTGTACTTTTTAAATATTTAATACATTTTTCTGTAAGATTTTTAGTTGTCCGGTCATTCAAGTTCTTACAACAACTTCTTTTTATTATATTATTGAAAAATATGTATAACTTTGTCTCTGAAATCTATTTGAACGAAAGAAAAAATACGGGTTAATTTTTTTCATCAAAAAATCATATATTGTAGTTTTAACCAAATTTGTTTCTTGAAGGTGAAGATGATCTTTCTTTATAAGTAGGCTTCGATCATAAGTTATATATGAAAAAAATATTTATACACAAGATATGATTGTCTAATTAATTATTACAAGTACTTTAAATGAACTTTGAGTTTAAAATTTCAAAATTTTTTTTTCGGTGTTATATTTGTTAGCAAAAATATGTAGTATTGGAAAAATTTCAAATTCAGTAAATGTTTAGGTGCAATATCAATATAATTAACGTTTTATTTTGAAAAATGCAACAAAATAACGTTTACCACATATATTTAAAACTGTTTTAATAATAACTAGGGGGCAAGCCCCCAGCGCGCAAGCGCGCCAACCCCCATCTTGCTTCTATAGCTTTAAAAAAATATTTAAGGATTTGCAATTTTTTCAATAACTTTTATTAAAAAATACTAAATAATATTAATTATTCAAAAGTTTTCTTGAGGTAAATCTCCAATGATCTTTTAATCAATTTAAACATCTGTGAAGTCCTAGCTTTATTCTAGGACAGAATTAATAATTAAATGTTGTGTGTTATGAGAGCTATGTGTATATGTTTTATTATAATATTAAATAAAGAATAAAGTCAGTAATTGATTTATAAACGTTTTATTAAATGTCAGTCTAGTAGTAAAAGGATTCTAAATTTAACGCTGTAATGTAAGTACAAAAATGAGGGGCACATTTCTGATGATGACAGCTATGACAGCGGCGATATACTTTCAATAGTACAGAGAGAATATAATATAAATAGACCTAAAATGCAGCTGAAATTCTGCTGAAATCAAATCAAAAATTGCTTAAAATTAAGATAAATTTTAGGTAATATTTAGTTAACTTTTAGGTAACTCTTAGCGAATTTTCAGCTAAATTTTAGCTAAATTCTAGCTAAATTCTACCTAACCAAGGACAAATCGAATTCTTATACACAGCGGCAGCGAAATCTTTTTGTAATATATACCCCCCTGCTCGCTTCGCTCGTCAACCCCCCTTTTGAATTCAATATATAGATTTTATAATGTATATAATCGCTTGTAATAATTTTACATTCATATACTTATATACATTTATATTTTTTTTATATTTCAATAATTAATAATGTACACATAATATAAAATATAACATATGATATAAATATTTATTTATACAGCGCATATTAGACGCTGTTATGGTCACCATCTCTAACCGATCTTTCATTCATATTATGCTCCGAGAATCACCTCCTAATTTACGGAGGCTCAATTCTTATCTTATTTATCTGGCATAAACAAATAATTTCTTTTTTGTAAATTTCAAAAATTTTTTATAATATAAAAAGAAAAATAAATCTTAAGATAATTTAAATCAAATTGGCCTGATTTATTAGATTTCGAGTAAAAAAGTTAAAATTTCAAATAAAATTCACAATAAATCAGCTAAACTTAGCTAAAAAATTAAATTTCTAGCTAAAATTCTCCGTAAGTCAGCTGAAATTAGCTAAAAAAAAATCTTGTAATAATTAAAATCAAATTGACCTAATTTATCAGATTTTAAGTGAAAAATAAAAATTTTAGATAAAATTAATATGAATTAGCTGAAATTCTCAACAAATTAGCTAAACGTAGCTAAAATATTAAATTTTTAGCTAAAATTCTCAATAAATCAGCTAAAATTAGCTAAAAAATGAAATTTTTAGCTAAAATTCACAATAAATTAGCTGGAATTTACGATAAATTAGGTAAAATTTACCATAAATCAGCTAAATTTATCAGTAAAAACGAGGAGTTAAGGTAGGAAGTTGAGAGACTGACAACAGCAGCGGCGAAAATCTTTTATAGTATAGAGAGAAATTATCAATAACTTATTTTTTTTACACATCGTTGGCTTGAATTAAAATTCGGCTACTTCAAAAAAGTTTTTGTGTAAATTTTAAAATGAAAATTTCAATAAGAAAATTTATAAAAAATAATAATTTTTTGAATAATGAAATGTATAATTATATGTTATCCGACAATTTGAATAATGGAGTACATATATTTGATGTAAATTTGACAAAAGTTTCTTTTTGTTTTGAAGCATAAAAAAATTTTACGTTAATTTTCCGTACTTATGTGTAATATTTTGATACGATTTCCTATAAAAATAATTTTCACAAATTATACAAAACGGTGCAATACTATCAAATATATTACTTTTCAAATTTTATTGAATCATACTTGAAAAGTAACTAAACAAATACATTTTTTTAAATTTAAATAAATACATTTTGTTTTTCAGTTGACTTTATAGTATGATAAGAAGCTTTAAAAAAATGTAATGCATTCTTTTTAGTGAATATTTTAAAATACCTACTTTTTTTTAATTTTCCTACGAAATTTCTTTCTAAATATACAATAATTTTTTGGCATCAAGTTTTTTTTAATTTTTTTATCTAGTTCGATAACACATAGCGAATTTATAAGCAGTATTATAATTAAATTATTTTTGTAACTATTTATACTAATTAACACCAATGGTATTCAAGGTGATTCTTATTGGTAGGGGGACATTTTTCCCAATCCTATTTTTCCAATGGACATTTTTCCCAAAAGTCAATTTTCCCAAGCGACAATTTTTCCAAAAACAATTTTTCCAAAAACAATTTTTCCCAAAATGCTTTTTTCCCAAATAATTTTTTATTTAAAATGTTACATTGTATCCAACATGTTTTAAGTACGTTAATACATCATTAACTCGTGCATATTTAAAATAGTCCGAAACAATATTATTAAGGCGATCTTCAATTTTTCTTCTATTTTTGTCGATACCTTTTCGAATTCTTTGACCTATTTGCAGTTGGCGCAACATAATTTCCGTGTCGCCTTGTTCTTTTAACAATTCTTTAAAGAAGTTATATAGACTAGGATGATGTTTACCAACTACTAGCTGGAATCTATTATGCCAACCTTCAGCTACATTGTTTGTACCTTCCAATACGGAATCATATTGATTCCATAAAGCTGGTGGATATCTTGGTGGTCAACGTACAATGCTTAATACAGGACGACTCCTTCTTCTCGCACTCAAACGTTTAATATATGTCGCTTCAAAAAAATTCAAGATAGCCTCCAATTCATCGCATAACTCATCACGTAAAAGCTGAAAGCTCTCTTCAACTTTCTCCGTTGGTACAAAAGCCAGTGCACAGAGCATGTGAGATCCAACTTTTATTCGCCGGTCGTCACTATCGTTGTACAGCGTCTTCAAACCTTCATCTACAACATGACGATAAATGCTCCGACACAGATGAAAAAAACAACATTTTATTTTGTCTTGTCCAAAAACTGCTTGTGCGGCTTGTATAATTGATAGCTCGAAGTCTGTCATTATGCGCTTTGGTAGAGTTATTAGTCCGAGTTTTCTTCCTTCCTCGACAACAATATCAAAAACTTTTTCATACGATGCCCGCCGCTTATTTTGCAAAAGTGCATGTACAAAAGGTAAACCGACTGTCTGCGCTTTACAATTCATACTAACTTGAGTTACATCACCCAGCACAGAAAATAGTTGATAAAACAGATTAGGAGCTGTCTTGAATGTCCCATCGACAAACCAAACTTCGCACTTGAAAAGCTGCGTCAAATTCTCCGTCGTAGCAAAAATTAATATCCTTCCACAGTCATCATCATTTTCGTCTAATAGGGAGTCATATATTAAAAATTTATTACCACTTAGAGTCCGTATATATTTCTGTGGTATTTCTTCTAATTCCGATATACGAGTTGGGTTTGGCGGCATATTTTTTAGACGAGCGCGTGAAATTTGTTTGACCAAGTTCCGACGAGCGGGTACCTCTGCTAAAATATCTACATTCAATTAAACAAAAAATATAAAAATTGTAAAATAGAATTATTATTAAAATAAAAGAAACTTCATACTTACTTGAACTAACTTGCTGCAATTCCTTACGCATAATTTGCGCAGGTGGCATTTCAGGATGTTCTTCGGCCGTCCTTTTAACGCGAGACACTATTCTCATAGCTTCGACAGTATCACGATTTGGAGCATGGGTGTGCTTGGAAGCATCTGGTCCTTTATGCACAACCAACGGTTCTCGATCTCCATCCCCGGTGGTTATAGCTCGCGCCGAACACTCTCCTTTATTTCGACAATTCCAGTAACGTCGATTCGTACCAGAATGTTAATAATACAGAAACCCGTCTATATGTAACAATCAACTTTTTTTAGTTCGTAGTATTTCAGCACTTTCCATTATTTACTTAAAATTTTAATACAAGTTTAATCACTTTTAATTTTATCACTTGAAAGTTTAGTGAAAATTGATCACTCGAAAATTTGGAAAATGTCAATGCATAACCAAGCAATAAAAAAAAAGAATGACTTGAATTGAAAATTTGGAAAATGTCAAAGCATAACCAAGCAGTAAAAAAAATAAAAGAATGACTTGAATTGAATTGAAGTTGCTCTCCGGATTTTTATTCTTTTATAATATATAATACGTTTTTTGGGAAAAATGTCCATCTTGGAAAAAATTACTTTTGGGAAAAAATACCATTGGGAAAAATGTCCTTTGGGAAAAATGGATTAGGAAAATCGTCATACAATCTTTTTATTTAATGCGCTTTAATGAAATTGACAACACTTTCTAAAAAATATGTCTTCCCTAACAGCACGAAACGTTTCAAAAACGTTTTAAAAACGTTTTCTGGTAAACTTATATACGTTTGTGAATTTCGACAAAAATCATATTTTAAACGTTTTTTAAAGGTAAAATATGTCCGCATATTTTACATTCTCAAGAGTAATATAACGTTTATGGAACGTTTAAGAAACGTTTAGAAAACGTTTTCTCGGTGAAAACTTACGTGTGCTTATGAGTCCAAACGTTTCTAAAACGTTTTTAAATCGTTCTATTTTATCATTCTAAAAAATTATTATATAGAGAAAAAATTATGCCAAATAAAACGTTTTTTAAACGTTAAGGAAACGTTTGGATATTTGAGCTTGCGTAAATTTTCATCGAGAAAACGATTTCTAAACGTTTCTTAAACGTTCCATAAACGTTACATTACTCTTGAGAATCTAAAATATGCAGACATATTTTATGTTTTAAAAACGTTTTAAATACGTATTTTTGTCGAAATTTACAAACATATATAAGTTTCTTAGAAAATGTTCCAAAAACGTTTTTGAAACATTTTTGTGTTGTTAGGGTTATTAAAGCATATTTCTTAATTCTTCTATTTATTCTTTTATTATTCTTTTATTCATTTTAAGTTAAATTTTTGTTAAATTGATAAAAAATATAATAATAAAAATATTTAATTCACATAACTATAATAAACCATTTAAACACATAATAAATAATTTGAAATTGATTTTTTAAGATACATTTCATAATTCTTTAATTTTTTTTAATTCGAAGAGATGTTTCGCTTTATCTGTCATTCCCAATATATTTCTCATAAGGTTTCAAAGATCTAAAAATCATATACATTTTGTAAATAGTCAGATAGCTCCTCCATCAGCTATAATTTGTTGTTTATTAAAAAGGCGGATAATCTTTTCAAACATTAAATAGGTTTTTATTTTATATGTTATAACTGTAAATTTTCGAAAAGCCTTGCTAATTTCTTTAAGATAATCTCATTAAAACTACGATCACTTTGAGTCTCAATAAACTGCTAATTAATAAAATCAGTATTGTTTGTTTATTTAAAATTCATATATAGTCCAGGCGAGATCTGTTTTAAAATGGGTAGATTTGGATGTTTCATATATAGTCGCTAATTTTTGCTCAAATGTCTCCAAAATTATGTAAGATATGATAATTTCGATATGCGTCAGTTGAAAAAGTTGTGCTAAATTCGCTATTAAACAAATAGTGAGAAAATCTCGGAAAATACGATTTTTTTCATACTTTTTTATTCATAGCTCCTTAAATATACACTTTAGAGAAAAATGTAAGAGAAAAAAGAATGTTAGATGATAAAATTTTACATGAAATATTAAACTTTTGAAATAAAAAATTTCATTTTTTATGTTAGAAAAACGACAACAATAACGGAAAAACCAAAAATTAATGTTTTGTTAAATGATTTTTTTAATTATTTAAATTTATCATACGATTTTAATATTGGACCACAGAAAACTTTTTGATATGATAAAACAGCCCAGCAAATTTCATTAGAATCGGTTTGTTCATTGCTTCACAGTAATTGAACAATTAAGCGCCCCGCAAAAAAATGCAAAAATTTCAAAACTTCATTGCAAATAAAATAATGCTTTCAGATGGGTGCTGATTTTTTTACATATAGCAGACTATTAAAGCTTTCAAATGCACTTTGAAAAATAAAAATCGGTTGATTAGGAATGTCTTGGAAATTAAAAAAAAAATATAGTTAAATTTATGCTTATAAACAAATTGAATATTTTTTCAATTTTGAATTAAATAAAACCCAAAAACTTTTGTTTGAAAATACTCTGAAAGACGCTCATTTTAAAAAAAGGAAAGTTAAATTCTGCTCAATAGTTTTTGAGCTATGACTCACCAAAGTTAACTTGTGTTTATTATTAAACAATAAACAATAGAAAGTCAATTAAAGCGTCATTAGCTTTATTTGTCCAAGCACTTTTAGGTAAAAGTTTTCAAAACATGCGCTCTTTGGAAAGACATAAAAAGTATCGATTACAATTACTCTGATTACTTGAAAAGTCGTTGAAAACGTAGAGAGTCACGTGATGGAGCAAGCTGATTGAGAAGTAAAATCAAGATTTAAAAACTACAGCGCGCTCTAAAAATGCGATTATCTCGGCTTCTAATGGTCCGATTTTGATCTTTTTTTTTCGATGTGCTGGAAGTCTACTAAATGAGAACTTACTAGGAGAGTATCACATCTCCGGATCACGGATTTTGCTCTAACTTTGAGATAGGTTTTCAGATGTCAAAATATGGAAAAAGCTAGAGTTATAGACCCCAACGCTCAATATTTCTCTAGTTGCAGGCAATTAAAGAAAATCACTAAAAAAGTTACTAGATTTTTAAACGCTTATAATTCTTTAACATTAATAGCTAGACGCTTGTAACTGTTTTTAAATGAAAGCTACGTTCAAATCCTTTCGAAAAAGCACCTATGGCATATCAAAATATTATTTTTTCCCAAAGTTACAGCGTTATAAGAATTTGAGCTGAATTTCCTTTTAAAAATATTAACTAATGATAAATGTTAAAATGTAGTACAATTTTCATAACGCTGTAACTTTGGGAAAAAATAATATTTTGATATGCTATAGGTGCTTTTTCGAAAGGATTTAAACGTAGCTTTCATTTAAAAACAGTTACAAGCCTCTAGCTATTAATGCTAAAGAATTATAAGCGTTTAAAAATCTAGTAACTTTTTTAGTGATTTTCTTTAATTGCCTGCAACTAGAGAAATATTGAGCGTTGGGGTCTATAACTCTAGCTTTTTCCATATTTTGACATCTGAAAACCTATCTCAAAGTTAGAGCAAAATCCGTGATCCGGAGATGTGATACTCTCCTAGTAAGTTCTCATTTAGTAGACTTCCAGCACATCGAAAAAAAAGATCAAAATCGGACCATTAGAAGCCGAGATAATCGCATTTTTAGAGCGCGCTGTAGTTTTTAAATCTTGATTTCACTTCTCAATCAGCTTGCTCCATCACGTGACTCTCTACGTTTTCAACGACTTTTCAAGTAATCAGAGTAATTGTAATCGATACTTTTTATGTCTTTCCAAAGAGCGCGTGTTTTGAAAACTTTTACCTAAAAGTGCTTGGACAAATAAAGCTAATGACGCTTTAATTGACTTTCTATTGTTTATTGTTTAATAATAAACACAAGTTAACTTTGGTGAGTCATAGCTCAAAAACTATTGAGCAAAATTTAACTTTCCTTTTTTTAAAATGAGCGTCGTTCAGAGTATTTTCAAACAAAAGTTTTTGGGTTTTATTTAATTCAAAACTGAAAAAGATATTCAATTTGTTTATAAGCATAAATTTAACTATATTTTTTTTTAAATTTCCAAGGCATCCCTAATCAACCGATTTTAATTTTTCAAAGTGCATTTGAAAGCTTTAATAGTCTGCTATATGTAAAAAAATCAGCACCCATCTGAAAGCATTATTTTATTTGCAATGAAGTTTTGAAATTTTTGCATTTTTTTGCGGGGCGCTTAATTGTTCAATTACTGTGAAGCAATGAACAAACCGATTCTAATGAAATTTGCTGGGCTGTTTTATCATATCAAAAAGTTTTCTGTGGTCCAATATTAAAATCGTATGATAAATTTAAATAATTAAAAAAATCATTTAACAAAACATTAATTTTTGGTTTTTCCGTTATTGTTGTCGTTTTTCTAACATAAAAAATGAAATTTTTTATTTCAAAAGTTTAATATTTCATGTAAAATTTTATCATCTAACATTCTTTTTTCTCTTACATTTTTCTCTAAAGTGTATATTTAAGGAGCTATGAATAAAAAAGTATGAAAAAAATCGTATTTTCCGAGATTTTCTCACTATTTGTTTAATAGCGAATTTAGCACAACTTTTTCAACTGGCGCATATCGAAATTATCATATCTTACATAATTTTGGAGACATTTAAGCAAAAATTAGCGACTATACAGGAAACATCCAAATCTACCAATTTTAAAACAGATCTCGCCTGGACTATATATGCATTTTAAATGAACAAATAATACTGATTTTATTAATTAGCAGTTTATTGAGACTCAAAGTGATCGTACTTTAAATGAGTTTATCTTAAGATGACGCTGCATATACTCAGCTATGCTTGCATTCGACTAGAACAGTTATTCAAAATTTTCTCATCAATAAATAAACCGATTGCGATGAAATTTTGACAGTAAGTTTGAAATTGATAAAGAAATTGGGGACATCTCATGAAAACTCAAAATTTTACAAAAAAAAAATAAAATATACATTTTCAATATTCTCCACGCGCAGCGCTGCTGCAAGGTCTCGGATATAGTACTTGTAAAATTTCTTTTTGAGAAATATTAGATCATTTTATGCTAATGAAAATGGTTGTCCCCAACATCTAATATAATAAACAATGTTTTACAAGTTATTTCACAAAGAAAAACATTATAATAAAATTATAAAGTTTGAATAACTGTATCTGTAATATAAGACAACGGCCGGTTCTGTTTTATCGACACTAATAGTACGCAATGGAGTTTACTCCAATTGTTATTCAAAGTTATTTCAGCAACGAAGCAATCGATTGCTATGAAATTTTCAGAATAAATACATAATTGATAAATAAATTGGGGACAAACCATGAGGACTCGAAATTCTAAAAAAAAAAAAAAGAAATTTGACGCTAACGATAGTAAATTCGGAAAATGTACGATCCGAAAGATGGCGCTCAATTTCATGTTTCTGAAGGCATTGAACAGTTCTAAATTCAATTATACAGGTTCGTCTGCTAACTGTAATCTGGCAAACTGTTTACATTTACAAGTTTATCAAAATAATTTTTTAGGTTACTTCTCAAATAAAAATATAATAAAAATAGAGGTAGTTAGTACTGCAATTGTTTTATGTGGACATTAAAGTTCACCTTCAAGTGCAACAAGTGTAATAAAGAGTAGGATTTAAAAAGTTGGCAGTTATTATTTCGGAATTTCCAATATTGGAACAAAACTCTAATTTTATTTTTGTGCCTGGTCTTTATGATCTAAGTGCTCCAAAAATTTTACCAAGATACATTATTGAAGAATTTTTGAAAATTGTACCAGATCCAATTTTTGCAACAAACCCTTGTAGAATAGAATATTGTACAAAAGGAAATTGTTGTTTTTAGAGAAAATATATTATATAAATTATACAGAGGATTACGGAAGAAGGAAACTAAAGATGATGACAATAGAGGAGAAAACGTTTATGCAGCTTTTAGAAAATGAATTTGTAGCAACATTTCATGATTTATTTGTAGCATTCACTTTCAATAAAAATAAAGTTCCTATTATCCGTGTTACTTAATAAAACTATTTAAAAAATTCTAAATTACATTTATTTATAGCTGCTTTTTCAATAATGCAAAGATTCAAGTCTACAATATTACTATCCAAAAGTATAACTATTGATGTATCGACAATTAAAATTCACTGAACCCAATGGATATTCAATGAATTTTAGTGATATACCAAATGATTTTGTAGCAGATATTATCATACAAAACTTGTTGAAATATATGCTGATTGATAAATCTTTTACTATATTATCAAAAGATAATACTATTTTTAATATCCAAGAATAAATTTGTTTATTTTTAAATATATATTTTTTATTGTTATAAATGTCTGTTTTTAAGTAACTTTGAATAAAAACTTATTATTTTATGTAAATAATCTTTTATTTAAATTATTACAAAGTATATGGAATCGTATAAAAAAACTGAAAATGTATAAATAGTGTGTCTGGAGAGAGATAATAATGTACATGACAATTTGTTACATTATTACATTTATATTTTTTTATAACATATTTTATTAAAAAATTTTATACCATATAACGACTTTTTGTTCAACATTGTATCATAATTAAAAATCATTTTATTTTTAAACTAATGAATATCGCTACATTATCAAATTTTATTTCTTTTTATAACATTTTTTTATATGAAATTCTCTTCATTATAAAATGATTAGTTTTTTCAACACTATATCAAAATTCAAAATAATTCTATTTTGAAAATAATTTAAATTATTTAAGTTTTATTAAGTATCATTTATCTTTATTTCATTCCCCTAATTACTTTTTTTCTAATATACTATATTCTATAGTATTTACATCTCTGTAATAAAAAAGTATTTTTTTCAAACTAGATTATGATTAGTAGTTCTAACTTTTTCGTTTAAGTAAATTTAACAATTTGAGTTTGTTCGACAAATAGTTGTGCTTCATCAAGACTCATGTGTTCTGCAAAAAGCATTCTATTTAATGTTCTCTTTTGAAGTTTCTCTTCTTCTATTATTGTTAGAACCAAAAATAATTGTAATTCGGCTTTGTTTCAGATCTGAAAAAAAAACGTTAATTATTATCTATTGATAAGTTAATATCATCAGAAACTTACTTTCTTTATATGAAAAATCAAAATATTATTGTTCGTATTGTGCAAACCAAATATTAATCCTATTCTATCTGCACAAGAGACATTTGTAAAAACATTATAACACCCAACGCTTTTGATGCGTGAAACATTATTCCAACAATTTCACTTCTATCTACAGCGATGGTTAAGCCTATATAAATTATTAAATTTTTTATATATTATAAAAACTAAAATTTTTTTATTGTTGATAAATTTTTTTTTTTAATTTACTTGGAAACAATTTTTTAAAATACATAATCAAATTCCACTTACCACCATTAAATGGAATATTCAGTTTTATACCTTGACACGATATTATAAAATTTTTTTGCCATTGTTCATGTCTATAATATCCTATAATTGAATCACTTAGTTCGAATTCAAGATATTTTGTCATCTAAAAGAATAAAATGTTTTTGTATTACATTATTTGATTTATAATACAATTCATACACTCAAAAAAATTTTGTGTTACTCTATCAAATGTGTATGTTTCAAATGATTAATATATAAAATTTTTGTTGAAAATGACAAACCAAACGGATTAAAAATTTAAAGTGAAAATTTTAGCATACTTATCCATGAATCAAAATTTATAAAAAAATATTTTCTTATTTTTATATATTAATTTTTTATATGATAAATTTATAACATATATATACAGAACTTTTTAAAGTGTATATACTATTTAATAATAAAAAATAATTAACTATTTCAGAATCCAGGATTGAATTAGCAAGAATATTATTAGCATCGTCATCATCTAATTTTTGTATTTTACCTTGTTCTATTAGTTTTTTTATTATGCAACAGTCTTCAAATATTTCTTGAGGAAAAATATTTTTCTTATTATGATGACTATCTGAAATATATTAAAATAAAAATTATTACTTTAATAAATGAAATCATTTTTTATTAAAGGTGAACTTACTTCCAATCTAGGTAAAGTATTGTTGAGATTGCCCATTCATGCCTATGATTTCTTTGATAATGTCAAGAGTATCTTTTGATATATACAAAAATAAAACATGTCAAGTCTTAGTTGTATTCGTTACATTGAAAACTAAAATAGGTATTTCACTGGATTGAAACTTCTATTAAGTTTTTGATCTCTTTCAGATGCATTTGGAGTGACGATTGGACTAATGGCTTTATTTATTCTGGGATCTTTTTCAAATATACCTAGAGATTTGACAGGACTAATCGGTCTATTAAGTCTTGAATCTTCTTCAGATGTATCTATAAATGTTATTGGACTAATATCTCTTTTAAATCTTGTTTTTTAATTCATTGCATGTGAAAAACTTAAGGAACTTGGATGTCTTAATGAACTTAATTCAAGTGGTTGTTAAATCTGTTCATGTAATCTGTTTCTGATACTCAAAGGACTTGAGTTATTTTGAATGTTGTTTTCTATAGGTGATTTTAAACTTAGTCTAGATTGAATAGTTTGTTGTAAAAGTGGCGATGGCTTTCATGAACTTTCTTTAGCAGAAGAGGTTTCATTTAAATTGTTGCCAAAACTATTTTTCGTCTTCAAGCCTTAATATTACACAAAAAGAAAACATTAAATTTTATTTTTTTAAATATTAAAATTGTTGGGTTAATTTTCTTGGTAACATTATCAATTTTTATGTAAAAGTCAAAATAAAAAAAATACATTGTGCTATTTCAATTATTGTTAATAAATATAGAAAAAGATGTATATAAATTTCGAACTATATAATTGTTGAAGAAATTTTTTTATAATATCACTGGTTTTTATGTTGTAAATATTTGTTTTTTACCTGTATCTCTAAGATGTTTAGCAGCTTCAGATAAACCAATTCTGTTACTTCTAATATCAGCATCTTCTGATTGATCTCCTTTTTGTCGTGTCTAGATAATTTGCATACATCTTGACAAAGACTATCAAATGTTTCTTCAATATTGTCACAAAAGTCGGAAGTTTTCAACTGATTAGTTTCAAATGTTGAAATGTTTTATTTGGGATTTGTTATTTTATTAGTAAACGATTTATCTTCAGATGTTATTCTCATTTTGGGTATTGATGATACTTTTTGATGACCCATTTAATTCCATTCCATTTAAACCAATGTCATTTAAATCATTGCTTACTTTTTCCCTAACATTGCTAGATTGTAAACTTGACCTTGGACAACTAAAAATATTTAAAAAGAATTTTATCAATATTATTTTAAATAATTTGATATAAATTATAAATAAATAAATGCAATTACAACAATGGGTTCTTAAAAATTTCGTTTAGAATATTAAATAGTGAAGAAACATTACGTATGCATACAATTGTAAGCAAAATTTTAGAAAATTTTAAATATGAATTTTCTCACCTTCAATCTGTTGATTCACTACATTAAACATAAGTATTCATTATAAGCTGTAGCTTTTTGCGATTTTTTGGAAGATTTATAATAATTATTGTATTGGTAGATAATTTATCATCACTGACAATTAGTGGTTTAACTTTTGACTTTTTTTCTTTGGTTCTTGATTCGTCATTCGTGCTTGACTCATTTGGATAGTATCCACTAGTATCTGTTTCTGGTTAAGAAGTAGCAGTTGCCATTGACTCTCTTTTAAGAGAAAATTCAAAATTTAATATTTTTGGTGAATTAAATAAATCTAATGATGTATAACTGCCACTTAAAGTATTTCTCTTCTCATTTGATTTCATGAATTCTCCTAAAAAAATATTAAAATAAATACAATTTTAACAGCTATAAATTTTATTTATTAAATATTTTTATTAATTTTTAAAAACATCATATAACATTTGATTAAACACAACTTACTTTGGCTGCTTTAAGTATCATATTCAGGTGAGCTTGAAATAAAATTTTTGTCATCATTTGAAGATAAATTTGCAGCAAATTTATTGCTATAACTTTCAGATATAATAACATTTTGTTTTTTATTTGTTGATATTTTTACATCGAAATTATCTGTGGTAATAGTATCATAATGTGCAATAAAATTATTATAATCGTTCTTAGATATAATTAAGTTCTTATTCTGATTTTTAGTTTTATCCACATTTAAGTCAACAACAATATTATCATTATCATATTGTTCATCATTAGATAATGCAGAACCAAAAGATAAAACTTTATCTATACTGGATAATTTAGTTATATTTTTTGATCTGGCTTTAGCAACATTATAACATGGTTGATAATTGACAAATAAACTGTTTATTTTATTGCTTGTACGTGTATTACTTAAGATACTTTTAGAATTTTATTTTTTTCTCTCCTTTTTTTTAATACTGAATTCAACCTTATAAGCCTTACTTCATCTCTTCAGATATTCTTTTCTATTTATGACTGGGCTAATATCTTCCATGAAAACATAATCTTCAGATTCATCAGATTTTTTCTCACATATTTTAATAATTTTTTTCTTCTTTTTGATAGGATTATCATTACCAACCTCCATCCAAATTCATTGTTTTTTCTCCGATAACTGTTGTAATTTTGAATTTTTGAAAGAACCTTTAATAGGTTTATTTTCTAATTTGGAATAAGGATTTACCACAAAGGCTGGACTATTTACATTTTGAGATTTTAAAACGTTGAAATAGATTTATAAAATCATCAAATTCTCATCGCCTGAAGACTCATCAATTATTTTTTCCACTCTTTTACCACATTTGTTTCTGAAGTTTTCGGATAGCAATGTTTTAAAGATGTACTATACTTATCAAATTATTTTTCATGTAAACTATATGATTGAGGTTCATCCTTAGCTTAAACTTCATTTCAAGTCTTTACATAATTTTCAACATTTTATTAATTCTTTCAGATCTACATTACACTGATCGTTGGGACTCATTTTTCAATCAAAGGATTGACAATGTCGGTTTAGAACCTTCAAAAGAAGTCTATGGACTTATCAATCCATTTTTAATTGTTTTGCTTCAACAATTTATACATAAGAAATTCGTACAAGAACTGAATAGTACTTTTTAGCCGTCAGTACACTTATGCCATATTGCGCAGCTAATGATATTTAATCTGGACCATTTTGTAAATTAGGTTCTGTTTTTCATTACTTGATACAGTGACTACTGTACAACTGTGAATATCTTCATCTTCAGATGTTGTAATACTTTCCTTAAATGATTGACCAAATTTGTTTAAATTCATATAAAAATAAGAATTATATATAGTTTATATTCTTATTACGCGCGCTTGTAAAAGTGAGGTTAAGTTTATATGCCGATTATAAAAAGAATTGGAAAAGTAGATCACTATGACAGGATGGTTCGCGAATTATATTTCTTCTTTCTCTTTCTAAACATTCGTTGCGTCTGCTAGAAAGAGAAAAGACGCACGATTTAAGATTGCCCGTAGAGTGTCTAATTATTTTATCTATCTATTCTATATTTTTCTAACTAACTTATAACCATGTCTTTTACGGAACTTTAAACTGCACGGTACAATTAGCCGATCGCGATGCAAGTTTTATTTGACACATAACAAACAAGCTATTGAAGCTATGCTTCTTATGCAAGGTTAGGCCGACAGGAATTTGATTTTGTGTTGTCTATACTTTTGGACAAAGTCGTAGAGTGGGTGATTTTTAAAAAACGATCAAAAGTATAGACGCCACAAAGTACATAGTGTAGACTATGCCGAAAAGAAATGTGAATCAATGAAATCTATCTGATAATAATTGAAATTCAATGTAAATAAGAGTAAATAAATATTAATATTGATTGTGAACATAATATGCGTTTGTAGGTATTAAACATATTGTATTATCACTATCATTTTAATAAATTTAAGACGAAATTCATTAAAAGGCAAGAGAAGAAATTTCTACCACTTTGCGCGAATCAGTATTTTCAATTTTGTCAAGCAACATTCGACATATTAAAATGTTTTTCTATTATTTGCTATCATTTTTTTAAATGGAAATAATTTTAATTATTTCAATTAATATTAAATTATTTCAATAAACAACCTTAAAATATATAAAAAAATTCTTGTAAATGTAATTATATTTTATACATTTTGGAATGTTTTTGGAAGAAAAAGTAACATTTCATTTCACTAAAATAAAGAATACATCTAAGCTATAATTGTTTCAGTTTTTATTAAACTCTTTCATCTGTAAATGAATCTTAAAAACAAAGTTTATAAAATTGTTTTAAATCATTTAAAAATGATTGTCAAATCCCTGGTATAAGGTTTACAGGTTTCACCCGTTAAGCTAATAATAATGAGCTAAAATCAGTAGCTAAAAGCTACGTTTTAAGGGTCTCGCTTATTTCTAGCTAGAAACCCAGTAAGATTTCTACCAGGGATTCAATACTTTTTATAACGAAAAACATGATTAAATATAATTTTTTGAACGTTATTACTAAAAAAAAATCATTACTGATAATCAAAATTAATTTGATTATATCCAATCCACAGATAATTAAACATTTGCGGAAAAAAGTAAAGAGCGATTATATAAGTACTATAAATTTGATAATTTTTCATTCAGTATTGTTATCTAATACTCGTACATTAATTGAAGATACCTTTATTTTAAAGGACTACTTGTAATTTGCGACGTGACGCCTTTCTTAACCATATGCATTGCTATTTTTGTTTAGCACATTAATTTTATATCTTCTATCCTTTTGATGAAGAATTGGGCTGTTCGCTGGAGCAATCTCTTAGTTTAGGTGTTTAATTTGTTTCAAAACATAACACCATAAATTAATTCAAAGAACGTGAATAGCTGCCTTTCAATACCGGTCACAGGAAGGGTGGAGAGAAAAGGAAAATTTTCGTTTTTAATATTTTATAAGTATTGTAAGCGAAAAATTTGAAAATACGAACCCTATGTAAAAGCATTAGCAGAGACAGATTTTATATACGAAACAAAATTTAATTAAGTATAACTCGTTGCTTCTTTACGAAATAACGAAATATTTTTACATTATTCATCAAAATAGTTATTTAAATATATTATTATTTTAATAGCAAAAACAATAAATTTTTTAATTAGAAAATAAATATTAAATTGTCTTTTTTCTATCATATTATAGGTATGTTATAAAGTTAAAACAAATTAATTTCTAATTTATATAACAGTAAATGATTAAAAAAGATATGTACAGATTTCAGCACATATAGGCATGTTTTCAGCCAAATGCATTATATGTATTAGAATCCGCATCGCACATCAACAGGCGTCGACTTATTTTTTGTTATAGTCCTTTTACAGCCTAAATGGCTTCCGTCTCGTTTAATCTTTAAAACTTGGCTGAAGGAGGATTGGAAATTTTGATAGCTATTTCTGGATAATTCAAAGAATCATTTTACGTGATTCAAAGACTTTTGTAATACATTTACATTTATTGCCGTAAGGGAAAACACTTGCGTGGAATAGTGCACATAAGTGATAACATTATAATTTTAATAATTGAAAAACCATTTAAATTGTATGAATTGAATATCTTTGACAAAAAATAAATTCTTTATAATAAATAATTTTTACATCAATAAAAATTAAATATATATTCTTCATCTATGATTTTTCAAGGAAAGAAATGAAGACCCTAGTGAAAGATGTAGAATAAAATCCCACGCTAAAATCTCATGTGACATTATAGATTTTGACACCTTTTCAATCATGAAATGGGGATTTTTTTTGAATAATTAATACTTAAAAAATGTATTGACGCAGAATTTTTATCGACTAGTCCCCAATAAACCGAGAATCGTTTAAAACACGTCATAATAAAACATGTCGTTATATGAGATTTTGGGATGAGATGTCGTGTGAGATTTTGGGATGAGATGTCGTGTGAGATTTGTCAGTAGCAATTTTTTTTATAATTCATAATAAAAAAAAAATAAAATTATAGCTACGAGTATTGAACGTGTATTTATACTGTTATTTCAAAGAAATATTTATATTGTACAATAAAATATTAGAATAAAAAAACCAGTAGCTTGTTTTTTCAAAAACTTGTGTAACACGTGTTCATTCTTATTTATAAAAAATGTAGATTGCATTTGATTTAATATTGAAAAATTCATTTATCAATCTTAAATATAAGTACATTATGAGAATGTTAAGTTCAAAAGACGGTTCTCCCGTTAAAGAATTTATTATAATTCAAATTTTTGATATCATTGTATTACAGATCTATCATCGTGCATTTACAATTTATAGTTATAATTAAAAAAAAAAATTCAGACATTTTAATTTACAACTCCTTTCTACATTGGATAACACAAACATAACAGTTATAAAAAAATTTTTAAGTACAAAATTTAAACTTATTATATTTTTATTAACATGAATATATTTAATTATTGTTTTAATAGTTTTTCGACGAATGTTTACAACGAATTTTTACATTCCCAATGTATTTTTTTATTCAAAAATAATTGCTGGCATCTCACTTTTAATATTGAACAACAAATTCAATAATTACTATTTTGATTACAATTTTTACGATGGCTTTATCTTGAATCCATTGAGCACTTTCGTCGTTTATTTGGGTTACTGTCGGCTGTATTGTTGATTCTGGTCTAATACTCGATCAGGTGAAACAAGAATAATAAGTTAATCTAAAAAAAAAAAAATTTTTTTAATATATGCTTTTAGATTTCGTGGGTGATTTTGTATTAAATAAAAATTGAATTATAGTATTGTGCTAACTAAGATTGTTATGAAATTGCTTAGTTATCGTAACTTATTTTTCTAATACAAGGCAAAGTACCAAAGAAATGAAAAATATTATTTTATAAATAACTTCAATTATTAAGTAAATTTTGCAAAATAAATTTTTTTAATACATTGTTAATTTTTGTTTTTATTTTATATTATAAAAACCATTTTAATACTATGAGTATTTACAAAGTATATACTGTTTAATTTGTATATGGTGAAACAATGTTTTTATTTAAGTTTACATATTAATATATTGAAAAAATATTTTTAATAAAAAAAATTTTTTCAAAAATGATCCAAGTTTATAATAAATTTGTTATCAATCAATATCATAAAACAAAAAAAATTACTATAATTAGTAAAAATTTCAAAAGATCTTTCTATTAGTCTTACAAAATTATAAATTTATTACAATAATTTTTGTTATCTTTGAAATATGCGTTATCTAAGTACAATAACTTTTAAATTTACCGTGAAGGACATAGTTCATAATCAGGGCGTAATTTCTTATCATTATTGATTAAAAATTAATTACTATAAAATTTAAGTAAGAACAACTTCTTTTTAATATACGAGAAAAAATATATTTATAATAAGAAGTGCTTCGTTTTTGTGAAACTAATAATGAACTTTCATTTCTTCGCATGTAAATGTGTGATCAGAAATACATCGTAACTGATAAGAAATTATGTCCGTTTAAGAATTAAACGTTAACATTTATACTATTATTAATTATTAAACAAATAAATATGCATGGCGCATAATTGATTATTAAAACTAAATATATGATTGTCAATAAATACATATTAATATATATTCAACATTAAAGGTTTACGATATTTAACTTACCAATCAAAGTTTGAAAATATCCATATTTATTGTTTTTCTCCATCTTATATACTTCTGTTTTCCGAAATCATGCACAGATGTCGTTTGTATTTTTATATTCCATAGACTTTTTTGTTCTTTTATTTTATTTTCCAATATAAAGACATATTTTATTTCATTTACTTTCTTAATATAAGTTTATTTTAAATGGCATTCTTTAATATCATTTTTCAACCTTCTTTATTTACAAATCAATTACTAAATCATAATTTCCAATATTTACAGACTGATTATTATTAACTTTTTCATATTATCATGTTTTTTTTGCCTTCACGTCATCATTAGTCCCGTGGAAATGGTGATAATTTTTTATTCATAATTATTTCGATGTAATGAAATCTCATTTTTTGATCATCCATGGAATATTTTATTTTACAAGGATCTCCACCTGAAACTAACGTTTCTGCGAACGCTGCAGCATAAACTCCACAACTATTTCCAGGAGGTTGCTGAATAAGTAATTTTTCAAATATTATATCTTTTTCTGTTATTCCGGGAAATCGATGTCTAATATATGCTTTTTCTTTTTCTACTAATTTTCCGTTTGTTAACGCAATTAAACTGTCATATACGTGTATTTTTTTTTTATCATAAAAAATACATCTCCAATGGTGAATATAATCTCCTCCAATTATTTGAACACTGCAACTGTTTGTAGATCCATATGTACCTAAATGAGCATGAAGATATAAAACGCTATGCATTGCAATTGAAGAATTAGAAAGCTGCAGTACACGAATAAAAGCATCAATAGAATCTTCATTTAATTGCTTCTGTATAGGCGAAACATTCGTTATTACAGCAATTAATGGAATTTCCCTATTATCAAAATTTTTTTTAAATTCATTTATATCTCTTTCCGTTAATTCATAATTTCGATTTTCTGAAACAAAAATTACTTCTTTACAATTATCTACTGTAGGCTTTATAATTTCTTCTTTTTTTTTAGTTTTAATATTATATTTTACTCTTGTTCTATTAATTTTTAAATTTTTCATATATTTATTTTTACAAGTAACAGCTTTACGAATCATTTTTTTGGCAAGAATACTTTTTAACCGAATTCTCTTTTTTTCTAAATCAGATACTGGAAATTTATCAATGTTTTCTGAATTATCATTACTTAATACTTCATTATATTTTGAACAATTTTTAATTTTCCTTTTTTTTTCAATGGCATCAAGCGTATACTGAGGATTCCTTATAGGCATTTGTCTATTATGTCGACTATCTAAAAGTTCTGGAAGCATACAATCTTCATAAAATTTAATTAATTGATTTTCCATTTTATCTCTCCAGAAATCATTATCAATTTCAACTTCGTAATATTTTCGATTTTTTAATGTATGTATCACAAATAAACAATACTTTCTACGAGTAATATGTAATTGCCCTTGTATTTGATAATAATATTTGTGTTTTTTATTTAAAAGTTTATCATTTTTTGGATCAAAAATTTTCCTCACTTCCGGAATATTATTAATTGCTTGCTGTGCTGTCATGTTAGCAGCTAAGTACGGAGATTTAATCTCTAAAATCCATTCGTCATCTATAATTCCATCTGGAGTTGCTCCTAAAAATGGATGAGTTTCATCAATGAAAATTCCGCAAGGTACTATTTTCAATTTTTTTTCTTTTTCGATTTTTTTCTTTGCGATATTTTCTTGCTCTAAACCGTAAGTTGCGCTTTTACTATCATTACTCATGGTTGAATATAGAATTTCTTTTACCCTGTGAGCACAATTTGTGGAAGCCCTACTGAAAAAAACCAAGTGATTAATCACTTGATTAATCACATGATTTTTCACTTGATTAATCACATGATTTTTCACCTGATAAATCACCTGATTTTATGACATGATTTTATAGGTGATTAATCACGTGAAAAATCATGTGATTAATCATATGAAAAATCATGTGTGAAAAATCATGTGATTAATCAAGTGAAAAATCATGTGATTAATCAAGTGAAAAATCAAGTGAAAAATCAAGTAAAATATCAAGTGATTAGTTAGATGAAAAATCAGGAGATGAATGAAATAGAAAATCAAGTGTCTAATTAGGTGATTAATCACTTAATTAATCATGTGATTACACAATTAATAAACTAATTAGTCATGTCATTAATCGGGTAACCTACCTACATTTTTTTTGTGTTGCTGAAAATATTTGTAATGTAATAATTTTATTTTTCAACTTTATTTGATGTCGCTGTATTTATGATATCATTGCGATGATAATTAACGATGAAGGTTGTTAGTGTTTTCGTGAACAAAGCACATGTAACGTACATTGGTGCTACTAATAAACGTCCAGGACGAGATTACGAATCCATCGTTACATGTGCTTTGTTCACGAAAACACTAACGACCTTCATGTCATTAATCGGGTAACCTACCTACATTTTTATTTTGTGTTGCTGAAAATATTTGTAATGTAATAATTTTATTTTTCAACTTTATTTGATGTCGCTGTATTTATGATATCATTGCGATGATAATTAACGATGAAGGTCGTTAGTGTTTTCGTGAACAAAGCACATGTAACGTACATTGGTTACCCGATTAATGACATGACTAATTAGTTTATTAATTGTGTAATCACATGATTAATTAAGTGATTAATCACCTAATTAGACACTTGATTTTCTATTTCATTCATCTCCTGATTTTTCATCTGACTAATCACTTGATATTTCACTTGATTAATCACATGATTTTTCATATGATTAATCACATGATTTTTCACTTGATTAATCACATGATTTTTCACACATGATTTTTCATATGATTAATCACATGATTTTTCACGTGATTAATCACCTATAAAATCATGTCATAAAATCAGGTGATTTATCAGGTGAAAAATCATGTAATTAATCAAGTGAAAAATCATGTGATTAATCAAGTGATTAATCATTTGGTTTTTTTCAGTAGGGAGGATTCCAAGTGCACGCAGTGTGAAAGTTTGATGCTGTTAATATGCGTTTATGTAATGCTCTCCATGTATGATTTTTATTTTGATCTATTGTTTCTTGTTCTATTTCTTTCGAATTTTTTTGATTTTCATTTAATATATTAAACCATTGCTTCCGTAGTTTAACGATTTCTTGGTTAGATTTATCTGCATCATAATGTTTAGGACCGTAGAATTTTCCTGCATTTTTCGATGAGAAGCATCTTTTTTTCTTACCACTCATTCGTCTTCGTTGTTGCGTTTGCCTCAATTTTAATCGTCTTTTGATTTCAACATTTTTAAGTATTAAAGGCAACTTTTTATCCATGCTTTTATATAATCTTGTATGTCCTTCTCCTGTATTGAATTGTGTTACAGCAGCAGTTACTCTAATCAGGTATTGATTTTTTAATGTTAAATTTATTCGTTTTCCCCCTACCGTATGGCATATTAAAGAATTTAATAATTCCGCTCTATTATTATTAACTTTGTGTAAAAGACTTTCGCTTTCTTTACTTAAGTATTCTGTTGCTTCTATTATTTTATCAAACAAATTATGGGAGCTTAAAATCTTGACGTTATCTACATCGTTTGTATTACAACCAATATTACCAAGCTCTTTACATTTTTTATGATTACCAAAAATATGATACGGTATATTACAAATATCTTTTTTCAGTTCTTCTATTTTTGATTCCCATGGTCTTGATTCGACAATTCTTTTTTCAATGACTTCTTCAACACCTTTTCGTATATTATTTATATTTTTTTTTATCAAGTTTCTAGATTCAACAAATCCTTTCACTCTTTTTTTACCCTGTGTTACTGATGCTGCTATTCTCAGCTTTTTACAAAAATTTCTTAGTAAATGAACAGTACAAAGAATTCTTTTCACTACAATATTATGGTCAATGTAAACGTTATTATCATTTATTGTTTTGTAAACACTACTATCCCCATCTGTTATTATAGTTTCGTAAATTAGTCCATGCATTTCGATGCTACGTTTGAAACCTTCTACTATAATATCTGCTTCCATACCCGTTGATGGGGCATCACGATTCCAATTTTTATAACACGTATGTTTCTTAGGTGTAGCGCCTGCGTTCTCAGCTCTAGCACATACAAGACAATACTTATTTTTTACGTCAAAATATAAAACTTTTCCAGTATGCCACCCAATAATACTTGCCATACCTGAATTGGAATTGTAATTTGTTCCATACGACCTCTTAGCCCAGCTACCATCTGTTATGACTTTAATAAATGGAATACCAGTTTTAGTTATATCATTTCTTTCAATGGCAAGTCTCTTTTCTTCTTCTCCAGCTTCTATCATACTTTGTATAGCACTTTCTGTTAATTCATCCAATAATTTATTTTGATATTTTATAAAAGATTTTTCACTTAGACAATGAACATTTATTCCAGCTAAATATTCTTGTAATTGATTATAACCTATTCCAATAAATATCGTACTAGCTATACCTGCTGTAGTAATATCCATATAATGTGGATTATCGATGATAGAAGGTTCCGCCGAAATTGAATCTTCAAATCCACATGTTGTACATCGAAAATAAAATTTAGTTCCTAGAAGATGTGACTTATTATTTACTAATCTCCAATCTTCAAATAAACAATCATTATTATTAACAATATGTTCAGTATACGTTCGTCGCATTTCATCCAACACAAATTTCAATACGACACAATGACGCTCGTACTCTTCATACTCTTCATCAGATTCATTTTTTAAATTTGAAATATTGTTCTCATCGAAGTTCATTTCGTTTCTATTTTTTATAATCGCTTCACTGTTATCATTTTTTTGTAGCTCATCATGTGCGAAATCATTTTTACTTATTGAATAATTCATATTAAAGGCGTTTAATTTTCTACGTTTACATACACCATCATTGTTTTCATCATAATAATACGAATTTTTGGTTTCATTTAGAACTAAACTTTTACGTTTCTTTTTCGTTATATTACATTTCCAAGTTTCTTTTTCTAAATTATCATGATTATTACTAATTACGTCATTTTTACTTTTAACATTTCTTTTAGCCACATTTTTGTATCTCTTTTTAATAATAATTTCTTTTTGTGGATTATTATAATCTTCAATTACATTATCATTATCTATAGAATAGTCAGCGTCATAGTCATTACACTTTTTAATATCAATATTTTTTAACTCATGAACGTTTGTAACTTTTTTGTAATAAAATGAATCATTATTCTCAAAAACAATTTCATAATTTTCTTTCTCAACAATTTCTATGTCATCGATATTAATATTTTCTCTGTTATCATTACTATTCTTGAAAGAAAAATCATTATTACAAATAAATTCGTTGCTTTTTAGATTAATATAATTATGATCAAAATCACTATCAATTTCCTTTTTATTATTATTTAAAATTTCAATATCTTTTTTTTTTATACTTCCCGCGATATTTTTACTCGAATTAATAGAATTGAAAGATGTAGTAATTTGGTGAGCATTATAAAAACGAGCCGAATTGACACCATTTTCATAAACTTCATTAACTCCAGTATAATTATTTTTTGTATTTAAAATTTCATCTTTTTTATTAATTTGCCCATGAAATTTTATATTATTTGTTTCTAGACAATCAGTTAAATATTCGTTATTAATTTCAGTTTTCAAATCTATATCAACTGTACCGTCAGTGTCATTATTATTCATAAAAGAAAAATTATCATTAATAATTAATTCATTAGTTTTTAAAGTAACAGATTTATCATGAGAGTCATAATCAATTTTCTTTTTATTATTATTTAAAATTTGTATGTGAATATTTTTTCGACCATCCGCTGTATTTTTACTCAAATCAACATAATTGAAGGGTGTAGTTATTTCGTGATCATTGCAAAAATTTTCAGAATTCACACCATTTTCATTAACTGCATTAACTTCAGTATAGTCATATTTTGTATTGGAAATCTCATGTTTAGTTTCACCAGAAATATTAATATCATCAATTTCTAGAAAATCCTTACAAAATTCTATATTTAATTTATCATTTAAAGATTTATGAACAATTTCATTATTATTAATATTAGTATTTTCAATATTTTCTGGTAAAACACAATTAACATTTTCTATTTCTTTCGAAGTATTGTTTGGACAAACTACTTCATCTTCTTCGTTGTTGAATTTTCTAAAGTTTTAAAAATGCATATTAACATTAAATAAAGTAATAAAAAGGCTATAATAATTAAAATTAATTGATATTATGACATGGAAGCAATACTGATAATTTACAAGAAATACAAGTTAATTGTAATTGTTAGTACGACCACCAATCACAATTATCTTCTAATTCTTATACATTTATCTACGACACTAAATATACTTAATATAAATATATTAAAAATATAATTGAATACGCAGTTTGTAATTGTATAAGATTAATAAAGAAGAATAAATATAATTTGATAGGAATGTTAGTTGATAATATTATTTTTAAGAGATTTGTAAGCTTCAATTAAAATTCAAATAAAATATATATTTAAATTATTTTAAAGAACTTTTGTAAATAGTATTCTACAACCCATGGCCAGTACACAAAATTATGTCTCCGCCCTACCAAAAAATGTCAGGTGAGAAATCACCTGATTTCTCAGGTGATTTATCATTCCAAAATCTCGTGTGATGATTTCTTTTGTTTTTACACGTTTTTAAACCATACTTAGTCAATTGAGAACTATTTTTGAAAATTTTTCAAAATTTGAACTTAAATATTTTTTGGTCAAATTAGTCAACATTTTTTGTAAGACAAAATTCTTTAATAGTACATTACGTAACGGGTATGGAAAGGCTTTATTAACGAAACGAGAAGTTTACGGCCTGAGCCGAAGGTGAAGGTCGTAACGAGTTTCGTAAACAAGCCTTTCCATATTAGTTGTGTAGTGTATTTTTCGCCATGAGAGCCAAAAAAGAGCAACGAAATTGCGATTTTAGGGTTATAATGGCGAAAAAAATTTTCTAAGTTTAAATTTAAAAAAATTTGGAAAAACAGTTCTCAATCGACTAAGTATGGTTCGAAACGTGTAAAAACAAAAAAAATCATCACATGAGATTTTGGCATGATAAATCACCTGAGAAATCAGGTGATTTCTCACCTGATTTTTTTTAACAGGGCGATCACATGTAATTGTCGGTTTAGTTTCTACACTGAAAAAAAAAAATAAGCAAACATCACTTGGTAGAGCCATGCTAAAACAGCATAGTGCCTGTTATGTCATTTTAATATAATAACTATTTTGAATCTACGGAGATACGTTATTGTTGCATTAAGTATAGTAATCAGCGAGTCTTCATGAAAATAATAAAAACTATTTTACAAAAATGTTTATATGTGATAGATAATTTCGTGAAACAACATTTTATTCAATGGAATTTATCTGAGTTTGTGTAAAAATTTTCTAGTATATTTTTGTACATAACCTCAAAAATTTTTTAAAACTTTATTGCAAAACGTATTTTAGTATAGATACGTGTAAATACAACAAAGTTTTAAATAGAAATATACGATTATTTAATAAAATGTTGTTAAACTTGATTTATTTACGATAAATCATAAATGTTACTTCTAATAAAAACGACTCGGTTGGTGCAGTATGCTGTTTTAGCATGGTTGCTATAATAACATTGCATGGTTCCTCTGATGATATTACTGAAAAGCTACTTGCATATAGAGCCATGTTGTTTTAGCATGGGAACAGAGTTGAATTTGCTGATTTTTTTTCAGTGTAAACATTAACACTCATCAAATTAAATATTTATAATTATTTTCGAGAAATACTGTTTTATACATATATATATATATATATATATATATATATATAAATATTAGTTATATACGTAACTTGGACGTAAGAAGGATGAATATGGACTAGGCTAATATTTGTCGATTGAGTAGTAGTTGGTCGAGGGCGCGCGAAACGCGTATCAAGACCTTACTCAACTCTCAAGACAGTATACAAAAGGCGTTAGAATTCTTAAAGTCTATCAAAGTGTTTGATTTCATTTCAGTGTTTCATAATGAATATTCAATTAGGAGAACGATCATTAGAACTTAACTCGCAAACTGTATTATTGTATAAACACTATGTATATTTTATGTATTAATATTATGTATATTTTATGTCGCTAATAAGCAAATCCAAGATGCGACACTAAATAAATAAAGAAAAAAAATAAAATAAAAATTTTGTTATAAAATAAAAGTCTATAGCCGTTGGAAGATGTTTGCCTTATGATTCCATAATAATTAAGGTTATAATAACTTACCCACACAGCATGAAAGAATTTCGAAATAATTTCATGAAATATTACAAGTAATAATACGTTGAAAAAATTTAAAAAGGACTTAAAAAGATAACCATATTCTTTTGAAAAGAATTTATGAAATAATACACAGAAAGATTACAAAGTCTTTACAAAAATAATACCAAGAAGGAAATGAAAGTTAAAATATGAAATATTACACGAATCCTTTCTAAAAGGACTTTGAAATGACTTTTTGAAAGGAAACAAGAAATAACTCAGAAATCTTCCAAAGATTCTAGTCATGAAATAATTTAGAAAGATTTTTGAAATAATCTAAGGTATTCTTTCACCGAATCATTTTAAGATTCATTCAAAAAGCTTTTATGTAATAATTCCAAGCAAGGTTTTGGTAATATTTCAAGTAATCTTACATGAAATAATTTTAAAACCTTTTTGAAATAATTCATGAAAGAACTTATCATGACGATAAAAGTTATTACATGAATCCTTACTGAAAGGACTTTGAGAGAACTTCTTGAAAGGAAACAAGAAATAACTCAAAAATCTTCCAAAGCTTCTAGTCATGAAATAATTTAGAAAGATTTTCGAAATAATCTAAGGTATTCTTTCAACGAATCATTTCAAGATACTTACAAAAAGTTTTTATGTAATAATTCCAAGCAAGGTTTTAGTAATATTTCAAGTAATCTTACATGAAATAATTTTAAAACCTTTTTGAAATAATTCATGAAAGAACTTATCATGACGATAAAAGTTATTACATGAATCCTTACTGAAAGGACTTTGAGAGAACTTCTTGAAAGGAAACAAGAAATAACTCAGAAATCTTCCAAAGATTCTAGTCATGAAATAATTTAGAAAGATTTTCGGAATGATCTAAGGTATTCTTTCACCGAATCATTTCAAGATTCATTCAAAAAGCTTTCATGAAATAATTCATGTAATATTTTGGTAAAGTCTCAAGAAATCATACATGAAATAATTTTAAAACCTTTTGAAATATTTCATGAAATAACTTATGATGAGAATAAAAGTTATTACATAAATCCTTACTGAAAGGACTTTGAAAGAACTTCTTGAAAGAAAACAAGAAATAACTCAAAAATCTTCCAAAGATTCTAGTCATGAAATAATTTAGAAAGATTTTCGAAATAATCTAAGGTATTCTTTCAACGAATCATTTCAATATACTTACAAAAAGCTTTTATGTAATAATTCCAAGCAAGGTTTTGGTAAAATCTCAAGTAATCTTACATGAAATAATTTTAAAACCTTTTTGAAATAATTCATGAAAGAACTTATCATGACGATAAAAGTTATTACATGAATCCTTACTGAAAGGACTTTGAGAGAACTTCTTGAAAGGAAACAAGAAATAACTCAAAAATCTTCCAAAGATTGTAGTCATGAAATAATTTAGAAAGATTTTTGAAATAATCTAAGGTATTCTTTCAACGAATCATTTCAATATACTTACAAAAAGCTTTTATGTAATAATTCCAAGCAAGGTTTTGGTAAAATCTCAAGTAATCTTACATGAAATAATTTTAAAACCTTTTTGAAATAATTCATGAAAGAACTTATCATGACGATAAAAGTTATTACATGAATCCTTACTGAAAGGACTTTGAGAGAACTTCTTGAAAGGAAACAAGAAATAACTCAGAAATCTTCCAACGATTAAAATCAGAAAATAATTTAGAAAGATTTTCGGAATGATCTAAGGTATTCTTTCACCGAATCATTTCAAGATTCATTCAAAAGCTTTCATGAAATAATTCATGCAATATTTTGGTAAAGTCTCAAGAAATCTTACATGAAATAATTTTGAAATCTTTTTGAAATATTTCATGAAATAACTTATGATGAGAATAAAAGTTATTAAATAAATCCTTACTGAAAGGACTTTGAAAAGACTTCTTGAAAGGAAACAAGAAAGAACTGAGAAATCTTCTAACGATTAAAATCAGAAAATAATTTAGAAAGATTTTCGGAATGATCTAAGGTATTCTTCCACCGAATCATTTCAAGATTCATTCAAAAAGCTTTCATGAAATAATTCATGCAATATTTTGGTAAAGTCTCAAGAAATCTTACATGAAATAATTTTGAAATCTTTTTGAAATATTTCATGAAATAACTTATGATAAGAATAGAAGTTATTACATGAATCCTTACTGAAAGGACTTTGAAAGGACTTTATGAAAGAAAACGTGAAAGATAACAGAATCATTTAGAAATATTTTCGGGATTAGTTTATAATTTATCCGCTTGATGGCGGTATCTCTTACTCTCGCAAGCGGTAAGAGTGCTTCCCGTTTCATATATAAGGAAAATAAGAATCTTAAATGGAAACTATAAATTGTTATGCGTGCGATGTCTGTGTTATGATAACTTCGATTTTAACCGCTGTAAAACTATTCGTAATCCTATGAATAATTATATCATCATATATCCGTTATATATATATATATATATATATGTGTGTGTGTGTGTGTGTGTGTATTGATTCTAAATTGATTCTTAAATAATACAGGAAAGAATAAAATTTCTAGAACTTTACACGTCTCTCAACTAAAGATAGTTGAAAAGATTAATGCATTATTACTAAAAGAATTCATGGATCCTTACAGAATTCTTTCATTGAAAGGATTCTGTAATAATTCTATGTCCGAGGTATATTTCTTTCAGAAATAATACAATGAAATATTTTTAAAATATTTTATATCATTCTTACAGAATACTTTCAATGAAAGATGTATGAAAAGATTTAAGAATTATTACCAAAAGAATTCATGGATCCTTACAGAATTCTTTTATTGAAAGGATTCTGTAATAATTCTATGTCCGAGGTATATTCCTTTTAGAAATAATACAATGAAATATTTTAAAAATATTTCATATTATTCTTACAGAATCCTTTCAATGGAAGATGTATGAAAAGATTTACGAATTATTACCAAAAGAATTCATGGATCCTTACAGAATTCTTCCATTGAAAGGATTTTGAAATGACTTGTGAATTCTTTATGAAATATTTTTATGTATTATTTTTAAAAGAATAATACCTCGGACATAGAATTATTTCAGAATCCTTTCAGTGAAATATTTCTGAAAGATTGTAGTCCTTTTATGAATCCTTTCAGAATCCTTTCAAAGTCCTTTCATGCTGTATGGGTTAGAGATTTTAGATCTAAAATCTACGTCTTATGCATGAAAAACTTATAAACAAAAGATTGGGTTAACCAATGATTTTTTTTAAATATATTTTGAAATATTAGCTGAAATTAATTTTTATTAAACGCTTTTATTAAAATGGACTGGTAGCCAAATGAACGCTTTTATTAAAAAACAATAATTTAATTATTCTAATGGAATTAATAATCGTTCGAATGTCTTATCAAAATTTTATATAATAGAGTGGAGATTATCGGAAATACATTTTCTCCAAACTTTTATATGAATCTTTAACAAAAAATTTATTAGTCAGAAAGATAATTTTGATAGTAATACATTTAAATTACTAAACTTTTAAGTTTTTATATTTTTCTTTAATAAATCAGTAAAAAAAAAATGGTTAAATTTTTAAGAAATGAACATTTCTTGTACGAAACGAAAGAATCCATTTTTTAAATTTTCCATAATTTCATAAATATCATTGAAAATTGAAGAAATTATGAATAATAAGTTCTTGATACTTGGAATTAAATATTGCACGAGTAATGTGCAATCACAAAGACGCGTTAAGTTTCAAAATGTTAGAAGAATTAATCAAATGCATATACTACTAAAGTGTAAGTGAGATCGGAGCTAAAAGTAACACCTTTTAAAAAAAATATAGTATTTTTGAATTTAAGCATGTTTTTGTAGTATTGTTTCCGTTATACATGTTACTGATTTACTTCAGCCACGATTTAGAACTGGATTTTTTAAAAATCATTATATTAAATGTATTTTGTGAGTGGACAAAGTTTTTCATGTTTATATTTGGCCCCCGTGCGTTGAAAATACTAACATAAAATGTTTTCATTATAAAAATGCAGTTTCATAATCAATTCAAGTATTAAATTATACTGTAAACAAGAATTACATATTTTTTATTGTATATATTCAAATAATTAATGAAAAATAATAAAGTAAGAAAATATAATAAAATTACTTCTATCTTTTTCAAAATATATAAGTTCTAATTAATTAAATTTTTATGTATTAACAGCGTTAACATTAGCCCCCAACATTAGTAAATACTTGCCTTAACAGAAAATTTGTTGTTCAAATATCGTTACATATTTATAAAAAAAAATTTTTTAGTATTCATGTGATTATTCAATTTATTTTTAAAATAGTTGCAAATAAATTAGATTTAATGTTATTAATTACATTTTAAAAAATAAGAAACAAGTATTTGATTATGTGAAAATTTTCTATTACCAGTAAAAACAATTGCTACTTCTAACGTTTTAACTCTGCCACGTGCTGCAAGGTAATTAATTAATACGTTAACATAACAGAAACAATTAAAGCATACTACATAAATGTGAACGAGTGTTCGGGTCGCTATAAATTAACTGTTTATATTTATCCCTTTTTCTTCTTACCATTGTCTCCGCTACTACATAAAAAACAGTGGTTCCTTGGTTGATAAATATACAATGTAATCATCATATTGTAATTGCAATGCAATAAACAAATTTATATATAATGACTTTACAAGAATATTAGTATTTCAATAATTTCAATCTTAATAAATAATCGAACATCGATACTTCATTTTGCAATATAAACAAAGATAATTATGAAATAAATAATAAAAAGAATGGAAATACAAGAAAAAATTTGTTATCAAATATTTTTAATTCAATAAGTTTTGATATCATAACGAAGACGCGCTACTATACTATGGGTCTTGCCATAATGTAGTCGAAGGGAGGGGTCTTGAAAGCAAGCAATACGAATGTATCCAAGTACCCACAAGCTGACACTCGTATTCACTGATTTTGTATGATTACTTCCCAATCATATATGCATGTGTGCAACTGCGCATGCTTAGCTACAAATCCTGCAAGGAAGTGACATTCGCCCGAAAAAACGGCGCGTTTACATAAAATATACATTCTGTCCACAAAACCATGTGTTCCATGTATAGTTCAGTAAAATTAAGCAAAAAAAGCTTAAAATGTCACGTAATTAATAGCAGGTACCAGTTAAGAGAAAAAAATGGTTCATGTCATGATATATAAAAAAGTTGTAAATAATTTTTTGTTTTTTGTTCTGTTTTCGAAAGTTATCTATGTTACAATTGATTTATATTTATGTAATTACAAATATTTTTCTTATTCATGTTGTCGAATTTTTTATAATCAAAAATAAAATTTTTATGCAAAATAAATAAAATTATTGCTATGGATGGCATTTTTCATAAGAGAAGCAGTGTATATTACAGTTCGTTATTTTAAAAGAGATTTATGCTGCAATCTTGTTTTGCATGTATTATACATTCATTGTGGCATAACTGAAGATGCGTTGTGTCCATGTGCTGACGTGCGTGAGTCAGGCACATATATATAAGAGCTTGCATCTGTCTCTAAAGATAGGAAATACACGTTTATGGATGCATGTCTTCTCTTTCATATACGGAGAAAAATAAAAAGTTGTAGATTAAATGTTAATACACATTGTAAAAAAGAAATTCTATTTTATAATATCTTAATTACTTTTTTTTTTTTTTTTATACAAAGTTATGAAAATTAATAAAATAAAAGTGTTGCTGAATTATATATAAAAACATTAATCGTATTATCTACAATAGTTTTCGAAATGCCTTTCAAATACAAACATAACACCGACGGATTTTCTATTGTTTAAATATTAATTTTTAAAGTGAGAAATGTTATAAAATGAGTAACAATTTTCTGCATAAACTATAATTCAAATGACGATAGTCATTCATGCAACGAGAGTGTGATGTGTTCTTTTTCTCATGAGAAGCGAAATTCTGAAATAAGTGAGTGGCATAGCCGGATATGAGAGCCGCGCACGATCGCTGAAATGAAAAAATTGAACATTCCAGTTGCATAGTATATATTTTGATATACTAATGCGTGAAGTTAAAACATCCGAGTGTGAAGTACAGGTTTTGTACTCTGTAAACAATATCAACTGATGACAATAATTTTCATTCCTCTTGTAAAAGAGTATTACGTATTTAATGTAATATTCATAATAATTTGACTCATAACTGATCATTTGTAAAAGTAATAGTAATTAAGTACAATAGTAAATACTTTAGCCGACAAGCATTATAGGTTTATATTTAAACGGCAACAGGAAAAACTAGAAAATATTGAAGACTAATTTTTAATGAAAGAATTTTTTTCGTTCAAATAGCGTAACATAATTTTTTATTCCAATATTTGTAATAAAAATGTTTTACAGTCAATATAAAAACAAATATGTATTGTGCAAAAACTATAGTTATGGATTTATGAAAAATGTTATAAGTGTTTAAATGTAGTGTTTATTTTTATAAATTTTAATTACAAATTAATCAAATACATAAAAATGTCTTATTATTTGTTAAGAAAAAAATTGTAGCTGTAGTATTTCACTTAATTTTTTTTATGGATGCACAAAATATCGGAACAAACTGAAATTACTTGTAAAGAAGTAATATTTATTTTTTACTTATATTTTTACTTATATTCACTGTAAAGATGTAAGCAATTTAAAAAGAAATGTTTAATCAGTCGATCATCTGTAAAAATTTTTTTATAATAAAAAGTAAAGGGTCCTTAACGTATGCGTTTATTCCTGATATTTTATTTGATTACAATTACATTGCTCATATGAATTAGAAGGTTTCATACTTGTACAGTTTTCCTTTTCTTTCAATTTCAGTTAACTTTGATTTAAAGAATAGTCTAACGTATAGAGTAAAAATGAAAAATGTCTGTAATTGTATATAAATTGTTAACCTTACGATTTAAGGAATTTTTCATTTACTCTCATGGTGAATATACGATTTTTTTAAACAAGCAGCGTACAGTGGGTATTAAAGTATTCCCTGAGAGGTATAAAAATACCCACTGAACAAGCCCTGTTTAAAAGTCAACTTATAATTTAGTACTTACGGTGAGTAAATGAAGGCCTATTAAACTATTTTAAAAGTGATAACAATTAATAATGATACATATTTTAAATTGAGAAAATGACGCTATACATTCTAAAGCTTTACATATATGGTCAATGTCCCAATCGCTACTCACGAACCTATTACTAACCGCTCGATGTTATTTAGATACGAAAAAAATTTTTTACAATGAGCGGCTGTAATAGGTTTGTGAGTGGCGATTGGGACATTGACCATATACAACATTAAATAGAGTCACCGCAAGTAATACGTTTTTTTTAAGGACAAAAAATATTAATGAATCAGTTTGTTTTTTATTTCTGAACTTCATCAATAATCTTTATTTATTTTGCATGTCCATCAATAAAATTGAAATGACAAACGTAAGCAATATCTCAATAATGAAAATAATGAAAAAAACGTTCACTTCTGTACAAACCATTTAATGAAAAATTACAGTCTTAATACATTTCACCATTTGCTATATGTGATGTAATAGTTAACGATAAAATCAAAATAAAAAAAAAATAAAATAAATAAAAAAAAGATATATACTCTCAAAGCTCATATTTGATTTAGGTATATCCCGTTCTTGCGAAAGTATATACGTTTGTCACCTTATGGGTATGTTGGTAGTAGGCGGTACAAGAAATACCTACTACTTGTGTAATAAGTAATGTATCTCCTCAACGTGTACACATCGCAAAAAAATGTAATAGAAACGACACGCATAGCAGAAAAATTACAAGCTTTCGTATTCGCCTTGGTTAGACAGCAAGACCGTATGCTCGAATTTATAGTTGCCACTCAATACTCAGCAGTCAGTTCTCAATCCTCAGATCTTAAAGTTTCATTATTCTGTGTTCCCTATAAACGTAGACCGACGTTTATAGGGAACACAGAATAATGAAACTTTAAGATCTGAGGGTTGAGAACTGAGTGCCGATTGTTGAGTGCCGACTATAAATTCAAGCCTTAGACCTCCCGTAAGAACAATATATAAGGAACCACTACCTGCAGTTCCTATCTTGACCAATTGTATTTCATGGTGCCACTTGAGTCGAAGTCTTACCAAGGCTAATACGTTCTCGCATTTCTCTCATCGCACATGCCGCGAGTGAGATATATACGATGTTTTGAATAGTGAACATGATGAAAATCATCGTTCAATGTAAAGAAAATTTAAAAAAATAGAGATAAAGCTTTCCATCGTGACGTAAATGCCAATATTCATTTTTCTTTTTAGTAAAAATCGTGAGCACATCAGCATACTTTTATTACTAATATATATATATAGTAACGTTGGAATTCGATATTTTATATGAGATTGACATAGTGGAAATAAGTTCAAGTGATATAAGTTGAAATATAACCTGTTCAATTCTATGACAGAAAACACATTATTTGGTAAAAGTTTATTTACTTATCGCAATGTGAAGATTTTTATATCATGCATATGTCAATAAAAGTTTATTGCTGATATGAATTAACAATAAAAAAAAAAACAAAAGAACAATTACATTTGAAGTGAAGTGGGTTCTAGAAAAGTTTATAAAAACAAATTAAAAGAGAAAGAAGTCTAATGTGTAATGATTAGTAAATTTTATGTGAAACTAAGTTTGTTAAGTAATGTGTTATTTATCTTTCTTTTAAAGTGATAGTACATTTTATAACTTATTTATTATATTAATTTTGTATCTCACATAATTGTAAAAATTAAAAAATTAAATATAATACATTTTTTCTTGAAAATAAATATATTTTTTGGAAACAAGTGAAATGTTTAAATAAACGAATAACCTTTTATCATGAAATGAAAAAAAAAGAAGTGACAAATCAAATAATAATTTGTAACTTATATTAAACAGTAGCTAATATTTTGGTTTTCATGAATAAGATACAACTACCATTAGATTTTTTAAAAGAATTTGATGTTTTCATGAAACACTGTTTGTTAAAATTGTTATTTAATAAAGTTCAATATTCAGATGAGAATATTTTAATTGTTTTTAAGTCAAGGTAGATTAATGTGTCATAATGGTGATTCTCATGAATCACGCCCAATCACATTTTCAAAGCAAATTTGTTTTAATCTGTCTTCGAATGAAGTATTTGTTTAAATAGTAAGTTCATATTGAGTATCATCATTGCAGTAGAAATTGTTACTCAAAAACCAATAGTATCAATCTTAATAGATGATTTCTATAAGATGTTTAGCACCTTTGATGATACATAAAAAATAATTTTTTACAATATTAAATGTTTGGAAGGTTTTAAAGTTGTTCGATGACTGAAGCTTTTTTAAAATCTCATATGTTGAAAGTATAGGTTGTAATAATTTTATGCATTTTCATAATATTACTTTTAAAAAATAAAAATGAGTCAGTTCATTCTCTTGAACTTAGTAGCTATCGTAGCTACAAATACTAAGTTCAATTTAAGTTGTACTTTACCGTCAAATGAAAAGAGTAGTCACTGTAGTAAAAAAATTTTATTTGAAATCATTTTATATGCAAACTTATTTAGTTGCATTGAATTCATTATAATAATGTTCAATCAATGACAACAAATAAGAAAATTATTAGTTGAAATTAATTTATTCTCTGTTAACTTTTATTTATTTTTGTCTGATGAGATAATAGTCATGAAATTATATTAAAACAATGTATGAAACAACAGTAGATCCAAAGTGGACTACTTAAAAATTGTAATCTCTTACATTTAATAGAAGTTTGATGATTATTTTGAGTAACCAAATAATATCATTTTGCATATCAAATTTTAATTTTTGAGCATCAATCATTTAAAGAAAAAGGATTTTAGAATGGATTTAAAATTAAAAAAATTCTAAGAATAAAAACAGTGTCTATACCATTTGTTGCTTTCTGATTTATTTGATCATTAAATATTTAATAATAATAATAAAAAAGAAACTAATTTTGAATTGAAGTTCATTATTATATACATCATACAGGAATAAAATAATTTATTGAACATTTAATTAAAGATCACAAACACAAAAATATTGAAAAAATGATTTCTATTGATTGTAAATTTAAAAAATTTTGTTTATAAAATAAAAATATACATACTATTAGACATAAAAATTAAATTTGAATAGTAACATTTTATTGTTTTAAAAATATTCATTTATTTTAAAATTTTCAATTCTTCATTTCATAAGTATATACACATTTTTTATATCAAAGGCAATGAGTCTGTAAAAGTTTTTAACTATTTTTATAAAAAATACTTACTTTCTTCTCCAGGCATGACGCCTGGATTTTCGCCGCGAAGGAACCGCTTTGTGCGAGGTTATGTTTTTACCAGATAGAACCATATAAAATTAAAAAATATTAAAAATAAACGGTCGCCTCCGTAAAAATAAAAAAAAAACGAATTAAATAAAAAAAAATCAAACTAATTACTAAGTGAAATAAATTAATTATCGTGAGTATATTTTTTACTCTTTCGAACTGATAATCTGCGACAACTGCTCATAAAGAACTGAATTCCCGCGCTCTTTCATCCGAAAAAGATGGCAGGTAAAGTGCAATTTTTACAGAAATTAAGTTGCCACCATTAGCATGCGAGTTACTTTTTATATATTTGATTTTGTTGATTATTTAAGTTTTTATTAATTTTTTTATAAAAATAAAAACTAAAATAATAAATAAATTTTGATTATAAAAAGTAATATAATAGCGCGCGAAAATACTGGCGACCATAAGATGGCGCATCAGTTGTCATCTTTATACAATCAAAGGATTACTTGAGAGCGTGAGTTTTCAGTTCTTTATGAGCAGTTGATAGTTGACAATCAATCGACACCTCACAAAACCTTGAAGACACCAGTATTACGGAGACACAATGGGCAAAGGCAAAGGTAAATTTAATTAATAATTATAATAGTCTTATTCAAAGTTATATTATGTTTTTTACCTTATTTCATATGTTTGTTTTTCTATTTTTTCCAGGAAGCACTAATAGCAATGCAACTAAACCTAAGCCGGATGAAAAAGTAAAAAAATTAAAGGTAAGAAAAAACAAATTATGAAATCATAATGTGGGCAGTAAAGGGTAAAAGGGAATAATTTGTTTATATAATTTTATAATGTTCAATACACTTTTATTAATAACTATAATTTTTTGTGAATTACAGATGAAAAAAAATTATTGTTATTCATACACCAGAGTAGTAGTAGTGAAAAAATGGCTGCCTTTCTTATCAGTAGCCACTTTACCACGTTTTATTATTATAATTATTTCTTTTTTTTACAGGAAACAGAAGCAAAAGTAGAATGCAAGTGTGGTGCTGAAGCTCAATTGAAGGATGCTCAAGCGCAAGTGCAAGATCTTCTGAAGGTAAAATTCATATATATATATATATATATATATATATATGTGTGTGTGTATATACATTGTTAACTTTTTTTTTTTTTTTTTTAGACGAAAGATCAAAGTTTACTGCGCTACATGGACCTGTTCACGAAGTACCGAGAGGAGAAAGCAAGGCGAGAAGCCTACGAGTTGGTGTTGGGGAGTGTGAGAATTTATTCACAATAATTTATTTTGATTTATTTCTCTCAGATTATAATTTTTTTGTATTTTTTGTTTTTTAGAAAAAAACGAGTGTTACGAGTTCAGCAAACACGCAAACTAACGCCCAGACTAATACTGAAGCGTCTACTACTACCTCTACTTCTACTTCTACCTCTCGGGCAACTTCTGGGCAACCTTGGCGCGGACGGTCTACATATGGCCATAATTATTGGCAGGAACAAGGATCTTGGCGCGGGCGACAAAATTATTATCGTGGCCACAGATTTTACAATGGCCAAGGATCCTGGAAAGCTAATGGCAATTATAATAAGCCGTATAATAATTAATTTGTGTTTGTGATAATTTAACATAAAATGAAAGGTAATAAGAACAAATTTTGTACTCTTAATTTATTGAATAAATGGTAAAATATAAAAACAAAGTTGTTTTTATTTAAAAAGTAAAAAGAATATTAAATAAATTTCTAGGCTTAACGTAAAATATCTGAAGTTGTGAAAATAATATAAATACATATTTTAAAAGTATTAATTTTTATTATTATGCTAATTTTTAATAACTGCTTTATTATATTCAAAAAGTTATCCAACTTGTTACCATTAGATAATATGATACTACATGGCCTCATTATATACTTTGGTATCTAGAAATAGTTACTTTAAAAATATTGAATTTTATTATGAACTTAATTTAATTTTACTAACAATAATAAAAATATTTATACCCACTTTAATTTAGAAACAGTATCAGCAAATTTTAAAAAATACGCTTATAAACTATGAAGCCATGAGTAAATATCTTGTTTAAGAGGAGTTTTGAATGCAATCATGTACTTGAGTTAGTTAATAATTTTTTATAATATTAATATAATTTAAATTTATTAGATCTGGTATAATTGTTGCCCATCTTGACAATGTAGATTTTTCCAATGTCAAAAATTTGTCTTTTTTTAAACACATTATTTCAATCAGTAAATATTTTTCCCTTATAACTAACACAACTTACAATAACTTAAAATGAGATATGTACATACAGTTAATATCTGCATATCACTGTATAATCAAAATCTACTTATCCTTTACAAATAATCGCAATAAATAAAATCATTAATTTTCATAAATTGCATTTATAAACTATTTAATTGCTAAAAAAAAAAATAAAAAATAACTTGAAAAATCTTGTGCGCAGCAGATGGAGCGTTCAGTTTCTTAACCTTAGGCGCCACTGCGCGACAGTAGCAACTATACAAGCTTCTGTATTTTAACGTGTAATGGCCCTCAATGTCACCATGTTAGTCTTACATCAATGAGTCACTAAGTCTTGTTGTTACACGTCCATGCGTTTTTTAAATAAAAAGTCGTGAATCGTGATTTGTGTTGGGAATAATACGTGTATAACTAATATACGTTTTATATAGATGTGTGTATACACACACATATATATATATATATATATATATATATATATATAACAAAGCAATTTCATAACCTACAAAGTTAAAGTTTCAAACTTAGGTATAAAGTTTATCGTTCCTAAACAGACGTTTACATTTCTTAAAAATTTTTTTTCTTCGGTGACAAAAAGGACGATTAGTTATAAAAAAATTATTAGTGAAAATGCATATAAAATTATACAACAGGACGAAGAAACATTCATGTCAATCAGCAGTTTGTGGATAGTATTCGATGTACTTTAAGTAATAAATTGCGGTTATGTTACACGCTATTTGGAAAATGACGATTAAACAGGGATGGTAAATCTTTTGGTTTAAATGGATTTAACAGCAAAACGAAAGGATGACATATGAAGAAATGTAACAAATGAAGATAGGAGTTGAAAGTATATAAGTGCTTATGAAGACAGGAGAAGAAATGATGTCTAGTGTATAATGAAAAAGAAGAAACTTAACACAGCAGTTATATTACTTCAGTTATGAATTTTGAAGGTTACAATGAAGAAAAGGTAAAAAGTTTTAGCATCAGTATCAATTAGCTGCTGTTTTTATGGATGTTGGGTTTAGCAGAGTAAATTTAAAATTATTGAATAATTCAATAAAAAAATTAGTTTACTCTAGTCCTACATTATACTGCAGCAGAAGGTCAGTTCAAGTTACAAATTAAGGTTAGTTTATATTTGTTAAATCTTTATATATATTAGAAGATGATATACTATGCATGTTCTTAAAAGATTTTTTATTGAAATAAAAACCGCTATAATTTATAAATTTTAATCTAATAAACAAACATTTGTACAAAATAAGTGAAATGAATGAAAACATAAATTTGTTGAAAATCTTGGACGTAAATACTTTAAAATTAAATAAAAATTATGTTTTATTTATAACAATTGATATTGAAAATATGAACTTAATAAATTAATTATTTTATTTTTCACGTCAAAAAATATTTTTTATGGAAATATTCTGATTAACATATAAAAGATATGATAAATTGAATGTTGTCATTGAAAAATGAAATATGTTTCTATTTATGAAATTTTCGTCAAGACATATTTAAAATGAGATATCTTAAATACGTGCGATATATCTAAAAAAAAAAATGTGTATATGCTATTGGAAAGAATGGAGATATTTAGCTAATATTTATTTATTGTGTATATCAGGGTATACAATTTTGCTGATAGCTCGAAGATGATGGTGGTACTAAGTGGCTAGTATAGTTGCGATCATCGTGTACATCAGTTTTCACAGCAGTTATATTACTTCAGTTATGAATTTTGAAGATTACAATGAAGAAAAGGTAATAAGTTTTAGTATATTAATTGCATAGTTCAATATTTCATAAATAAAGTTTCTGTAAAAGAGCAAAATCATCTCATCATTGAACAGTGGTAAAGAATGATATTGAAAGTTAGACTTTCTTTAAAATTTGTCTTAATTATTTAAAAAATAAATAGATATAGAAAATCAATGTTTAATATTGAAATTTAAAAAATCTGAACGGATTAAAATTTTTTCATAACAATTTCTATCCTCTGATTTTGAATGTAATACATCAGTTTTATTAATAAATATAAATTAACAACTACAGGTATAATGTTAATAGTAATCTGTATAATTTTGCACTATATTAAAATAAATTGATATAAATATTTAAAAAAATTAAGAATAATAATGGACTTCCAATTCTTAGTTTGGTACTGATTTCACATTACAAACAAATGAAAAACAAAGTTGGGCTTTGTTATCACTCTAAGTTAATTATTTTACTAACAGAAATAAAAAATTTAATACATTATTTTTAATATTTGATATGATAAAATTTTATGACTAAAACAATTAGATAAGCAGATTAAATTATTTAAATAAAAAAACCTTACTTTGTAACTTAGCTTATATAAAGGAGATAATTTCCAATCTTTTGCCAAAAGTTTTTACAATTTTCTTAAATTAGGAAAAAAGACGGTAGTGTTTAAATAATATAAATTAATTTATGTTTAATTTTTGTTAATGATTTTGGTGAATGTTCCGATCAACTTCTCTGATATACTGGATCTGCTTCCCTGAAACATTGGACTTGAGCAACATGTTTGAATATTATTGATCTGTACATGTGTAGCAATGGATTATGATTTTCAATCTTTACTTATAAGGTGAGAAATTTTCAATGAAAAGTTTTATTACAATCAATAATTTATGCTTTTCATGATATTTATTGCTAATGTCTGTTTTTTTAAATATTTATATATTGATTTTAAAAATCAATTGCAAACAAATTTAAATTGCACTTATCTTTATATATATATATATATATATATATATATATATATATATATATATATATATATATATTGAAATCGTTACTTGTTAAATGCTTACAAAAATATATTTTTAGTAACTAAAAAAGTAAAGTTTGGTTGCTTTTAATATTCTATTAATTTTTAATAAAAATGTTTATGAACTAGGAGGGAGGGGTGGGTGATAATGAAAACTATAAATTAATTGTTTTCGTGTTTTGTTCCCGGTTTTGCTGGATGTCGAGATCTACTTCCTTGAGATATTGGATATGAGGCATATGTTTTAATATTCAGACCATATCGATGTACGTGTAATGATGGACTGTAAATTTCAATATTTTTTGGAAAGGTGAGGATCGGAACAGTTACATTTATAATTCTAAAAATGGAAGGTTAGTGAAAAGTGTGTAAAGAGACAAGCAAAAAGACAGGTACAAGAACCACTAAAGACTTGTAGCATGTACTATATCTTATATTGTACTATTCGAAATTAATTTAACACGATTGTTGCATTACAAAACTAAAATAAATAGTATTATTCAATATACAGAATAAGAATTAAAGTTTAAAAATTGCAAATTAAAATAATTTATGATATTAAATAGTAGAATTCTGTTGAAAATAAGATTTTAAGTTATTTTTATTTTCAAGTATTGGTTTCAAATAATTTTCATACAAGTATAACTATGTCTTTTTAATCAAGTATTGCAATTTTGATTGAGTTTTGTTTTTATGCTGATTTTACAGATATTTCTGACATTAAAAATTTATTTTTTTGAAAACTTTCAATTATGAATTCATACATAAAGAGATTTATTACATAAATAATTGTATAGCTTCAACTTGATTTACAATCATCAATTGGGGTTCAGGTCATAATATTTTTGTCTTTTTGTTTCCTTTCATATTAGCTTTTATAAAGAGAGACAGAATTTTGAAATCGTCAATTAGTACCTATTAATAAAATATAGAATTGAACAAAACAAAAGGAAATCACTAAATATTCTTATCTTTCTCTGACGTAGAAAGGAACATGCATAAATACTGTGTCTGAACCTAAGTTGATCATTCAATACATAAATTTTAAATTTAAAGTATAGATACAGAAGTAAGTGTTTTAGTGCTATTATTATTTAAAATAAATTTAAAAAATAAGACTTTCACAGTACAATGTCAAAGTTTAGACATTTATGTGCAAATTTCAAATTTGCAAAAACAAATGTCAAATTTTCCAAAATATGCACATTGTAGAAATGATACGTTATGTAAGAAGGTATAATTTCAGCAAAATTGTAGTCAGCTTTTTTAAATTTTAAAAAGCAAAAATATTATTTTAGACATAATTTGGAATGCTTCAATGATTGTAATAAGCTATTAATCTTCCTCCTATCATAACAATCTTTCTATTTTTATAAAATGTGCATGTACGATTGAAATTAAATTATAATTTTTTTTTATATGTGAATTACAGATTTAACAGTGAATTAAAGTACTTATTGTACTGTCAGATAGAAGATGTCACACAGGCAATTAATGAAAAAAACGTCTATAAAGTTTAGGTTATTGGTCATTAAGAAATAAAACTATTTATTCAGATTGCAGGATTGAAAAGGTTCAAATGAAAACGGTAACATTAGATAATACATTTCAAGAATAATGTATCAAGTAATTTTGGAGAAAAAAATTATTTCATGAAAGGGAATGAATGTAATAGTGTTCATTTGTCAATTAGGATTATATAATATATGCTAGTTTTGCAGACTATCAGTTCTGTTACTTTTGATCGGCAACTGAAGAATAGTGTTAGTTTGTTGCATCAATTTATTATTGTAGTATTGTAAGTGTATAGATGATAAATTTATAATGATTGCTCTTCTCTATAACAATTATTTGAAATAATTTAAACTTTTTCTGATGAAATATCGGGATTCCAAAAACATCATTAATAATTTATCATTTATGAACTAATAATAACACCACATGTTTTGTATAGAAAAATTGTGTCAGCAACAAATAGCGATGGTGAAGGTATTTGATTAAAGGAAATAATACTACACTAAAAAGACTATAAAAAGGAATTATAGATACAAAAATATAATATTATTTGAATAATTAAGAAGTTTTCATTTTATTTTCTAAATACGTTGACAGAATGATATGTTATTAAATAATATTTACTGGGCAATAAAAAAGCAATTTAATGTACAAAAAGCATTTTAATGTGCAAAGTTGGAAACGAAATAAATGATAATATGACATGAAAATATTATTATAAAGAAAAAACTCCATTATATTCTTTGTGAGATAATTAATTGAATAACGAATTGAAACAAAAATTGATATAATCAAAAATAAGGTAAAAATATAACAAAAATGAAGATGAGGTAAATTTAAAAATATTTGAAAAATATATAAAAATGTAATTATTATTTATATGATGAGATGTGTTTGTGAATATAGAACGTACATAGAAAAGGTATAAATAATTATTCTTAATGTGTGATTTTTACTAGAATACATTAATGTAGATAAAATAATTTTTAAAACCAGAAAACTGAAAAGTCATAAATGCTCATATTAATCAAAATTAATGAAAGTAAAAATAAGAAAGAAGCAATAAAAAAAATATATAAAATAATAGAAGGAGAAAAGACTTAAATTTTGTAAAAAAAAAAAAATAATTAATACTATGTATATTCTGGTTAAATAAATATAATAAAATGATAATGATAACACAAGTCTAGTGAATTTATAAATACGCATAAGATCACAATATTTGTGAGATAAAAATGGATTATATTTTATTAGAAAATTATGAAAATGACGGAAAAAGGTTATGTAAATATTGAAGAAAATAAATTTGAGAATGTTGTAAATAATAAAATAAATCTCATAATAAATAGAAAAAAAAATTTGAGTGAATCTTAAAACGGCAAAAAAAGCAACAACAACATTATATGACTAGATGGATTATACAATTTTAAGGAAGTAATATGAAAATATGTGAATGATTTATAAGTGTGAAGTTTTAAAAGTATACATACAATAACATGGAATAAAAAATAATTGTAATAAAAAAACTATGAAAATGTTTTGGAGAAAATCGAATGAAAAAGAAATGGGAATGAAAGTAAACATGACTTATAAAATTATAAAAATGCAACGAAAAGATATCTTAAATTAAACATTTTGTTAAAATGTATGAAAAATGTTGATCTTATCGATAAGCAGAAGTACGTAAAAAATATGATGTATACATAAAAGTATGTTAAAATAATCATGCTTAATGTGTAATTATACTTCGAATACTTTGCTGTGCATAACATTACTTTTAATACAAAATGATTGAAAAGTTGTGGATACTTATAATAAAAGAAATGAACATAATTTAAATCAACTAATGAGAAAGATGCATTGAGTAAAATGTAATAAACGATAGATAGAACGAGAAAATAATTGTAAAATGCTTTATAAAAAATTAATTAGATGAGAAATAGAAAATAGATTATGAGATTTTGTAAATAAGTAAAATATGAAGAAAGTGATATAAAATGTATTAAAGAATTATTTGCAATTACATGAGGTAACATGAATTTATGTATCGTTAAAATGTTTTTTAAAATAACAATTTACATAGTGAGATATATAAATTATATAGTAAATGAGTAATTATAATTGAATTATTTATGTAACATTGTTATGGATACAATGAATTGAAAACTTATGGATATTTATAGTATAAAATAGTACATTATTGACCAAGGATGCATATTGATCATTCTCGGCGAGTGCGAACTTTTGCGGCCAAGCGTAGCGAGGCCTCGAAAGTTGCACGAGGTAGGATGATCAATGTGCATCTATGGTTTAATATACTATTTTTTTGTCCCGAGGCCGAGACATTGAAAGTTTTTCCGTAGGACGCAAAATGGTCATCTTACGACCTAGGGCAAAAAATTGATTTTATTTAAAAATTACGAAAAGTTGAAGAAAAGAATTTCTAAAGATATTAAAAATAATAAACCAATAAGTTTTACAACTAATAAAATGAATTACAAGGATAAAAAAAAAAGTTTAAATAAATAATAAAAGGATAAAAATAAGGAGGAAATTATATTAGAACACGCGTCATTGAATTCTGGAAAAATAATATAAAAATATTAGAATGATTTTCATGTATAAAGTTTTATAAGTATAGAATTGATGACACGACAAAAAATTAATATGAAAGAAAAAACGTACATACAAATCTTTGAGAGAAAATCAATTAAAAAAAGGATGGAAATAAAAATTGAAATAATCTATGAAATTATAAAAATAAAAAAAAGAAAGATGAAATAAATTTGGAAATGTTAAAAAAAAATTATCGGAATTTTGAAGTTATTGATTCCCTTAAATATGTTAAGAAATGTGACATACATAAAAATACGTATAAATAATTGTACTGTGGTTATTATTAAAAAAATACTTTAATGTACATAATGTTATTTATAACACCAAAAATTCAAAAATGAAGGATACTTATGACAAAAGAATTAGTTTTATTTTGATGAAGAACTGTTGAAGATGCAATGAGTAAATTATAATAAATGATGAAAAGAAGGAGAATATAATCTTAAAATATATTTATAAAAATAAATAATTGTGATGAAAATAATATTTTGATGAAATTGATAAAGTGACAAAAATACAAAGGAAACGATGTAAATGTAAATTGTTTTATAAAATCACTATAAAATAGAGGAAAAATTTTTTTGATGTTTCTTACAAATATCAACCGATGTTTGCTTTTCTATTTTGTGTTTAAGAGCATGACAAATCTCTCCCGTTCTAATAATATTTAAAAGTCTACTAACAAGTTTATGAGTAAACAGTGCGTTTAATAGAATTTTTTCATTACAAGAAAAAAAATGTTACAATTAAATTTGAGTGCGAGCAACTCAAGAAATCAATTAGAATATTATACATAAAAAGTTAAGTACAAATATTCAATGTACAGTATTTTCAGGTTACGTTTGTCAAGCTTTATACCTGATTTCCAATCCAAGTTCATAAAAAAATAAAAAATCTAAATGATTTTTACTAACATAGCTTTGGTGCGGATAAGTAATAATATTTGATTCAATAATGAATTTAAAAAGATATCGATAAAATAAAAATAGTGAAAATCGATTACAGTAACTCCAACATCCCATTAACAATAAAATATAGAAAAATGTATTAATAACCATAGTAAATATTTGGTTATTAATAATTTGAATGTATATAACTAGTTTTAATATAAAGATTTTATAAGGCATGAAAACATAATTCAAAAATTGTTTTATTCTTATTCAAAATCATAAGAAAAAAAATTGGTGTAAGATTCAGCACATAAATAAGTTTATAAAAAGAAAAACTTTGTAAAAAAATAAAAATAGATGCAAGATTAAAAATAATTTAAATGATTGACAAAATAATAAAAGTAAGGAGAGAATTGTACAAGAGATTGTAAAAAATTATGTATTTACCACGACTAAACACATCTTTTGAATCATTCGTGTTCAAAATTCACATTAATATTATGCTTTATTTAAAAGACCAATTGATAATATTAAAATAATAGATTTGATTTATAAATTAATGGTGCATAATATTCTAAAACTATTGAAAAGAAAATTATGTAAAGAGTGAGAAATAATATAAGGCCATCATTCGCATTTGTTTTGACACAATATAATTAATAGATGTATAACACGATATCGACGGTAACTCTTTTTTTCTTCATGGATTGGCAGAATTGTGCGAAGACAAACGAAATTCTATACAGAAGACAGTTCGTATATGAACATAAGTCTTCTATTCAATGCGTTTTATATACTAATTATTTATCATATAGCTAATTTTTCAAAAGAATATAGTTCAGACAATAGAATTTTTTATCGTTTGTAGACTGCCAATTCTCGTATAAATTGATCTTCAAATTAATGAACTCTGATAAATAAGAGTAGTATGGTGTGTAATTTTTTTGAAACTAGTCGCAGACAGCAAAAATATTTTTCTTGAGGTAGTTGTCGACCCTTTACATCATAAAAACTGTTTATTATAACATGCTTTAAAATTTAATCCACAACTTCAATATAATTTCACAAATAAATAGTTTAAATTTTATAACATCCAGCGGTTTCAAAAGTAAGTTATAAAACTTTGAAATTTTAATTTTATATAATAAATATCATCAAAATTACAAATTTAAAATATTATATTATATTTATAAAGCCGTTAATCGTTCCAAACATTTAACTATTTAATTATAAAGTTATATTACATTTGTAAACCAAATTTTAATGCATTTTATAAATAATTTTTTTATGATGTAATGGCTCGATAACTAAAGGAACCAAATACAATTCACTATTACTACAATCATTTTATCAAAGTTTATAGACATTTCAAAGGTTCTAAAATAAATTATCATGACTTTTCTACATTTATTAAGGTGGCTTTGGCGTTTAGAACCGTATGTAATAAAGATTTCGCAGGAAATTTTTTTTTTAAACATAATTTTCATAGAAAATGTTTATAATAAATAATTATTATTGTAATTTTAATATTTTAAGATTAGTGAAATTGTAATCGTCAAAATTGTAGTTAATTTTAAAAATATCTTTTTTATTTAATTGATGACATGGCAGTTTTTAATTAATTTAAATTTAAATTTTTGTTTATAAAAAAATTATAATTTTATTAGATAGTTATCAACAGATATATTTGTCTCATAGAGCCTTTGTTGAATTTTTTAAATTATTTAATTTTTTTTCTTTTCAATTTTGTCGATAAAGTGATATTTTTACACTTCTATGAAAAGCTTGTAAGTTATACTTTATATATTTTTCACTACGTTTTCTCTATTTTTATTTAAAATTACAAAGTCACCTTAAATTTCCATTATTCATTATATTAAACCTTTGGAATAGTAACAATAATAATTAGTAACAGACAGATCCAAAGCAAAAATTATTTATTTAAATTGAAGTTATTATTATTTTATAATTTTTATAAATTATAACGAATAAAAATGTATTCATGTTTTTTAATTATATAAAACATATATATATATATAAAATATTAGTATAGTGAGCTGCCAATAACTTTTGCTTCTAATGGATTGTCATACTTTTTAATTGTTTTTTTATTTGAAGATCATTACAACAGCACAAGTAGCGATCTCTAATGGTGACAAAATACTCGCATGTATCCCACTAGTTAGCGCCACTGTATTGCTGTTATAGATATATTAAAAAAGAGTATACCGTCGATAAAGAAATTTTTTTAAATTATTTTTTACTAAACTACTTTACCAACATATATTATCAATTGAGTTTGCACTAGATTATTTAATATCTTACAGCGTCATCTTAAAGAAATCGGCAAGGCTTTTTGAAAATTTACAGTTATAACATATAAAAAAAAAAACCTATTTAATGTTTGAAAAGATTATCCGCCTTTTTAATAAACAACAAATTATAGCTGATGGAGGAGCTATCTGACTATTAACAAAATGTATATGATTTTTAGATCTTTGAAAACTTATGAGAAAAATATTGGGAATGATAGATAAAGGGAAACATTTCTTCGAATCAAAAAAAATTAAAGAATTATTAAATGTATCTTAAGAAATCAATTTCAAATTGTTTATTATATGCTTAAATGGTTTATTATGGTTATGTAAATTAAATATTTTTATTATTATATTTTTTATTAATTTAACAAAAATTTAACTTAAAATGAATAAAAGAATAATAAAAGAATAAATAGAAGAATTAAGAAATGTGCTTTAATTAGGCATATTTTTTCAAGAGTGTTGTCAATTTCATCAAAGCGCATTAAATAAAAATCACGTTAAATACTATTAGTGTTAAAAAAACATTTATTAAAAAAATGGTTTAATTTTTATAGTTACAAAAATAATTTAATTATAATACTGCTCATAAATTCGCTATGTGTTATCGAACTAGATGAAAAACTAAAAAAAACCTGATGCAAAAAAACTATCGTATGTTTAGAAAGAAATATCGTAGGAAAATTTAAAAAAAGTAGGTGTTTTGTTAAAGGGTAGGAAGGGGATGAAATGATATACACTCAAATGTAAAATTATGTAAAACTAAAAAGTTCTTTATTGAAAAAGGTACAATGGATATATGCAGCGTGTGCAAAACTCAAACTGAGACTGACCGTATTCCTTCCTTATAATTCTTATATATACGTTTCAAAAGACTACCTGAGTTTACATACTTTTCTACTGGTAACCGTAGCACGTACGCACTAATTACAAAATATGTTAGAATTTTTACCAATAGACTAAACTCTTCAATAAAAAGTATTAGGAAAAGATTTTCTTTATTTTATCATACATTTACTGTTTTATCTTTTCTAATGATTATCGTGAATCACCTTATTTTGCACACGTACAAATAATAAACTAAATTATAAAAAGTATTCTCAATTTTACATTCTCCTACCATTGAGATGAACAACACTTTTATCTTAATTTACAATCTAAAATTGATACATAGAATGAACTTTCACAAAACATATTCAACATACAAAATACAAAAGGTTACATGATTCATAATACATTTATTAAAATTACAAACTTATTCATAGTAAGAACGATTAGGTTGTTTTATTTTTCTACTGCTTCTTATTACAAAATTTTATTTTTTATTATCAACAGATATTTCTCCATTATCGCTATCGTGTTCGTATAATACATTAGGTTTTAAGTTTTCACGTATATCTTTATATTTATTGACAATAATTTCTTCTATGTCCGATGCAGAGTCTTTATACTTTATTTCTAAAGGTTAAATTCTTTGAATCGGTCTTATTAATTCACCATTTGCTGTTCTCAAACGAACTACTCGAATATTATTGTCTTTTTCGATAATGACTTCTTTTACAAGTGCTAAAGGCCAGTCTAACCGCTTAACATTATCATGTTGAATCAACACTATATCGTCAACTTTCACGATGATATTATTTTTCGTCATCGCATTTTTATGTACTAATGCGCCTAAATATTCGTTCCTAAATCTCTGCCGTAAATCTTCTTTTATTTTTTGACGGTACGCATATCTTTTTTCTAATTTATCATTTTCGATTCTATCCAAATCTAAAACCCCAATTTCTTCAATTTTTTATAAAAACATTGATGGAGTAAGTGGAACCATTTCTTGTTTACTATTAGACATAAAAGTTATCAGTCTAGAATTAATTACTGCTTCGCAATCTAATAAAATCGTTATCATTTCTTCATAGTTACAACAAGATTTTTTAAAAGTTCTACGCAGTAAATGCTTTGAAATTCCGATAAGTCGTTCCCAAAAGCCTCCCTACCAAGCTGCCGTAGGAGGATTAAACTTACATTCGATTTGTGTAGTAGCTGCTATCTTCGACAATTTTTTAAAATTTATGTTTTTAAATATATTATTAAGACCAACAAAATTCTTCCTGTTGTCACTATATATAATGCTCGGTCTTCTCCGTCTAGCAATAAAACGTCTTAGGGCCATTAAAACTGTAGCAGTAGACAATAACAGCATTAGTTCTAAATGTACGGCCCTATGTACAGCGTAGGTAAACAAACAAATCCATGCCTTTTTGCTGTTTTTCAGGTGGATCGGCTCTGCAAAGTCTACACCTACAACTTCGAATACTTCGTCCCTAATTCTATCTAACGGTAATGCTACCGGTACTGGTTGCATATTAGGAAAAATAATAGGACATTTAAAGTTATCTGTATCTTCACGTAAAATGATTTTAGTATTTAAGCGAACTAATCCGTTTTCGTCTTTGAAAGGTTGTAAATGTTTAATCCTTCCATCATTTAAACAACTATTAAAACTTTCTGTTTGTATTAATTTTATCAGTAAAATTTGCGCATCTTGAATTTCTTTAAACGATAAATTTCCTTTTTCACGAAATTCAGAAACATTTTTTAAATTGAAATAAAATCTTTTTATCCATGCTAAAACATTTTTGACTTTATTGAAATCCGAAAATTTATTAGTATACCAAGACTCATCTTTATTCAATTCATTTTCTGTTGTAGCTAATAAGATATTATTCGAGTCTTTTTGTTTAATGTTCTTTAACTCTTTCACGATTTCGGTTTCATCATATCATTTTTTATTTACGGGACAATTTTCAGATCTCATACGTAACCAGTCGGGACCCTCCCACCATCTGGAAATTGACAATTGATCTACCGAACAACCACGCGATGGTAAATTGGCAGGGTTTCAATGGCCAGGTACATGCCTCCACTGTTCAGGGCTCGAAAATTCTTGAATCTCTTTGACTCTATTGTATACAAACGTACCCCAATTATTTCTACGTATCCATGCTAATACCGTAGATGATTCACTCCAATAATAAACATTAACATTTTGCCATTTAAATGTCTTTAAAATCGAATCTGTCAATCTAACGCCCACAGTCACTGCTAATAATTCTAAACGCAGAATACTTTGACGCGCGTCTGAGTTCTCTTTTCTCGTAGGAGCAACACGTATTTTTGCTTGAACAAAATGAATTTATATACATGAAAGGGCGTTCAACGCGAATAAACGTTACTGCTGCATATGCTATTTTACTTGCATCACAAAATGTATGAATAGTGACTTCATCATCAGTTGTAATTATCCCGAGTAAACAGCGCGGAGCTTGAATATTTTTTAAGTTTTTTAAATTATCTACTCGACTTAAAAATTTCTTTTTAATCTCAACTTTGTGCCTTGAATAAAATTATGTAACTCTTCTATTGAATTTAAACTAGAAACACAATTATCTACATAAAAGCTATTCAAGAGTTTTGTAATATTATCTTTAAAAAATTGAGTATTTGAAGTTTCATTTAGATTGTTAATAATTTTATTCAAATGCATTGTAAATACGGTACCTAAAATAAATGGACTGCAAGAAACGCCAAATACTACTCTACAATGACGAAAAATAATAATATTACCTTCTTTATTGTACCATAAAAAATGCAAAAAATCTCTATTGGCAGTATTAATACTTATTTGTAAAAACGACTTTCTTACATCGGAAATTACGCTTAGTTTACCTTCTCTGAAGCGCAGTAAAATCTACGAAACCAACTCGATGAGATTGGGTCCCTTTTCTAAGCACTTGTTTAATGATGGATATTGTTTCTCCTTGGCTGAAGCATCGAACACAGGTCTTATCCGAGTAGTGCTGTTCCTTTATCACATGTCGATGAGGTAAATGATGACCCCAATTTTCTATTTCTTCTTCTGGGACTGTTTCATTTATTCCTTCAGCCAACCATTCATTGAAAACCGCATCATAATCATTATACTAATTTTCAGTCCTTAATTTTTTCACGGTTGATTGAAGTCGACGCACTGCCAAAATTTTATTGTCACTTAATGGTGGATGATTTTCCACCCACGGCAATTTCACTTCGTACCGACCGTCCTTATTTATTTCGATAGTTTTTAAAAGAGCTTCACACATTTCCTTTTCACTTTTCTCTTTCGATTTATTTTTTATAGGGTCTTTAATCCCTAAAACATCTAAAGACCATGAGTCCGAAATTTTATTGCAGTTCACAAACATATTAGTAACGAGCATAGTATTAGTAATTTTATTTTTCACATTCGTAACTGTACCCATAATTGTCCATCCCAGGTATGTCTCAACGGCTACTAATTCGCATTTAAGTACGTGCCGCTTGCCGGTCAACAGTTTACCTACTACATCGGCCCCTATAAGAACTGAGATAGAAGCTTTCCTTAAATTCAAATTTGACAAATTAATATCCAGGTCGGCCAGTTATTTACACCATGTCCCATTCTTTATAGACGGGATATTATCACAAATGACCCTTTGATCGTAAGCAACGAAGTTACAACGGTAGCTGTCATCTAAACTACTAAGGTATCCTTAATACTTTTTATGGTTCACTGCCTCAGTTTTTTTTCCGTCAAATAATGAATAGCACATTGTTTGTTCTGACAGTACATTATAATTTACACTATTTGCCGCTTCCTTTATTATGTATGATCTTTGCGCACCAGTATCAATAGCAACGCGTTCTATAAATTCTTTATCTCCATTATACAATTTTACGCGCAAAGTTTGTAAAAACACTTCTGTATCATTAGAACAATTGGCCGAACCATAAAAATTCTTATCTGTTGCCAATGCAGTTACAATATTTATTTAATTCACACTAATTTCTTCACTGTTATTTTTTACGTTATCATTATTTTTCATATTTGGACACATTAACATTACATGTCTTTTACCACACCAAGGGCATTTTAAATGAATGCGACAATATCTAAAATTGTGCCCTATATTCAAACAATTAAGACACGCACGTTTTCTTTTTATTACATCTTGTCTCTTTAGAAGAGACATTCTTTCAGCGTGTTCACGATTCGGGCTATCATGTTCATTCGCGTTACAAAATAGACACGTTTTCACTTTGTTATTATTATTTTTTACAGTTAATAATCCTGCTGCACTAGGTATATCTTTCGATGAACGTGGTTTCTCTCTTTTTAATTTTTCACTATCCCCACGATTAAAATCAAAACCCTTTTCAGCCATTGATACACGCAAGTCACCTCGCACTTTACTTACTAAAAATTTTATGAGTTGCGTTAATTTATTTTTTGAGCGTGTATCAGAATTAACATCACTTTCACTTTCGATTTGATTAAAATCAACATAACTTCGTTGCCAAACGCGTAACAATTCTTCAGGCAGCGAAGTTTTAACCGGAGGGCACAAAAGGTCAGCATATTTATCTGATGTAAAACTGAGAGATTCAAGCACTCTAAGATGTGTTTCTTATCGTACGAGGTTGAAAGCACAATGTCTTTCGCGGGCGTCATTACATTTTGTAACACTAATTGCAAAAGTTCTTATACGTACACTTCAGTCTGTAAATCTCTTCGGTCAAACGATTTTTTAAGCTAGATATAGCTTTATCGTAATTTTCAGTCGTTGGCGGAAAACTTTTTATGAGCTCTCCTGCGCGCGAGTTAGGTTCCATAGCTTGAATCAAATATTGGAACTTATTTTCTTTCGGCATTTTCTCGCGTTCGTGAATGTTCTTGAATAAACTCCAAAACTGAAGCCATTCTCGAATATTACCTCCATTTTTCATCATTTCGATCTTAGGTAACTTAAGCACGTCTACTTCTTGTGTACTTACAGGTTGTATATTCGATTGCTGCTCACTCAATCGTCCATTTGAACTTCGTACACTATTTTCGGAATGAAGTTCATTTACTGTGAGTTCGGCGTCTAGAAATTTCCTACTGTACGTATCATTATCTTTGTACTCTGTTGCTATATCGGTATCTGTGATTTTCTCGTCATCGAGCATCAGTTCCATGATTTTTTCATTGATTTCGTTTAACTCATTCATCTTGCCTTTCAATAATTTGAACGCTATTATCACTTCTCGATCATTTTGACGAGCACCGAGAGTTTTCTTGAAAGCTGTTAATACTCTCAAAAATGCTGCACGTTGCGCTATTTTCTGTTTCTTTAACTTATCCATTGTAAAATAAAAAATCACTGATTACAATTTCACTAAATTCACTTTTAATCCCGTCCTGTCACGATCGCCAAATGTTTTGTTAAAGGGTGGGAACGGGATAAAATGATATACACTTAAATGTGAAATAGGGAACTTGCATGAAAAAATCCATTTTATCCGTCAGATAGAATACGAAAAAATAAAAGACACGTATTTTTTCTTTTTTCGTGAAAATAAAAACTCAAAGAGATAGAGGCAGTTGAAATCGGTGTGACGTCACAATGCATGTTTGCTTTTGTCATGGCGCTATATCTATATATATCAAATTGTATTAACTTATACTGGCTATAACTTTTGCAATTCATCATATTTAAAAGAACGAAAAAATACGGGTCTTTTATTTTTTCGTATTCTATCTGACGGATATAATGCAGTTTTTCATGCAAGTTCCCTATTGTGTATAGCTAAAAACTTCTTTATTGAAAAAGGTACAATGGATATATGCAGCGTGTGCAAAACTCTAACTGAGGCTGACCGTTTTCCTTCCTTATAAATCTTTTATATACGATTCAAAAGACTACCTGAGTTTACATACTTTTCTACTGGTAACTGTAGTACGTACGCACTAATTACAAAATATGTTAGAATTTTTACCAATACACTAAACCCTTCAATAAAAAGTATTAGGAAAAGATTTTCTTTATTTTATTATACATTTACTGTTTTTTCTTTTTTAATGGTTATCCTGAATTACCTTATTTTGCACTCGTACAAATAATTAACTAAATTATAAAAAGTATTCTCAATTTTACAGTAGGTATTTTAAGGTATTTACTAAAAACAATGCATTACATTTTTTTAAAGCTTCTTATCATATTATAAAATTAACTGAAAAATAAAATGTATTCATTTAAATTTAAAAAAATGTATTTGGTTAGTTACTTTTCAACTATGATTCAATAAAATTTAAAAAGTTATATATTTGATAGTATTGCACCATTTTGTGTAATTTGTGAAAATTATTTTTATAGGAAATCATATCAAAATATTACACATGAGTACGGAAAATTAACGAAAAATTTTTGCATGCTTTGAAACAAAAAAATTTTTGTCAAATTTACATCAAATATATGTATTTCATTATTCAAATTGTCTAATTATATATAATTATACGTTTCATTATTCAAAAAATTTATATTCTTTATAAAATTTTCATTTTAAAATTTACACAAAAACTTTTTTGAAGCAGCCGAATTTTAATCCAAGCCAACGATGGGTAAAAAAAATAATTTATTGATAATTTTATTATTAAAACAGTTTTGAATGTATGTGATGAACGTTATTTTTTTGCATTTTTTTGAATAAAATGTTAATTATATTGATATTGCACCTAAACATTTACTAAATTTGAAATTTTTCCAATACTACAAATTTTTGCTAACAAATATAATACCGAAAAAAAATTTGAAATTTTAAACTCAAAGTTCATTTAAAGTACTTGTAATAATTGGGATGTTGCATGAAATTTTTCTTTAATTCTGTAACATTCTAGCTTCATTTTAATTATCTCAATTTATATATTATAAAATACTAACTAATATTTCTAAACTCTCTGCAATGGCCAACGCTTAAACTTTTTCCTTAATTCATATGCACCGCTCAGATAACGTCGTGCGACAACACAGGTGATTTTCTTTTAAATAGATTGACTTGTCGAATCATAATATGTACCATGTTTGTTATTCGCAAATAATATGACAGGTACATGTCAAATTTCGACAGCTCAATTGCAGGAGAGCAAACACAGGTGTTTTTCTACGACCGACCACCGCTAAGATATAGGTCTATCTTTTTGGTATAAAAGACCCAAAACTGCATTGTTACATATACAGTCTCTTGGTACAGCTCTTACGACATACACTACAGGTTAGTTATTCTAATTCGTCACAATAAGACGAATATTTACTATTGTACTTTTGAACAAGCACCTTTGCTTCTCAATACTGTCCCCATAAGTGGGATTTTTCCATATTTCAAAAATAATACATTTTCTCTTAAAATTATTCTATTCGGGCTTCTTCATAAGCCACTTAACATTCATTCTAAATTCTTGAGTCAAATAGATCGGTCGCATCCTAAACATAAAAGTTTTCCTAAAAAGTGCTAGTAAGGATCAACAATTAAAATATAAAATAAATCAGTGCAAATTAATAACTATTTTCATACATATATATATATATATATATATATATATATATATATATATATATATATATATATACATACATACATATATATAGACATTTTATAAGAGAACTCAACAAATCGTGCGTCGTATTAAACTTGTGCGTAAAACCTTTGTGTGAAATAAAATCCTTGTGTAAAACTTTTGTGTACAATAAAAAAAATTCACTTTAAATAAAAGGACAGTTCCATTTATTCAAAGAACCACCAGCCCATTTCCGACAGGATCAGCGATTAGCAGAATTATCAACAAGGTCGACAACAAGATATCAGCTCTAATAAAGGTAAGCTAAATCTCTAATTACTATCGTCTCTCTCTCTCTCGTAATTTTAATACGGGTTCACGAGTCCGCAAAATAACTTGCCCTCTTCGCCTTACAATCAGCCACGCGTTTGCCTTAACGTGCATCCGCTCGGCACGTTAAGGCCTGTACCGTCACGGCCCTTTCTTTTTATATATCTATATAAAATTTTATTCATAATTAGAAGTAACGCCGGAACGTTACAACTAAAAATTAACTGGTGACAAAGCGGTGAGATTTATTTTGCGAAAATTGAAATTGCTTTTAAAAATATTTATAAAAGAATTATATGTAATATCACGTGAAGTAAAATCTAATTTTTAATAATAATAAATAAATATTAATAAATACCATTGCAAATTTTAATTACTTAAAGTTGATAACTAGTAACCGCGTAGAAATCCAATAAATGACTTTGTTCATAATCATTAAATAAATCAATATTAAATTCGTATTTGTTCAAATAGCAAATATCTAAATAATAAATTTAAATAATAAATAAATAATATAAAATTTAAACCGAATAATTTCACTTACATTATATTTAGGAAAATTCAATTTCTTTTATTAACGGAACGACTTATCCGTCGGTTTCTTTCTTCCGCGCACTTCTTCCCTTTTTCAAATTATAAAAATAATTGAGACACGAATAAACTAATAAATAAAAAAATTTTACATCTTATATAAATAAAATAAATTATTAATAATAATTAAATTTCCTTAAAACTTTGAAATATTCAATAAATTGCATCTTTTTTAGTTGCATTTAAATTTCGTTAAATAATCAGTGATTCCTGATTTATTGTTCTCACAAAATATAATTATATCTTCTTTAAATATTAAATAAAACCTCTCTTTATTTTTTTTTTTTTTTATTAAAACAATTTTAAACATTTTTAGAAATCATAATAAATTAATTAAATATTATATCTCTTAAAACTTACTATTCTTTTAATTAATAATATATTAAGTTAACAAAATTTTTTTTCTCTCTTCTACCAATAAACAATAATTTAGTAATATATTTTCTAAACTTAACTAAACTTTAAATAATACATAAAAAAATAAGTACTTGACTAATGCGCAAGTAACCCACGGTAAAAGTGAAATCGTCATCCCTTTTATCGTAACAATACGTGCTTCTACCATTGAATAGTGAATATACTTATTCAGGAAATTTTATACCTTTCAAGTAATATAAGTAAAGGAAAAGGTAAAAGTATCTTTTCCAACTAAAATCCTATAAACAAACCAAAACTGAATAAATAACTTTTACTTGAGATGACCATAAAGTATCGTAAACTTGAAATATATATGCACACTTGTGTTCTTTTCGCACAGTCTCATACAAATTTAAATTTCCACTCTCCCTATTGATTAAACTAAGAGAATAACACCTACGTTAAATTTAAAATAAAACCAAAAGAGAGAAATTTTTTTTCTCACGATAATTCATAAAACAAAATTCTTTTTGTACAATAAATTTTTCTTTCATGCGTATAAGTTATTAAAAACATTATAGTTAAAAATTACCCCTACCTTTTCCGTATATTTCCGATCCTTTAAGAGAACATATATATATATGTATATATATATATTTATTACGTTAAAGGGATGGTTTCGGAACGTGGTTTTTTCCCACCGAGTATACATAATAAATAACCCACGAAATTTTAAAAATTTACTAAAGAAATAATCGTAAATCAACCTTAATCGCAGATATAGATATAGAAATCCTATGGCAACTTCCAGGACATGTCCTGGAAGTTGGAAATGTCCTGAAAGTACCCCTTAAAAATCAGGAATGTCCCGGAACGGTATACTTCGATGTAGACATAGATATATATATATATATATATATATATATATATATATATATATATATATATATATATATATTATATACATTATAATTAAGAGGCGGTCGGAACCAAATTGGTGACTTAGTTCGGTGCTTGTAATAAATGCTTATAATAATTTATTTATTTATTAATATGGTAAAAATATAGTCATTTCCTCTAGTCATGTATATAAAGAATAATTTAAAATAGTTAAAGCCATAAAAATATACAAAATATTGTTATAAAGCGAAAAATGCCACCTAACAATCGACACGACAGTTTTTTGCATGCGGTATATGTCAAGTCAGTTTGATATTTGTAATAAATGCTTATAATAATTAATTTACTTATTCATATGGTAAAAATATAGTCATTTCCTCTAGTCATGTATATAAAGAATAATTTGAAATAGTTTAAGCCATAAAAATATACAAAATATTATCGTAAAGCGAAAAATGCTGACTTGATATATACCGCAAGTCACCGATTTGGTTCCGACCGCCTCTTAAGTGCATGCGCATGAAATATATTAGAAATAAGTAGAATTAGTTGCATGCTTATTAGTTTCACATTTTGCACGCACAAATATACATTTAACATCGCCAATTAGCGAAATAAATATTTTTTCTCTTCTCTTATTTTTTTTTTATTCTTCTAATCTAATTTAACCCTGTCAATTAAATAAACCACGCCACCCGACGGATCCGCTTCATTGCCATTTTAACAATTAATTAAAATAATTTATCTGTAAGGGTGTTTCCTTTTTTTTCTTTCCCTTACAGATAATTTGAATATAAATTAATTAACAATTTGAATTACAAAATTTTCATTCATTGTAGAAGTGCATTAACTCTTGAATTACCTTCCGACGGTCGGGTAAACTTCCTTGCTCTCAAACTACAATAGGCAGGTAACCGTCCCAATAAGACAACTCCAGAAATATTTTCCTTTTTCACAACTTTACGTGAAAAACACGAGACCTCCTTCTTTGTAATCGACATTGAAAATTTATTCTTACTAAACCATAGGAAAGAAAAAGTTTTTTTTTCTTCTTTCTTATTGATAATAACGATATTTGAAAATATATGTATCTATGTATGATTAATGGTTATGTGCTACCCATTCTTTTTTTTGGTTTCTTTTTGATAAAGCCCTATAATATTTAAGAATCATCGAATTCTCTTTAAGTACAAATTTTCACTTTTGACAAAATTTCCTTTTGCATTTAAATATCTTTGAGGATAATACAGGAAAAAAATAATAATTTGTGAAGCCAAGTTCACATCCCGTCTTGTAATAAATTGTCCGACGGGCGAGTACACTTATACTGTACAAAGATAGGTAGTTTAATTCACATAGACCAGAAATTTCTCATGATTCCTTATACTGGAATAAAATATTAAAATTTTTTTTCCTCCTCAACTACACAAAACAATTTTTTTTTGTATTCCGCTTAACGTAAATGAATATAACTAAATAAGATTCTGTTCTAACAAATAAATATAAACCATTAACTTATATCTATAATATTATCGTATAACATCATATTATTTAAATAAATTCTTTTCTATATATATCTAAAACAATTGACCAAAATTTAATAATCTAACAACTATCTAACTGACCTGCATATACAGAGAACAGAAAGAATTTTGTTTCTCTCTTAACAAGCATATACACCTATAGAACGTACCTATATAATTCCCTTAAACGCGCACAAGACACCCGCCTTCTACCTGCTCAAGTGTAATATAATTGCATCAAACTTGACTTATACCTGCATTTATAAACGGAAAACATTATTTTTACAAGTTTCTTTTCGGTTCTTATTTTTCTTATTTAATAATAAGTGAAAATAACCATATTTTCGTCAGTAATTATAATCAAATAAATTATCGATATAATTTTCTTTTTATAATAAATAACAATTAAGACAATTAACCATAGGAATAGTATCCCACATAGCATGAAATATTTCTGAAATATTTCTGAAATATTTCATTGAAAGATTCGGAATAAAACAGAAATATTGATAAGAAATATTTCTGAAATATTGATATGTCCTTCTAGAAGATTGATTTGAAATATTTCATGTAATGTTTCTGTAACATTCTTTCATTATTTTGTAAAATATTAATTTGTAATATTGTTGAAAGATTGTAGCAATATTTGACCGCAAGATTCATGTGAGATTATGAATCTTTCAAGAAATGTTTCTGAAATATTTCTGAAATCTTTCATGAAATGTTGATTTGTAAGATTGTTGAAAGATTGCAGAAATATTTTATTAAAGGATTCATAAAAGATTATGAATCTTTCAAGAAAGGTTTCTGAAATATTTCTAAAATCTTTCATGAAATATTGCTTTGTAACATTGTTGAAAGATTGCAGAAATATTTTATTAAAGGATTCATAAAAGATTATGAATCTTTCAAGAAATGTTTCTGAAATATTTCTAAAATCTTTCATGAAATATTGCTTTGTAACATTGTTGAAAGATTGCTAAAATATGTTATTGAAGGATTCATAAAAAATTATGAATCTCTCAAAAAATGTTTCGGAAATATTTCAGAAATCTTTCATGTAATATTGATATGTTATATTGTTGAAAGATTGCCCATCAGTTTAACTAAAGTATTCATAGACGATTATTAACCCTTTCGGAAATATTTTTGGAATCTTTCATGAAATACTGATTTGTAATATTGATGAAAAATTCTATCAGATATTATTTTTGATTTTGTAAGAGTTGCATCTCAAACCATATAAGATACTTATACATTTGTTTGTAATTTATAATTTAAGCGCTTATTTATTTGTATCAAGAATTTTCGGTCTTATATACTAAACGAGAGAGCGTCCCACCACTTGCGAGAGTTTGCCAACCACATTTACGATCACATAAAAATATAATCAAGCAGCCACCTGCTGGCAAGATGGAAGAATTGCTACAAACGCGAGAGAACCACAAATATTTAAACAATATTTCTCCAATATTTCACTGTTATATTCATAAATTTTTCGGAATACTCCATGAAATATTTCTGGAATTTGACAGAAATATTTCATGAAATATTTCTTGGAAAATTTGCGCATTATTGATTTGAAATATTTTAAGAAATAGTGCAGCAATATTTCTTCGATATTTCAGTGTTATGTTCATACATTTTTTTAAATACTTCATGAAATGTTTTTTAAATATAACAGAAATATTTCATGAAATATTTCTTGAAAAATTTGCGCATTATTGATTTGAAATATTTTAAGAAATAGTGCAGCAATATTTCTTCGATATTTCAGTGTTATGTTCATACATTTTTTTAAATACTTCATGAAATGTTTTTTAAATATAACAGAAATATTTCATGAAATGTTTCTTGAAAGATTTGCGAAATATTGATTTGAAACATTTCAAGAAATAATGTAACAATATTTCTTGAATATCTCAGTGTCAGATTCAAAAATTTTTTGAAATAAAACATGAAATGTTCCTTTAATATTACAGGAATATTTCATGAAATGTTTTTTAAAAGATTTGTGAAATCTTGATTTGAAACATTTCAAGAAATAATGTAACAATATTTTTTGAATATTTTAGTGTTGGATTCAAAAATTTTTTAAAATAAAACATGAAATGTTCCTTCAATATTACAGAAATATTTCATGAAATGTTTCTTGAAAGATTTGCGAAATATTGATTTGAAACATTTCAAGAAATAATTTAGTAATATTTCTCGAATATTTCGGTGTTAGATCTAAAAACAGTTTGGAATAAAACATGAAATATTCCTTCAATATTACAGGAATATTTCATACAATGTTTCTTGAAAGATTGGCCAAATATTGATCTGAAACATTTCAAGAAATAATCTAGTAACCTTTTTCAAGTATTTCAGTGTTGGATTCAAAAATAGTTTGGAATAAAACATGAAATATTCCTTCAATATTACAGGAATATTTCATGCAATGTTTCTTAAAAGATTGGCGAAATATTGATCGTAAACATTTCAAGAAATAATCTAGTAACCTTTCTCAAATATTTCAGTGTTGGATTCAAAAATTGTTTGGAATAAAACATGAAATATTCCTTCAATATTAGAGGAATATTTTATGCAATGTTTCTTGAAAGATTAGTGAATTATGAATGTGAAACATTTCAATAAATAATCTAGTAATTTTTCTAAAATATTTCAGTGTTGGATTCAAAAATAGTTTGGAATAAAACATGAAATATTCCTTCAATATTACAGGAATATTTCATGTAATGTTTCTTGAAAGATTGGCGAAATATTGATCGTAAACATTTCAAGAAATAATCTAGTAACCTTTCTCAAATATTTCAGTGTTGGATTCAAAAATTTTTTGAAATAAAACATGAAATGTTCCTTCAATATTACAGAAATATTTCATGAAATGTTTCTTGAAAGATTTGCGAAATATTGATTTGAAACATTTCAAGAAATAATTTAGTAATATTTCTCAAATATATCAGTGTTGGATTCAAAAATAGTTTGGAATAAAACATGAAATATTTCTTAAATATTACAGGAATATTTCATGCAATGTTTCTTGAAAGATTGGCGAAATATTGTTCTGAAACATTTCAAGAAATAATCTAGTAACCTTTCTCAAATATTTCAGTATTGGATTCAAAAATTGTTGGGAATAAAACATGAAATATTCCTTCAATATTACAGGAATATTTTATGCAATGTTTCTTGAAAGATTGGTGAAATATTAATGTAAAACATTTCAAGAAATAATTTAGTAATCTTTCTTAAATATTTCAGTGTTGGATTCAAAAATAGTTTGGAATAAAACATGAAATATTCCTTCAATATTACAGGAATATTTCATGCAATGTTTCTTGAAAGATTGGCGAAATATTGATCGTAAACATTTCAAGAAATAATCTAGTAACCTTTCTCAAATATTTCAGTGTTGGATTCAAAAATTGTTTGGAATAAAACATGAAATATTCCTTCAATATTAGAGGAATATTTCATGCAATGTTTCTTGAAAGATTGGTGAAATATTAATGTGAAACATTTCAATAAATAATCTAGTAATTTTTCTCAAATATTTCAGTGTTGGATTCAAAAATAGTTTGGAATAAAACATGAAATATTCCTTCAATATTACAGGAATATTTCATGCAATGTTTCTTGAAAGATTGGTGGAATATTAATGTGAAACATTTCAATAAATAATCTAGTAATTTTTCTCAAATATTTCAGTGTTGGATTCAAAAATAGTTTGGAATAAAACATGAAATATTCCTTTAATATTACAGGAATATTTCATGCAATGTTTCTTGAAAGATTGGTGAAGTATTAATATGAAACATTTCAAGAAATAATTTAGTAATATTTCTCAAATATTTCAGTGTTGGATTCAAAAATTGTTAGGAATAAAACATGAAATATTCCTTCAATATTACAGGAATATTTCATGCAATGTTTCTTAAAAGATTGGCGAAATATTGATCGTAAACATTTCAAGAAATAATCTAGTAACCTTTCTCAAATATTTCAGTGTTGGATTCAAAAATTGTTTGGAATAAAACATGAAATATTCCTTCAATATTAGAGGAATATTTCATGCAATATTTCTTGAAAGATTGGTGAAATATTAATGTGAAACATTTCAATAAATAATCTAGTAATTTTTCTCAAATATTTCAGTGTTGGATTCAAAAATAGTTTGGAATAAAACATGAAATATTCCTTCAATATTACAGGAATATTTCATGCAATGTTTCTTGAAAGATTGGTGAAATATTAATGTGAAACATTTCAATAAATAATCTAGTAATTTTTCTCAAATATTTCAGTGTTGGATTCAAAAATAGTTTGGAATAAAACATGAAATATTCCTTCAATATTACAGGAATATTTCATGAAATGTTTCTTGAAATATTGATCGTAAACATTTCAAGAAATAATCTAGTAACCTTTTTCAAATATTACAGTGTTGGATTCAAAAATTTTTTGAAATAAAACATGAAATGTTCCTTCAATATTACAGAAATATTTCATGAAATGTTTCTGGAAAGATTTGCGAAATATTGATTTGAAACATTTCAAGAAATAATTTAGTAATATTTCTCGAATATTTCGGTGTTAGATCTAAAAATAGTTTGGAATAAAACATGAAATATTCCTTCAATATTACAGGAATATTTCATACAATGTTTCTTGAAAGATTGGCGAAATATTGATCTGAAACATTTCAAGAAATAATTTAGTAATCTTTCTTAAATATTTCAGTGTTTGTTGGATTCAAAAATAGTTTGGAATAAAACATGAAATATTCCTTCAATATTACAGGAATATTTCATGCAATGTTTCTTGAAAGATTGGCGAAATATTGATCGTAAACATTTCAAGAAATAATCTAGTAACCTTTTTCAAATATTTCAGTGTTGGATTCAAAAATAGTTTGGAATAAAACATGAAATATTCCTTCAATATTAGAGGAATATTTCATGCAATGTTTCTTGAAAGATTGGTGAAATATTAATGTGAAACATTTCAATAAATAATCTAGTAATTTTTCTCAAATATTTCAGTGTTGGATTCAAAAATAGTTTGGAATAAAACATGAAATATTCCTTCAATATTACAGGAATATTTCATGCAATGTTTCTTGAAAGATTGGTGGAATATTAATGTGAAACATTTCAATAAATAATCTAGTAATTTTTCTCAAATATTTCAGTGTTGGATTCAAAAATAGTTTGGAATAAAACATGAAATATTCCTTTAATATTACAGGAATATTTTATGCAATGTTTCTTGAAAGATTGGTGAAATATTAATATGAAACATTTCAAGAAATAATTTAGTAATATTTCTCAAATATTTCAGTGTTGGATTCAAAAATTGTTAGGAATAAAACATGAAATATTCCTTCAATATTACAGGAATATTTCATGCAATGTTTCTTGAAAGATTGGCGAAATATTGATCGTAAACATTTCAAGAAATAATCTAGTAACCTTTCTCAAATATTTCAGTGTTGGATTCAAAAATTGTTTGGAATAAAACATGAAATATTCCTTCAATATTAGAGGAATATTTCATGCAACATTTCTTGAAAGATTGGTGAAATATTAATGTGAAACATTTCAATAAATAATCTAGTAATTTTTCTCAAATTTTTGAGTTTTGTATTCAAAAATAGTTTGGAATAAAACATGAAATATTCCTTCAATATTACAGGAATATTTCATGCAATGTTTCTTGAAAGATTGGTGAAATATTAATGTGAAACATTTCAATAAATAATCTAGTAATTTTTCTCAAATATTTCAGTGTTGTATTCTAAAATAGTTTGGAATAAAACATGAAATATTCCTTCAATATTACAGGAATATTTCATGAAATGTTTCTTGAAATATTGATCGTAAACATTTCAAGAAATAATCTAGTAACCTTTCTCAAATATTACAGTGTTGGATTCAAAAATTTTTTGAAATAAAACATGAAATGTTCCTTCAATATTACAGAAATATTTCATGAAATGTTTCTGGAAAGATTTGCGAAATATTGATTTGAAACATTTCAAGAAATAATTTAGTAATATTTCTCGAATATTTCGGTGTTAGATCTAAAAATAGTTTGGAATAAAACATGAAATATTCCTTCAATATTACAGGAATATTTCATACAATGTTTCTTGAAAGATTGGCGAAATATTGATTTGAAACATTTCAAGAAATAATCTAGTAACCTTTCTCAAGTATTTCAGTGTTGGATTCAAAAATAGTTTGGAATAAAACATGAAATATTCCTTCAATATTACAGGAATATTTCATGCAATGTTTCTTGAAAGATTGGTGGAATATTAATGTGAAACATTTCAATAAATAATCTAGTAATTTTTCTCAAATATTTCAGTGTTGGATTCAAAAATAGTTTGGAATAAAACATGAAATATTCCTTTAATATTACAGGAATATTTCATGCAATGTTTCTTGAAAGATTGGTGAAGTATTAATATGAAACATTTCAAGAAATAATTTAGTAATATTTCTCAAATATTTCAGTGTTGGATTCAAAAATTTTTAGGAATAAAACATGAAATATTCCTTCAATATTACAGGAATATTTCATGCAATGTTTCTTAAAAGATTGGCGAAATATTGATCGTAAACATTTCAAGAAATAATCTAGTAACCTTTCTCAAATATTTCAGTGTTGGATTCAAAAATTGTTTGGAATAAAACATGAAATATTCCTTCAATATTAGAGGAATATTTCATGCAATATTTCTTGAAAGATTGGTGAAATATTAATGTGAAACATTTCAATAAATAATCTAGTAATTTTTCTCAAATATTTCAGTGTTGGATTCAAAAATAGTTTGGAATAAAACATGAAATATTCCTTCAATATTACAGGAATATTTCATGCAATGTTTCTTGAAAGATTGGTGAAATATTAATGTGAAACATTTCAATAAATAATCTAGTAATTTTTCTCAAATATTTCAGTGTTGGATTCAAAAATAGTTTGGAATAAAACATGAAATATTCCTTCAATATTACAGGAATATTTCATGAAATGTTTCTTGAAATATTGATCGTAAACATTTCAAGAAATAATCTAGTAACCTTTCTCAAATATTACAGTGTTGGATTCAAAAATTTTTTGAAATAAAACATGAAATGTTCCTTCAATATTACAGAAATATTTCATGAAATGTTTCTGGAAAGATTTGCGAAATATTGATTTGAAACATTTCAAGAAATAATTTAGTAATATTTCTCGAATATTTCGGTGTTAGATCTAAAAATAGTTTGGAATAAAACATGAAATATTCCTTCAATATTACAGGAATATTTCATACAATGTTTCTTGAAAGATTGGCGAAATATTGATCTGAAACATTTCAAGAAATAATTTAGTAATCTTTCTTAAATATTTCAGTGTTGGATTCAAAAATAGTTTGGAATAAAACATGAAATATTCCTTCAATATTACAGGAATATTTCATGCAATGTTTCTTGAAAGATTGGCGAAATATTGATCGTAAACATTTCAAGAAATAATCTAGTAACCTTTCTCAAATATTTCAGTGTTGGATTCAAAAATTGTTTGGAATAAAACATGAAATATTCCTTCAATATTAGAGGAATATTTCATGCAATGTTTCTTGAAAGATTGGTGAAATATTAATGTGAAACATTTCAATAAATAATCTAGTAATTTTTCTCAAATATTTCAGTGTTGGATTCAAAAATAGTTTGGAATAAAACATGAAATATTCCTTCAATATTACAGGAATATTTCATGCAATGTTTCTTGAAAGATTGGTGGAATATTAATGTGAAACATTTCAATAAATAATCTAGTAATTTTTCTCAAATATTTCAGTGTTGGATTCAAAAATAGTTTGGAATAAAACATGAAATATTCCTTTAATATTACAGGAATATTTTATGCAATGTTTCTTGAAAGATTGGTGAAATATTAATATGAAACATTTCAAGAAATAATTTAGTAATATTTCTCAAATATTTCAGTGTTGGATTCAAAAATTGTTAGGAATAAAACATGAAATATTCCTTCAATATTACAGGAATATTTCATGCAATGTTTCTTGAAAGATTGGCGAAATATTGATCGTAAACATTTCAAGAAATAATCTAGTAACCTTTCTCAAATATTTCAGTGTTGGATTCAAAAATTGTTTGGAATAAAACATGAAATATTCCTTCAATATTAGAGGAATATTTCATGCAACATTTCTTGAAAGATTGGTGAAATATTAATGTGAAACATTTCAATAAATAATCTAGTAATTTTTCTCAAATATTTCAGTGTTGGATTCAAAAATAGTTTGGAATAAAACATGAAATATTCCTTCAATATTACAGGAATATTTCATGCAATGTTTCTTGAAAGATTGGTGAAATATTAATGTGAAACATTTCAATAAATAATCTAGTAATTTTTCTCAAATATTTCAGTGTTGTATTCAAAAATAGTTTGGAATAAAACATGAAATATTCCTTCAATATTACAGGAATATTTCATGAAATGTTTCTTGAAATATTGATCGTAAACATTTCAAGAAATAATCTAGTAACCTTTCTCAAATATTACAGTGTTGGATTCAAAAATTTTTTGAAATAAAACATGAAATGTTCCTTCAATATTACAGAAATATTTCATGAAATGTTTCTGGAAAGATTTGCGAAATATTGATTTGAAACATTTCAAGAAATAATTTAGTAATATTTCTCGAATATTTCGGTGTTAGATCTAAAAATAGTTTGGAATAAAACATGAAATATTCCTTCAATATTACAGGAATATTTCATACAATGTTTCTTGAAAGATTGGCGAAATATTGATCTGAAACATTTCAAGAAATAATCTAGTAACCTTTCTCAAGTATTTCAGTGTTGGATTCAAAAATAGTTTGGAATAAAACATGAAATATTCCTTCAATATTACAGGAATATTTCATGCAATGTTTCTTGAAAGATTGGCGAAATATTGATCGTAAACATTTCAAGAAATAATCTAGTAACCTTTCTCAAATATTTCAGTGTTGGATTCAAAAATTGTTTGGAATAAAACATGAAATATTCCTTCAATATTAGAGGAATATTTCATGCAATGTTTCTTGAAAGATTGGTGAAATATTAATGTGAAACATTTCAATAAATAATCTAGTAATTTTTCTCAAATAATTCAGTGTTGGATTCAAAAATAGTTTGGAATAAAACATTAAATATTCCTTCAATATTACAGGAATATTTCATGCAATGTTTCTTGAAAGATTGGTGAAATATTAATGTGAAACATTTCAATAAATAATCTAGTAATTTTTCTCAAATATTTCAGTGTTGGATTCAAAAATAGTTTGGAATAAAACATGAAATATTCCTTCAATATTACAGGAATATTTCATGAAATGTTTCTTGAAAGATTGGCGAAATATTGATCGTAAACATTTCAAGAAATAATCTAGTAACCTTTCTTAAATATTTCAGTGTTGGATTCAAAAATTTTTTGAAATAAAACATGAAATGTTCCTTCAATATTACAGAAATATTTCATGAAATGTTTCTTGAAAGATTTGCGAAATATTGATTTGAAACATTTCAAGAAATAATTTAGTAATATTTCTCAAATATATCAGTGTTGGATTCAAAAATAGTTTGGAATAAAACATGAAATATTTCTTAAATATTACAGGAATATTTCATGCAATGTTTCTTGAAAGATTGGCGAAATATTGTTCTGAAACATTTCAAGAAATAATCTAGTAACCTTTCTCAAATATTTCAGTGTTGGATTCAAAAATTGTTGGGAATAAAACATGAAATATTCCTTCAATATTACAGGAATATTTTATGCAATGTTTCTTGAAAGATTGGTGAAATATTAATGTAAAACATTTCAAGAAATAATTTAGTAATCTTTCTTAAATATTTCAGTGTTGGATTCAAAAAGTGTTTGGAATAAAACATGAAATATTCCTTTAATATTACAGGAATATTTCATGCAATGTTTCTTAAAAGATTGGTGAAATATTAATATGAAACATTTCAAGAAATAATTTAGTAATATTTCTCAAATATTTCAGTGTTGGATTCAAAAATTGTTAGGAATAAAACATGAAATATTCCTTCAATATTACAGGAATATTTCGTGCAATGTTTCTTGAAAGATTGGTAAAATATTAATGTGAAACATTTCAAGAAATAATTCAGTAATATTTCTCAAATATTTCAGTGTTGGATTTAGAAATTTTTTTGGAATAAAACATGAAATGTTGCAGCAATATTACAGAAATATTTCAATGAATTATTTCATATTCTTAAACTGTAATATTTCGAAGAAATATTTGTTCATCACTAATTTAATATTTTACTGAAATATTTCATGTAATCTTTTTTTGAAATATTTCATGCCATGTGGGATAATAGTTAATCTTACATTTAAATAAACAAAAATAAATAACCGAATCGTACATATCTTTTTGAGCCATTCTATCAAGAACGGACGATCATATTTTCTCTTCCCAATAGAGAACGTTTTCTTCTCTCTCTCTCTCCCTCTGCGACGGGAAAGAAAAAGAAAACGTAAGTTTTATCCACTTGCTTTACTAGGACCTACTAAATAATCATTTCTAATAACCTAATCTTAATAATAATTTTAGTAATCAACGATTAAATAAACCCGCATACACCTACTATTAACTAATAAATAATAAATATAAAAATCTTCCAACAACCAGTAATAAATATTGGAAATATATATAGATTTTACAATCATTGACTAATATCTTTAAATAGATATGACAATTATTATAATATAATTTTATCGTTTTCTTTACGCATAAAGAAAAATTTTTTTCTAACAATAAAGAACCATTTAATTTTTTTATCGTGCTTAAAATTACATCAATCAAATAATTTCCATTACTTAACAACAAATAAATAAATATAAATCTAAATAAGTTCATAAAAATACATGTATCTGCATACACGTTAAACAGCACTAACCATAATATAAATTACTAAACTGATAATTATTATCATTTTAGTAATTTATATAAAATCCTATATACACCCTATAAATTTTATACCAAGAATTTTATAATCGCTCTTTTATTAAATATTATGACTCTATAACAATCTTAACTATTAATAAACAAATAAACTTTTGTCAATTTCCTACCAATCGATACGAACACTTAACAAACTTAGCGCATAGGAAACGAAAAGGGCTCCCTTAAAATATATATATATATATATATATATATATATATATATATATATTAGGGTGTCCCTTATTTACCAATGTTTTTTTTTTCGTTGTGCCGCCCCCTAGATCTTTAATTTATGCTAAAAAATGAAGATTCTACTCGGAAAAAGTAAGAAAAAGACGTTTTAAACCGTGCCTATTTTGCAAAACGAGATTTTAGTCCACGTATACGCATTATACTCAATCTAACGTATTTCATTCCTCTACTATGTTAAAAAAGAGCTTTAAACAGTTCAACTATTAGATTTTTTTATGTAAAATTTGGCATAAGAACGAAGTTTTACTTATTTTAGATCAAAACGTACATATAGTAAGGTAAGAGACACTTTTGCATTAATTAAGGTCAGTTTTTAAATTATTTTTTGCTTTTTTGATTAATAATGAAAGTTATTTATGATTTGCCTGATTATTTTGAGTAATAATTTTCAAAAAATAGACATAAAAATTCACAACAATTATAAATTAACATATTTTGTACATTATGAAATTTCTAAGATTGTTTTCAAAAACAATTTTTGTTTACAATAGTTGGTTTAAGCGTATGATAATATTTTTTTATAATATTAGGGGTAACCGGGAGTAAATTGGACCCATGGGACAAACCAGACCAGCATTACTTTATATGAATATACGTAAATATTAGAAGATTAAAACTACATAAAAAAACTTTAGCAATAGAAGTAATTCAATGTAACAATATTAAAATCTTATTGGTCAAATAAAAATTTACTATATTTTTACATAAAGTGATGCCAGTCCGATTTCCCCGGGGGTCCGATTTACCCCGATTTCCCCTACCTTCGATGTATTCAAGTTTTTAATTAATTTATTAAAAATTTTTGCATTATTAAACCGTTTTTACATATTTAGAAACATTTTAATAATCTAATTAACGTTATCAGATCTTAGGGTGAAATCAGATGGAGCGGAAAATAGACGACGGAACGTCACAAAACATTCATTCCGTTGCCTTGTTTTCCGTCAAATTTTTTCCCTATATTCACATGGCGCGGAATGTAGCTGAAAAATTGTTAAAAATAGCATACAAATGTATCCGCGAATTTTAAATTAACAACAAAAATGTTAAAAAAGTTGGAAATAATCACCTATTGTTATTGTAATGAGATTCTTTTTTTATAAAAATAAAATATAGTTTGTTATTATAACCAAATATTTCAATTAACATCATTATTTTTTAATTATAAAATTGCTAATCAACGTCACAGAACTTCTATTCCACTCCATGTGAATATAGGGAAACAAATTTGACGGGATAATAGAAGCGTCACAGACTTTTTGAAATTGTTTAAACAAATAGTTAACCAAAATAGAATTTAAAAGTTTGATTGAAATTAAAAGTACAGCTATGGAAAGCAAATTAAAAATATTACGTGAGGTTATTGAAGCACTAATAATTTTTTTAAACAAAATAAAAATTGATGTCGTCTATTACGTCGTCTTTACTCCGTTGGCGGAATACAAAGATGCGGAATTGAGGTTCTGTGACGTTCCGTCGCCTATTTTCCGCTCCATTTGATTTCACCCTTGGGTGAAATCAGATGGAGCGGAAAATAGGCGACGGAACGTCACAGAACCTCAATTCCGCATCTTTGTATTCCGCCAACGGAGTAAAGACGACGTAATAGACATCAATTTTTATTTTGTTTAAAAAAATTATTAGTGCTTCAATAACCTCACGTAATATTTTTAATTTGCTTTCCATAGCTGTACTTTTAATTTCAATCAAACTTTTAAATTCTATTTTAGTTAACTATTTGTTTAAACAATTTCAAAAAGTCTGTGACGCTTCTATTATCCCGTCAAATTTGTTTCCCTATATTCACATGGAGCGGAATAGAAGTTCTGTGACGTTGATTAGCAATTTTGTAATTAAAAATAATGATGTTAATTGAAATATTTGGTTATAATAACAAACTATATTTTATTTTATATAAAAAAGAATCTCATTACAATAACAATAGGTGATTATTTCCAACTTTTTTAACATTTTTGTTGTTAATTTAAAATTCGCGGATACATTTGTATGCTATTTTTAACAATTTTTCAGCTAATTAATATTTTGCTAATTAATAAATATTTATATTTTTGATATAAGTTAAAATAATTCGTTTGTATAATGATTGTTACATAAATATATTGTTTCTGATTCCATGAAATGTAGCCGAAAAATATTTATTAAATATTTTTTGAAACCTTTCGTAAAATATTTCTGTAATATTTATTTATTCAATATTACGATAAAAACTTTTCAATGGGTATCTTAGAAATATTTTTAAAATATATCATAAAATGTTTTGTTGCAATATTTCTAATATATTTCAAGAAACATTTCATTAAATATTTTCGAAAGATTTCGTAAAATTTAACTATGAATTTTGTAAAATTTAATTGCAAAATCTATTGTATAATTGTAAAACTTTACATGAAATATTTCTTGAAACATTACATATATAAGAATTTTATTTGTTATAATTTATGACAAATAGACAAAAAAGCAAGAAAAAAAATTTAAAACATGTTTTTTTGCTATATAGTAGCATTACCAATATGCTATGTATTTCTATATTTACATTTATCAATGTTTTCATCTGTACATAAAGATAAACATAAAATGTTATAAACATCCATTAAGGTTAAAAATACTTTTTATAAGCGTTTTTTCTTTATTAATAATATTTATGTTAAAAAAACGTTGCTAAGTGCTTTAGTGCAATGCTTTCTCATAGAACATATTAAGTTTGAGAAATTTGATTTTATTTTTTAAAATGTGATTTTAATGTAATATTCTTACTATCTGCATAAAAAATGACTAAATATTTAAGGAAATTATATATTTGAAAAAAGGCTATGTTTTTTACAATGTGATTTAAATGTAAATATTCTTACCAACTGTATCAAAGACTGACTTAAGATCTAAGGAAATTATATATTTGAAAAAAGTACATGTTTTTTACAATTCTTTTTAAATACTTGAAAAAGACAACAAAATGAATTGATTAAAACAAACATTTAGCTATATATTTATTTTTCTATTCTACCACCTATCCTACGGTTTTTTCTCTCCATGTAACCATAGGGGGGACAAAAATCCGTGAAATGGAAAGAAGATGCTTGCGTATTGGGTCGCGTAAACATAAACATAACCTCTTTAAAATTGTAGCTCATACAGAGCGATTTTCTACAATTGATTTTAAAATGAATGAAGTAGATTTGTATTTATAATTTAATTATTTTTGTTTATTTACTTCGTATCGCAACTCGCTTTTCCATTCTACATTGAAATAGAGAATAGAATTCTATTCTTCGCATGAAACTTGCCGAATGGCGCTGATTGGTTGTTTCTATTATGCATCCTCTATTCCCCACACAGCATGAAATATTGCAGTGAAACTTTCACTGAAATATTGTGCTGAAATATTGTCACAAGATTGCAGCAATCTTGTCTTAACATTGCTAAGAGGTTTCATGAAACATTTCAGTGTGATATTGCTGCAAACTTGCTACAAGGTTACAGGAAATAATTCAAGCAATATTGCAAGGAACCTTTCATGAAAGGTTGCAGCGAGGTTTCTGCAAGGTTTTATAAAACATTTCATGAAATATTGCAAGAAACCTTTCATGAAAGGTTGCAGCGAGGTTTCTGCAAGATTTTAGAAACAATTCATGAAATATTGCAAGAAAACTTTCATGACATGTTTCAGCGAGGTTTCCAGCAAGATTTAGAAAACATTTCATAGAATATTGCAAGAAACCTTTCATGAAAAGTTGCAGCGAGGTTTCTGAAAGATTTTAGGAATATTTCATGAAATATTGCAAGAAACCTTTTATGAAAGGTTGCATAAAGATTTCCAGCAAAATTAAGAAAACATTTTATAAAATATTGCAAGGAACCTTTCATGAAAGGTTGCAGCAAGGTTTCTGCAAGATTTTAGAAATATTTCCTGAAATTTCGCAAGAAACCTTTCATGAAAGATTGCAGCAAGGTTTCTGTAAGATTTTAGAAATATTTCATGAAATATTGCAAGAAAACTTTCACGAAAGGTTGCAGCGAGGTTTTCAGCACGATTTAGAAATTATTTCATGGAATATTGCAAGGAACCTTTCATGAAAGGTTGCAGCGAGGTTTCTGCAAGATTTTAGAAATATTTCATGAAATATTGCAAGAAACCTTTCGTGAAAGGTTGCAGTGAGGTTTCTGTAAGATTTTAGAAACATTTCATGAAATATTGGACGAAAACTTTCACGACATTTTTCAGCGAGGTTTTCAGCAAAATTTAGAAAACATTTCATGGAATATTGCAAGGAACCTTTCATGAAAAGTTGCAGCAAGTTTTCTGCAAGATTTTAGAAATATTTCATGATATATTGCAAGAAACCTTTCATGAAAGGTTGCAGCGCGGTTTCTGTAAGACTTTAAAAACATTTCATGAAATATTGCAAGAAAACTTTTATTACATGTTTCAGCGGGATTTTCAGCAAGATTTAGACAACATTTTGATAGAATATTGCATCGAACTTTCTATGAAAGATTGCAGCGAGCTTTCTGCAAGATTTTAGAAACATTTTATAAAATATTGCAAGAAACCTTTCACGAAAGGTTGCAGCGAGGTTTCTGCAAGATTCTAAAAACATTTCATGAAATATTGCAAGAAACCTTTCACGAAAGGTTTCAGCGAGTTTTCCAGCAAGATTTGGGGAACTTTTCATGGAATATTGCAAGAAACCTTTCATGAAAGATTGCAGCGAGGTTCCTGCAAGATTTTAGATTCATTTTATGAAATATTGCAAGAAACCTTTCATGAAAGGTTTCAGTGAGGTTCCTAGCAAGATTTGGGGAACATTTTACGAAATATCACAAGAGACCTTTGATGAAAGGTTGCAGCAAGGTTCGTGCAAGATTTTAGAAACATTTTACGAAATATTGCAAGATACCTTTTATGAAAGGTTTCAACGAGGTTTCCAGCAAAATTTGATGAATATTTTATGAAATATTACGAGGTATATTTTGTTAAAAGTTGCAGTAAGATTTCTGCAAGGTTTTTGACAAGATTTCTAAGATATCACAAAAAATATTGCTATGTACATTTCGCCAATGGTTATTACCATATTTTTGGCAATCTTTATAAAATATTCCAGAGAAGCGTTTCACAAAAGTATCAGCAAAGTTTCATGAATAATTTCAAAATGTAATTGCAGCAAACCTTTCATAAACAGTTTCAGCAATAATTGCGCAAGTTTTTATAAAAGATTCTAAGAGTAGTCCAGATTCGCTGTTCTTGTCTTATATTTGGTTTCCTGTTATTTACTCAAGTATTTATTGCTGTAGTTGTATTGTAAACGGGAAGTTGAGCGCAATAAGTATGCTATTATTATAAATATTTATGCGTAGGGTAAAAAAATCCATCGAATTGTTATTGAAAAAAGTAAAGAACGCATAAATATTAGAAACGAAACTTTTTATTTTAATATTCTCTACTTCTCTCAAAAACGATGCTGAGGAATTTTTTCTTCTTGTGCACAAATATTGATAATAATACTATTGCGCTCAACTAGTAATTTATAGATACAACGATTGATACTTAAGCAAATAAGAAAAACTTTATTACACAAGGATAGAAAATCCTGCCTACTATTAAATATTACTGCAGCAAGCTTTTGGCAAGATTTAAGAAATATTTTACAAAATATTGCAGGAAACCATACGGAAAGGTATGAGCGTTGTTCGCGGCAAAATTTGGGAAAAATTTCATAAAATATTACGAGAAACCTTTCATGAAAGATTGCTGCAAGGTTTCTTGAAATGTTGCTGCAAGGTTTTTATGAAAGGCTGCTGCGAGGTTTTTAGAAATATTTCAACCAGGTTCTAGCGCGGACATATAAATGTTGCTGCAATATCTCATAAAAGGTTGCTACGAGGTTTTCTGCAAGGTCATGGTGAGATTTTCTGAAAAATTGCTGTGTGGTTGCTTGAAATGTTTTTGCTATTTTTCCCGCAAGATTCCTGTGAGGTTTCTTGAAATGTTTCTGTTACATTTCCTGAAGGATTGCTGCGAGGTTTCCTGCAAGGTTGCGGCGAGGTGTTCTAAAAGATTGCTGCAAGGTTTTTTTGAAATGTTTCTGTTACATTTCCTGAAATATTGCTGTGAGGTTTTCATGAAAGGTTGCTGCGAGGTTTTCTGAAAGATTGCTGCGAGGTTTTTAGAAATATTTCAACCGGGTTCTAGCGCGGACATATAAATGTTGCTGCAATCTTTCATGAAAGGTTGCTGCGAAGTTTCGAAACTTTTATGAAACCTTGCAGCAACCTTGCAGCAATCTTTCATGCTGTGTGGGTCGGTAGTCTCTTTTCTACTCATCTGACTGCACCCTTACATATTTCTTTTCTTTAGGGTAAATCGTATAAATGATGACATATATTGAATTTTATGTTCAATTACAACAGTAAGCATCCATATTTCTCAAATTTTATACATTTTAAAATTTATTTATTTAATTTTATAATTTTAAAATTGTAAATCATTATTGTAATTAGGAAACAAATAAAAGATTTGACAATTTTTATATATTTTTTAGTAAAGTTTTTGAGAATTACTTGTCAATGTAAATACCAAACCTAGTAATATAATTTTTGCAAAAAAATTATTCAATACTAGAAGATGATTTAAGAAGTTTAAGCTACGTTTATTAATTTCTTTTATAAAACTGTAGGAGTATTTGAAGACTGCACAAAAATTAAAATAATGATATTGTGTTCAAATACCGAAAAAAGTAGAATTAAATAAGTTTCTTGTATCCAATTCTGTTAAAACATTGTCAGTTTGCGAAAAATGAATTGCATAAAATTGATGGTATCAATGTAAATTTGAAATATATTTTTATAGAAAATTTCTATGAAAAAATTTTTTTTTAATTAGTTTTTCATATTTCTTTTTTATTTGTAAAAGTTAAAATGATTGAACAAAATGTCTTCCTGGACTATAACCTGTAATAATTTGTATTGATCAAGTTTTAACAGAAATAGGAATCTCAAATATATAATTTTTAATTAATTTCATCGATAAAAATACTTCAAAAACTTAATTGGATAAGAGGCTGTTTTTATAAAAATATATGTCAACAGGCAATATGACGTGATATAAAAGTTTTATAATTAATCTCTAATAATTGAATAATAGTGTTTTTTTAAGAATTAAAAATCAAGTACAAAGTATTGATATTGTTGGATGAGATCAAAGAAAATATATATTTCAAAAGAATGATAAATATTTTAAAAAGACTTAAAGTAAAATTACCAGGAGATTGGAATCAAATTACAGATGTAAGATGCATAAAAATATATTTCAAATTTTCAAGAAATATAATTATTTGAAAATAAAATTCATACAGTTTCCTTAGATCTTAAGGCAGCCTTTGATGTATTGGGCAAGAATAGTTACATTTAAATCACATTTAAAAAAATAAAATCAATTAAAATATTTAACAATGTAAACTAATTAACTCCTAATATTTAAAAAAAAAAAAATAAAAATATATAAGGTGTGATGTAGTTTTTAATGTAATAAAGCATATAATATAATTTGATTCAAATTTTTATATTAATTTTTGTAAAATATTATTTTTAATATACTAACCTTGTAATAGAAATAAATATATACGTATATTTTTTTATTTGGAATATTTGAAATTCAAATATAAAAATTTAAAAAATAAATAATTAACTTTTAATTTTTATTTCAAATATATTTGAAAAAAGTATATGTTTTTTACAATTCTTTTTCAAAACTTCAAAAAAGTCAACAAAATGAATTGGTTAAAATAAACACTTATAACTATATATTTATTGTATTTAAATGTAACTTACTTCATACAGTGATTGGTGGCTTCTTTTATAAGTGTGTATATTTATATACGTTGACATAAATTACATAGGGTATATTATATTTTAATTTAAATTATATTACACCTATTCTTTAATGTTTCCTATTGCAAAAATTTTATTTTAAAAATAATATTATTAGCTGTAGAGCTATGGATTCGTAATCTCGAGATCACAAGTTTCAAGGCTGATACAAGCACCACTGTACGTTGCGTGTGCTTTGTTCACAAACGCACTGACGATCTGCGTCGCTAATTAGCATCGCAATAATAGCTGAAATACAGCGACGTTACATAAAATTTAAAAAAAGTCAAGTATATTGTTCTCGTTTTGATTATAAAATACCGACATTACAGGTTTCTACATTTATCATTCTTAATCCAAAAATTGTAAAAATATCCCATTATGATTTGGAAAAAAAAGTTTCTTTCAGCGATTATGAAAAATAAATTCGTAAGCTTTTTTGGCAACAACAAACAACATATTTGTATGCTTATCTGAAGTTTTTATAGCGACAACAAACAATAAATCTGTATGCTTTTTATAAGCTTTTTTTAGCAACAACAAATAATAAATCTGTACGCTTTTATAAGCTGTTTTTTAGCGACAATAAATAATAGATCTGTACACTTCAGCGACAATAAGAAATGAATTTGTGAGCTTTTAAAGCTTTTAATGCAGCCATATATTTTTATGCTGGTCTCAAGGCCAGAAATCTTTTATTAAGATAAATATGTAAATAAATTACCTATGAATATTAAGCTAAATTCATTTTGTCATTTATAATTTACTTTTGTAATTAAAAAGATACAATATATAAAAATAAAAATATTATATATTCATCTGAATAAAGGAAACGCAGAGAGGAAGCTTTATATTATCAATTAGTTACAGTTACAATTATAATAATAAAATATTACTTAGTATAATTATATTTAATTACTTATCATTGTTATTATAAGAATAGATTATTATTAAGAACAAAAATATTTTTTTATTACTAATTACTAAAACATAATATCATAGTGAGGGAGAGAGCATAATGAGGGGGGCTATAAAAATTGAGGGGGGGCATATTAATGGGGGCTATAAAAATTGAGGGGGGGCATATTCAGGGGGGGCTATAAAAATGGAGGGGGCGAGGGGGGCTGAGGGCGGCCTTAGTTACATTAATTTTGAAATGGCCATTTAAAAGAAGAATTACAACATAATTTGAGGGGGCTGTACGGACAGACATTTCAGGGGGGCTGAGGGGGGGTCGGTTGAATCTTGTCCTACGACTATATATGTATGTATTTGTATTTCAATATAAGATTCTGTTTAAAATAAAAAAACGATGTACTTCGCGATTTTCTTTCTTGATATCGTGATATAAGAATAATAATAGGTCGAATGTTATGTTGTAAACATGCGTATATATATAAAAAAACTAACTAGTGTCAGTACATATAGAGCGGGAGGGGGGCGGTAAAGTGAAGGGTCTTATTTTATAATTTATATTAAAGGATTCTAGTATATATTTCGGCGTGTTTTATAAGTAGAGCAATAGCTATGATTACTAGTATTATGGCTATGGTAATGCTGGTATATGTTATGATGGATTCCATGAAGGGAATAATATGTATTACGTATACTATTATTAATGGTTAATCGGCGTAATTATATTGTACTAATATAGAAATAGCAATACTTAAAATTTAATATTCCAAGTTATTCCCTTAGGATGTGGGGTTTGCAAAACGTATCAAGGAATAAGGATGTAATAACGTAAAATAGCTAAAGTAAAACAATATTATCCCTTATTTTCAAATCGTACTTATTTAGTAATTATTTATATCTATTAACTAAATACGGTTATTTGAAAATATATTAACTTTAGATTTTTTTGTTAATGTCTATTCGTCCGTTCTTATAGTTGAGGTATCATTTAATTATTGGTAAAGAAAATTATGCGTGAATACATGTATATATATATTTTTAAATTTTTAAATTTTTTTATTTTTGTGAATTAATGGTTTTGTTTATTAATTATTTATTATTATATTTAATTTATTATTACTTTCTTCTATATTTATGTAGTTTTTATATGATCAAAGGAAATTAAATTTTATTGTTAAATTCTCATTTATGTTTTGAATGATTAATTAAAATGATTAATTAATTTGATTAGTTAATTATTTAGTTAATTATTTATTTGTTTAATCAAAATAATTTATAATTTTCGACTTAGCGCAGAAGGAAAGACTTATTATGGAGGGGAGGGTGTCCGTTTTGCTGTTTATGCTTTTATCGTATATGGTATTTGAGGAAAGGGGCTTACGACTTGCTGTAGGTGCTACTGTACTCTATTCGAGCAGGTAGAAGTGTCTTTTTGTTCACTCTTACCAATGTGAGTCATATAGTTGTGATATATAAATATATATAAGTACTTCAGAAATATAAATATCATATAACTCTGCTAGTTTTAAACCTCCCCCCCCCCCATGACCAACGTGCCATTAGGTAACGGGTTTCCATATACCAACATGATAGATCCTAGATTCATCGAAATCGTACTAGCAATAAAGCAAGAAGATAACAAATCGATAGGCGAGGCATTGAACGCTCTCTGCGAAAACCTTTTAACGGGAACAACCCTCGACAAAGATATAATTACAGAAGATGAACTAGACTCTTGGCTTAAAGACCTAAAATTTTAAAAATAATCACTTTACAGCCCCCCGTTTTCGTTTCTGTTAATAAAAATTCATGATTCCTCTCTCCCTTGCTCCTATTATTACAAATCAAGTCACCCAATTATTAGACGAATTTCACCTAAGGGCTACCGCATACGAAGCCTGGATAGAAGAGACGGAAAGCGTCATTGTACTTCATCAGGACATTATCGCCGATTTAAGAACCAAAATATTCACACTTGAGAAAAAGGTTAGAGAACTGTCTGCAAAGGTTGCGCTCTCACGACATTGGGTATCAGACAGAACGCAAAAATTGGAAGATCGCATAATAGTAACTGAATCAGCGGTGATAGATCTAATTAAAGACTTCGAACGATTACAAATTCGCAAGAATAGGAAAGGAAAAGGGGAGAATAAAAGCAATCTATGAACCCAGTCCCAACACACGAGTTGTTAGCAAAGCAGACCTTCCAAAGGTTAGTTGCATTAAACAACCGGGTATCCCACTTGAGTTTCTTGGCCCAAGGAATAGACGAAATTCTAGAACTTCACGAAACCACTCTACTAGAGCTCGAAGAAACAACCCATTCACTCGAGATCAAAAACCATTTTTGGTCCGATCGACAAAAAAACTTACACCGTTGGACCCGAAATAAAATTTTAGAGTTAAATAGCCGCTTAGATAGAATGAGCAAAGAGATTGCCAGTCTGACCGTCAACTTTTTAAAGCTTTCGCTTTATAACTAAATCTAAATGAGCAGGACTCGAAACAATTGGAAACGAATTCTCGAGAAGAGAACAAAATTTGAACAAGCACTAAAAACGAAACTAGATACAGACGAAATAATATCTACAAAACGCGAGATATCAATAGGTAAAATAGCCTTTGGGAATATACCTGGATTCACGCAACCATGTGCCGCTCTCATAGAAAACGAGTTAGAATTAGAGGTAGGAAGCTCCATACCAATTTCTAACTTTTCCACAGCCATCGAACTAGCCGATCTAGTAGGTTGTACAGGTAATTGCGAGTATTGCAGCTCCACAATCTCCCCAATACAACAACTTCAAACCCTAGTATATTCACTTCCCAGCCTATGGTAGAAGACAACCCAGCCATGGCAGAACAGATAGCCAACTTAACACATCACCAGAACATCACTGATGCACTACTCAATACTATGGGAGAGTGCGTGGCGATGCAGCAGGCGTTATTACATATACCGCTTTACGATGGGAAAAATATGTCGCTTAGAACCTTTTTACAGGATATAGAAGACGGCCTTAGCATTTGTCCAGAAGGTATTCATAATGCCTTCTTAAATAGCGTTATTGCAAAGCTGCGCGACACCGCTAGAGACGCTGTCAATAGAATAGAAATCGCTTCCGTCAACGATCTTAAGGATGCGTTAAAGGAATACTTTTCCACAAAGAAAACGTACTACCATTATACCGGAGAGATCCAGGCAATAAGAATGCGTAGGAACGAAACCGTTATTGAATACTACAGCCGATTGAAGAAATTATTAGAAGAAGCCACAGCTTCACTTAAAGAGAAATTCACGGCAGCACAGGTACCTAGCATATTAGTAATGTTAGAAGGACTCGTACTAGAATCCTTCAAAAGAGGATTATTGGATGACATCCTGTTCGCCGTAAGTGCACAAGAACATGAGACATTGGCTGCAGCATTAAAAGCTGCACAACGCTTTGAAAGAGACTTGATCTCTTCACACGATAAAAGGGGATCTCTTCACGTCATCGAGACGGATCAATCAAAGGAAAAATCACCTCGACAAGTCAAGTTCGACGAAGATAATAATAAACAGTTTTGGAGATCACAATCACCGGGTAAAGACGAGTACGAACATAGGTCGTACTATCGTAGTAATTCACCAGCACGCGATGACCGTGGAAGATACGGGCAAGACTCTTACAGAAGAGCCAGCCCAAGAGCACAAAGCCCTGTAGACTACTTTAACAGGAAATACAATACGAATAATAGAAATAACGCGTATTCTTCCAAAAGATATGGTAATAACTATGGTAACCGAAACTTTAACGAATACAGAAGGGACTCTAGATGAAACATTTCCAGGGCACCCAATAATTATTTGGACACTAGAGCGCGCTCACCTACTCCAACTAGATATGCGCCTCCAGTACACTACCCCTATATGCAACCAATGCCACCTATGGGTCCGACGCCATATCCGTACCAATATCCGTATATGCCGCCGTATCAACCACAATACCCATCCATGACGTATCAACAACCAAGACCACGAGAGTCTTTAAACTCATTGCCTGCTCGCCAGACGGACGCCTCGACGAGCAAGCCCAATCTGGAGCGTCCACTAGCAGTTAAGTTCATAACTGCAACAGATTTGCAAGAGGGACCAGTCATAGGGGAACAGGACCAATAATTATGCTAAAGGCTCCAGAATTCAAAAAGGCAACAGAATTCTTAATAGACACTGGAGCCGAGATCAACTTGATTCACGTGAGCGCTCTGCAACCCAGGACACTCATTGCAGTGCATGAAGCTATGAGTATCACTGGAATAATTACGGACTCCTTCAATACTGCGGGTTCAACAGAGATAACACTCTTCGACAAACCGATAAGGTTTCAAGTTATAACGGGAAATCTACCGATCCCAGCATCAGGGATATTAGGGGTCGATTTTCTAAAAATTGAATCAGCGGAAATTTCATTCCACCGTAATGCTATGGTAACTTCATCAGAACCTATACGCCCTGTAAGGTTTGTGAATTATGAATACAGAGCTCCGAAGCCCACAAAGTACATCCTACAAGCCCGGTCAAAAACGCCAATCACAATTGACTTACACGCTTCTGAACTAAAAACAGGATATTTACCAAGATTAAAAACACCGGAGAATGTCTTTATAGGCGAAGCCATTGTCAATAATGACAAACAAAGATGCATCCTAATGCCTATCAACTCTTACGAAGAGGACACAGAAGTCGAGATACCACCGCAAGAGTTACAAGCCTATGATGTTTTCGAGGAATCCAAGGATTTCTTCGGTACCGAAGGATCTGAAAATGACCTTTCGGAAGCAGACAGGTTACAGGAAGTCTTGAGCAGTTTACGGCTCGAACATTTAAACAGCGAGGAAAGACAACACGTTCTTAAAATAGTCCAAGACTATCCACAGTCATTTCACTTAGCTGGAGACAAGCTACCTGCTACAGATGTACTAAAACATTGTATACCCAGAAAGGATGATGCACCGGTATTTGTAAAACAATACCGATATCTGCCAGCACATGAAGAAGAGATACATCGACAAGTGACAAAGTTATTAAACGACGACATCATACAGAATTCAAGATCACCATGTAATTCGCCACTCTGGATCGTCCCCAAGAAAAATGACTCCAAGGGTAATAAAAGATGGCGAATAGTAATAGACTACCGAGCCCTTAATGAGAAAACTATTGGTGATGCTCACCCCCTGCCTAATATAACGGAAATCTTAGATCGACTTGGGGGAGCAAAATATTTCTCGATATTTGACTTAGCTTCAGGATTTCACCAAATTGAAGTCAATGAAGCAGATAGGCATAAAACTGCCTTTAGCTCAGCAACAGGGCATTATCATTACAAAAGAATGCCTTTTGGTCTCAAATCTGCACCTGCAACATTCCAAAGGCCCATGAATTTAGTCCTACTAGGATTACAGGACTCGGAACTATTAGTTTATTTAGACGACGTAATTATCTTTGCGTCAGACTTAGATGAGCACGAAAAAAAGATACGTCGACTGTTCAATCGACTACTCGATTCTAGATTATCTCTACAACCGGACAAATGCGAATTTTTACGCACCTAAGTAGAGTACTTAGGGCATATAATTTCGGGAGAAGGTGTGAAACCCGACCCTTAAGAAGCAGTGGCAGTGAAAAACTTTCCACAACCCAAAAACCAAACAAACATCAGGCAATTCTTAGGATTAGCCGGATATTACCGTAGATTTATTGAAGGATTTTCAGCTAGGGCAAGGCCTCTTTCAAATCTATTAGAGAAAACAGTACTGTTTCAATGGACGGACAAGCAGCAAGAAAGCTTCGAAGATCTTAAAAATGCCTTATGCAGCGCACTGGTCTTACTACACCCAGACTTCGAGAAACCATTTATTTTCACAACTGCCGCATCAGACTACGCCGTAGGCGCAGTCCTCAGTCAGGGCAAAATAGGGCAAGACAGGCCCATTGCATACATGTCCTTGATGATGAAACCTGCCGGAAGAAACTACACAACAACGGAAAAAGAGTGCTTAGCAATAATTTACGCTGTGCTGCACTTCCGCCCATACCTTTACGGACGGGAATTCACACTTATAAGTGATCATGAACCAATAAAATGGATAGACTCCGTGAGACCCCCGATTCGAAGATTGATAAGATGGAGAACTCGACTCCAGGAGTACGAGTACAAATTTCTCCATAGGGCAGGACGAATGAACGTTAACGCCGACGCACTATACAGAAACCCAATACAAGAAGAAGCTGTAGTATTACCTACTTCTTCATCAGCAAAAAATAACAAACCACCGGAACCTCCAAAACCTCGAGAACGACCACCAGGAAACAAAAATAAATTTTTACCCTTGCTATCAACTTCCACCACCATCGGGAACACCATCAGCGAAAGGGTAAGAACTAGACATGCTAGTAGAGAACGTCCACCTCCTCCAGTTAACACTAAGGAAAAACGTGCTCGCTCGGCGCCACCACCAATGCAAAAGGCAACAGTAAGACCGCCAGACCTAAAGGTTGCAAAGAAGAAAGAACCCTGCGTCACCCAACGTAGAGGTACAAACACTCAACCACGGGAAGAGACTCAAGCCAACCCTATACCGTCAACCTTCTCAAACAATAACCCAAAACCTTTACGACCAGCAAAATTTTTTAAAAGGGTAGCATTTCAAACAAGTGAAGACTCAGACTCAACAAATGATCCCCCAATACCTCGCAAAAGACTAAGCGGAATCTCAAGCCTAATACCGGAAGCACTACTTACAATTAACCAAACCTCGTCGTAAGACGAACAAACAAATGATGAAGAAGAAACACCACCAAGCAAACAAACAATTATTGAGTCAGCCCCTCGAAGGAGTTCACATTCTGACGAGTCAGGATCGATGGACAAATATTGGTGGGACGAAACACTCTCTAGAAACCGACCAATAGCACGCTTAACTCCGGTGCAACCCGAACTAAACCATGGCAATGGTATACCACGCCTTGGTAATATTATAGAAGTCGACAGCACTGACGACTCTTTCACGGAGAATGACGGAGAGATCCGATATCCTCCTCCAAGAGTGTCTGATACTGTACCACCAGAGTTATTCTATCCGGAATTGATAAAAACTCCGAATAGCGTGCTGCAAATAAAGCTAATAAATGGAAGCTTGACACATAAAAAGGATAACCTCCTACACTTCACATCCGCCGACTGTGAGTTCGCTACTTCTGTAGCTAAACTATTGATAGACTTTAATCAATTAGATAAATGCGAAATGAAGGGACTCAAACCAAAACCGAGACAAGTAATAGTAACGCCAAGAACCGAGACTTTTGTATTAAACGCTATTCTCATCAATAAACACTTCGAAGTATTTTCAAAACAAGTACTTCGTAACACGCTTAAAAATCTAGCAGAGTATATAAAGAAACACGAAATAACACTTCGCATTTCTAAGCAGAATAACCTGATAGACCAAATATCTTTCTCAAAATTTTTACAAATATTAAAAGAGGCATTGAATTATTGCGAATGCCGAATCTTTATATGTTACGGTTCAACAACTGTACTACCAGACGACATGAAGGATAAAATCATAGAAGAATACCATACCAGCATGATTGGAGGACATAATGGAGTAACTAAAACCTACAGAAGAATAAGAGAAAAATTCTTCTAGAGTGGACTAAAGGAAGATGTAACTGAATACGTCTGAAATTGCCAACAGTGTCAGGAACTTAAACTGGTCTGAATTAAAAACAGTGAACCCATGATTATTATGGATACACCTATTGAACCCTTCGACAAAATATCCATCGACACAGTCGGCCCAATCCCGATCACGCCCGATGGTAATCGACATATACTGACTATACAAGATAATTTGACGAAATATTGCATAGCCGTGCCCATTAACAACACAAAGGCCGAAACCATCGCAGACGCTTTGGCACGTCACGTAATCACTCTGTACGGTTCACCACGTGTAATTCTGTCGGACAAAGCACCAGCCCTCATAGGAAAAGTAATGCACCAACTGACAAAAATATTTAAAATCCAACAAGTTACAACCTCTGGATATCATCCACAATCCAACGGCTCTCTAGAACGAAGTCACATTGTATTGACCGAATATATACGACACTATATAGAAAACTACGAAGACTGGGATAAAGTTGTGCCATTTGCAACATTTTCGTACAACACAAGCGTGCACGAATCAACTAGATTTACACCCTACGAACTGATTTTTGGCAAGCCCGCAAGAATACCAAGCTCCCTGCCCTTAGAAAAAATATATACATACTCATCTTACATAGCGGAATTAATCAATCGGCTACATGATACGTGGAAGATGACCGAGTCCCTTGTTAATTCAAAACACAGGAATAAACACTACTACGACAAAAAGGCCAAAACACATCATTACTCGCCAGGGGACTTAGTATACGCTATCAAGAAATCCCGACAAAATAAACTTGACAAAACATATAAGGGTCCATACAAAATAATTGAACTTCTAGAAAAACATAACGTTATTCTTAAAAACGAAGACCGCAAGCATCTTCTAAAACATATGGATAAAATCAAACCAGCCCATCACCAATAGAAACCTTTGTTTCAGATGACAAAAATATGGACCATCATCATAGCCTTAACAACAATTACACCGGTACTGAGCGAAAATTACATAATTCAAATTTTGTATAACAACCCAGGAATATACTACGAAAGATTACAAGATATTCGATATTCCGAGACTGACTGGAAGGTAATTGTTTTCATTGACATGAAACCCCTGCATTACAATGTCACCTTTATCAGGACAACTTTCCAAGGCCTCAGAGATAAATGCGTGCACGCCCAGGATTACCCCGAACTATGCAACACATTGGTAAAAAGAATATACTTCCTAGAAGAAGAAAACAAGCTGATAAACCAACTGCACAAGGACCTACTAGACTCAATGAGTGAAGTAGAATACCTTGAACCATCAGCCTCTGACTTACCAATAATAAAGAAGAGAAGCGCACCCTTCAGATTCGTCGGTAGTATCAGTAGGTCACTGTTCGGGACCTTTTCGGAAGAAGATGGGCAGATATACGAAAAACATATTGCCCAGTTATACAAAGAAGAAAATCAAATAGACAGGATAGCTAAGAAAGAAGCACACATAGTGCAACATAAATTAGCCTCCATCAGTACCCAGGTAGAAGAAAATAGTGTAGGTATACAAAAAACCTATGACCTTTACTTAAAAGTTATCAAGGAAATGGATGATATCAGCGGTCTATGGCATTTACTTGAATGTAATGAAACATTTTTCGGAAACCGTCAATTACATAGAGACTGTGTTAACTTTATACAAAGAAACATTTAAGACACTACAAGAAGCTGTAAACGCTGCTCGCATTGGACGTATGCATATCTCACTTATGACTACGACCACTCTACAAAAAGTAATTAGACAAATTATAGACTTACACCCAGAATATGAATTCCCTATTCCAATAGCTCACGCACGAATGGATAAACTCACGGAAATAGTCACGGTCCGCCTCGGATACAGAAACGGCAAGTTTTTAATAGAAATGAGAATCCCCATGTTATGCAAATTCCCGACCGAACTGTATGGAATACACCCCGTACCAATTCAGCAGCAACAAAATGATTACTTAGTTACAGCATAGATCGCCCCACAAACACCATACATCTCATTAAGTAACGACAAGAGAGCCTACAGCCTCTTGTCCGACCTAGACTAAAAAAGGTGTAAACACACATTACACAATAAAATATGCAAACGCATCGCACCGATATACGAATCAGATAACAACATGACATGCGAGTATTTATTACTGAACCAGCCAAGCGACAAAAATATCAATCTTTGCTCAATAAGTATAACACACAATTACAAACCATACTGGACCCATTTAAAAACAATGGACGAATGGCTCTACTCCGTTCATGGTACAAACGTGATCCAAATATTATCCCCGGGACAACAACACGAATTAGTAAAAATATCAGGAGTTGGAATACTCTAACTCAGGCCGAAATGCTCAGCACGACACAACCATATAACGCTTGCCGGACTCAAAACACTAGGGTACACGGAGAAATTCTTATACCTACCCCAAATTCACCTAAACATCACGCAAATTGACGGTAACTTCTTCAAAAAAATTTCAATATTAAACGATTCTTTAACATTCACCCCATCCAAATACACAGTAGGGAAGCTCGAATCGGAAATGAGCTTAGATCAACACTCCATCCGTTTCACCAAGATCACGTCACAATCCAGCGCCCATCGACAACACAGAAGATCATACAGATGATGAAATGAACTAACTTCACATCTGCTTACTAACCCTTACACGTTAATGAATTCCTCATGTTCACAGAGAAGGAAAAAGAAAACAGAATGATTTTTATATCGCATGTTTCGTTAAAAATCTGGATCATAGGAGCACTGATTAACATAGTATATACACAATCAAAAAAGGCACTAATAACCAACCTCGACTCTAATCCTGGGATCTACTTCCACTACCTTGGACCAATACTAGACCAGACGGATCAATGGACACTCGCTGTAAGGATCAACCTCCTCGAAATTAGTCATGGGACTATTAAGACACAAGAAACAATAAATAACCTGACCAGCACGTGTGACAGGACAATCATGATATGTCAATTGTATCACACTCAAACGAGACAAATAGGTCGCCTCCTGGACCAAGTGGATAGTCTATTGTCAACTATCGACCAAATATCACTACCAGGAGAGACTGACGGAACTTTTACCACAATCGTCAATAGGGTGAATACAGAACTTGAAACGTCTCGAGAAGTAGCAAAGAAACTTAAGGACGTCAACGGTTACATACAATTCAGAAGAAACGACTCGCTCGCACATACAATCACTGATTATATAGGAGCGACCGAGCCGAGGTTGGCAAAAATAAAAGAATTTTTGGAATTGTACATCAATCTGTATAAAATAATAATAGATGTAATAGAGACAGCCCAGATGGGACAACTAAATCCTAAACTCATTGACATAGAAGGCTCCAACCGTATAGCCCAGTATATACAACTAGAACCATATGAAAGGATAGTCATGCCACAACCGTTTTCGAACGTATTTAACAAGATAATATTCTGTAAACCATGGAGGACTCAGGACAATATACATATCAAAATAGGAATACCACTGTACAGAGACGACGGCCTAAAGCTCTACAAGATACACCCCATTACCGTATCAACGACATCCATCCAAATCATACCACGAGGGGAATACATATCAACACCAACAGAAGGAACAAATTACACGTTATACGAAGAGAAAGACATTAACAAATGCGTCAAAATCAAGGAAACAATGTACTGCAACATACCAAGAATAATGAACTCAGGAAACAGTTGTGGAACCCAATTGTTAACTAACTCACCCGCGGAAAAATGTCAAATAAAAAAAACGTGACTAATACAAACCACGTGGACACACCTTCAAGATACCAATGCCTGGATCTTTTCCGCACCAAAATCAGAGAGTTTGCACATAATCTGCTGGAATAACGACGACACAAACGTAGAAATTCACAGAATAGGAATTGTGGAAATACAGCCAGGTTGCCAAGCTTCGACTACATATGCAACTCTAACACCATCAATGAAAGAAAACAAACTGAAAGAATATTCCACGTATACAAACAAAATAAAATCCACGGATATAAATGAAACCAAGGAGATCAACTTAACATACTTGACAATCACTAGAATGGCATTGATAACAACTGTTGGCTTAATCATATCATGGATTATCAACAGAAAAATAAAATACAACTGCACCTCACAGACAGACGACATCGAAAAACAACAGGAACTCATACCTATCAACTGACCGCAAAATGAGACTGAAAAATAGAATGAAACAACAACCCCCAACGAACTAGACACTACTAACGAACCGACTAAGATAGACCCTATATACGATACAGTGTCTCCCCAAAACAAGTTCTCAACTAAAAAAAAAAAAAAAAATAATTATAAAAGGGAGGCACATCTCTTCAAGAAATTAATTACCTAACACTAATGCATGCATTTTATCTGGTTATACAAAATGCACCATGTTTCAGTACCTCAAGTTGACAACACCTTGGCCACAATCTTACTAACATCGACATCCATCGCAACAAACAACATAACGAGACAATATGTACTTCTGGATGACATCAGAAAATGCTTCAAGAGTAACGACGCCATGTTCTACCCGCAACCAACTAAAATCCACACCGAGCCTACTTGCGAGTCAACCCTCCGAACCGCCACCTCACCAAATGAATTCAACCGATGTATCATCTCAACCTATAATGACACAAAAACGACCTTCGAACTACTGGAAACGACTAAAGAATGGATCTTTTCCACACCCATGACTGAGGAAATCAAGATCACCTACAATCAAAATTACAACGAGACTACAAAAGGGATTGGAATCATATGGATCGCGCCAGAATGCATCCTAACTACACCATATACAGCTAAAGGGAAAAACAACTACAAGAAAAGGAGGACAGCACTTTAACTCCACCCTGCACCTCAGCATAACAAAACGCATCAGCATACCACCACTCTACTACATGATCCTATCAATAACGGCTACGATCATGGGCATCACTACATGAACAACGTGGGAAAGTAGTAACCAGAAAGTACCATTCTTTCGATCATTCTTAAATTTTCTGAGCATAATGAATATGGTAAAAACAACAGTTCAAGCCTACCTTGGTACATGTGCCCCTCTTTAGGTAGCTGTTTGACTATTTTTAAGGTAAGTGTAATTTTCACCTCAAAATAACACATTGAAAATGGTCAAACAGCTACCTAAAGAGGGGCACATGTACCAGGGTAGGCTTAAACTGTTGTTTTTACCATATGTATTATGCTCAGAAAATTTGAGAATGATTGAAAGAATGGTACTTTTTTATAGCTCAAGAAACACACGTAGAAAAATATAAAAAAAGTATCATTTTTTAAGTATAAAATTATATACCGTAAGTACCAATTTTCCAATCAATACTAAAATTTAATTACATATTCTGCTACAAGAAACGAGTAATTTAAGCACTTATTGAAGTGTGTGCCACTCCAGAAACTTGTATTATAGACTTTTCAATTGTTGTCAGGTTGACATCTTAAAATTAAAAAGTTCCAGAGATATCTTCATATATATATAAAATATGTTATAATATTAATTTATGACAGCACGTAGCACAGTGGTCTCTTTTTGAAAAAAGCTGGCCAAAATTATAAAAGCTCGTTTGATCGTGGCAAGAGGAAGTATATGTATGTTTTGACGGTTACTGAACTCAAAAATGAAGTGAAAATACAATTTTTCCTCTTAAATATTATAGATACTAATTAGGCAATATTAATTGACATATTAACCCTATAAAAGTATAAAATTTATTCCATGCTTCTTACACCATGCCTTTTTTGTGCACATGCGTGCACGCGCTGTCCACACACGCATCCATATGTGTGTATATATATATATATATATATATATATATATATATATGTATATATATATGCTATATACTTATGCATAAATCCAATACTTTTCAATAGGATAATCAAATAAGCTAATATGCAATGTATATTCTCAAGTTTAAAAATTTTATTTAAAATTTATTATTATTCAGTTTCGGAATCGAAAAAATCAGAACAGTCAGTTTCATTCTCAGAATACAAATTAATATTATTGATGTCAGTTAATATTGTTAAGACATCAGCAGGGATTTTTTTCTTATATTTTTTTGCTGAAATGTCTAAAAGCGATATAAATGGATCGGAATGCAATAATAATCTTTGAAAAATGTCTCTATTCGTTTCGATTCTTGAACTCTTTTGGCTAAAAGCTCTTCTGTATAATCTGCACAGCTTATGACTGCTCTCTAAAACTTCTTCAGTGAAGCAACCTATCGGATGAACACAATTTTTCACTACTGAGGCCCCATGAATTAATACTTTGTTAATTGTAGGAGGCATATAGTACCAAGAGTATAAGTTAATATACAGTTTTGCTGTTTCAAGACAATATTCATGGAAAGCTGTATAATTAATAATAAATCCACATGAGATTGTAATTAATATATTGTGGAACCTCTCTATTAATATCTTATCGATTCCTAAAATTTTAATGTAATTAAAATATTTTATTTTAGAAACGAATAGAAACAAAATTAAATAAATATTTCTACCAGTGATTTCAGCAGTCTTGACATGATTTTCAAAGAACTTTCTAGCAGTATTGCCATCATTAGAATTTCCAAATCCTGGTTTTGGAAAATCAACTTTAAGAGGAGGTCACGTATCTCTGTCCTTTTCTAATCAAATAATTGAGTTTTTTACACGAACTAACAACTTTAGCAAAAAATGAAGAGAAAGCCGCATCTCGCAATAAAAAAAGCAATATTTTCTTTGATAAGAAAGAATTAATTTTATTGCTTCGTTTTCAAGAAAACCTTGAAAAACCAAATTGTCCACCCTAACCTCTATGATTTAAGTTTTTCAAGGTTTTCTTGAAAACGAAGCAATAAAATTAATTTTTCCTTATCAAAGAAAATATTGCTTTTTTTTATTGCGAGATGCGGCTTTCTCTTCATTTTTTGCTAAAGTTGTTAGTTCGTGTAAAAAACTCAATTTTTTAATTAGAAAAGGACAGAGATACGTGACCTCCTCTTAAGTGATAATTCTTTTAAAAATTTATTTTGAATTTTTTTTCCTAGCTTGCATTAAAGGTTTTGTACCATCTTTTTCTGTTGCCTAAAATTAAAAGTATAATGTAATTCTGAACGGTTTCGGATTATAATTATACAATTATATTATAGTGTACAATAAAAAATAATTCCTTTTTAACATTTTCGATATTAATTTTAATATTAAAAAAGACTTACTCTCCACTTTTTAAAATCTAGCCTATAAGAAATGTGGAGCAAACAGTCGAAAAATGAATGTATGAGTGCAAAATCGGAAGACTGAATTGAAGTGAAGCTTGATTTTCTTCTTTGGTTGAAATCTTTTTCATATCGTTCATTTCAGAAATTATTATTCCACAAATATAACAGCTCATACTAGAAGAGTTCGTCAAAGCGTGGGACACCTAAAAATGAAGTTATGACGTACTGCTATAAAGTGCTTTTAAAAATTAATAGTTATATAAAATTTCTTTTAAATACCTTACTGTCAACCATAGTGAGATGGATCGAATATGAAATTTTAAAACCATTTTGATTATAAGGCATTAAATATAAAATTTGATTATCTATAACTAATTTTTCTTGTTTTGAAATTTCATTTAATTCACGAAGCCATTGCATTCGTACTGGTCGACAAAAACGAGTAGAGGCTGGTCTGGGATTCTCCCATAAAATTATCTCGACATTAATATTTTTTAATTGTAATGGTACTATTGATGTTAAAAATAAACTTTCATCCTCTACATTAGATTCATTCCATGACTGTTTATAATTAGAGTGTCCAGAGCTACCATCAAATCCATATTTTAAAATTAACAAATATTCCTGTCCACAGGGAGTAATCGAGTCAGACAAACATAAAGCTTTTAGAAGTCTTTCACTAATGTGATCTAAAAGAGATTGTAACGGAACTTCACAAATTTTTTCAGATTTTATTATATCTGATGGGTACGTTTCTTTTTTTGCAATTAAAACCCTTTTATAACTTGGGTAAATGTTGTAATTGCGTTTTTTCGGTCCATAGTACATTGAAAGATATTGTCTCTTACTAAGATTATTATTAATTATAAATGCAGCAGCTTCTTCGGGTGTATATTTTTGTTGATTACCAGGATTCTGATTAACATTTTTCCAATTCTTTAATATTTTATTTGAGTGACTTCTGAATAATATCTTTTATCAGTTTTGCTCCTGATTCATTGCCCTCTGATCGTAAACTCATTCAAGCTGCTACGCAAAGCTTATCTGCATTATTTGAAAGTCGCAATTCTTCTGTCTTCCGTCTTTTACTCCGATCACTGCTTTCACAGAAGCTTACAACTTTTCTACCAATGTTACTATTTTCTACAAGAATAAATACATTTATTTTTATTTCTTACTAATAATATTCAGTATGAATTTTTAATAAATAAAATTGAAAAATATTGAGCTTATAAAAAATACTAATTATTTTAGTTACAATTCAAAATTAAGAAAAGGGTCAATTTTATGTTAGGAAATATTATATCTGTTCTAATTAACAAACGTGAGTGACAAATCTGAAAAAAATCTACTAAAAGCGTTTAGTTCTATTAGAGATTATTACATAATCTATTTTTTTTCTATATTTATGCCTGTTGTATTTTGCAGTAGTAGTGCACTAAAAAAAAAATTTACTAACAAAAAAAATTTTTTTAATTTTCCTTCTTTTTTAAAAGTTGAGATATATTTTTATGTATCTCAACTTTTCAAGCCTAAGAAATATTTTTTTATATAAAGAAATATTCTTTTGAAAACATGAAATATTATTTTTACGCATAGAAATAATTTGTTACAAGTAAATTTAAAATATTAATTCAAAGAAATATTTCTTAAAAACAGTTAAAAATTAATTTTCTGTGATTATTGTTGTAAATAATTGTTGTAAAAAATTTTTTTTAACTGAAGTGTAGATTCAAACAAATATTTTATTGAATCTAATTGATTTTATATGTTGACTGTATGAACTTGCTGCTACATTTTAATTTTTGAAATAGGTTTGTCGGAATTATGAACTAATTTGTTTGATTTAAAAATTACCTCTTTGGATTTAAAACGTTATTCAATGTAAGATATTTTTTCGTTTTTATGTAACAATCATTTTAAATTAATATCAATTATTTTTATTCAAAAAAATGTCGGTATTGTTTTAAAGAAAGTTTTACTGACTTTCAACACTATTTCCAAAGAAAGGAATTTCTTAAAGTTAATAAAATATTTTTCTAAATTCAAACATTTTTTTTTTTGAGTCAGAATAATATTTTCTTAATAAATATTTCAAGGTTAATTTTTTTGAATTCAAAAAATATTTAATTGATTTAAAAATTGTTTATCTTTGATTCAAAGAAATACATTTCTTTAAACCGTATTTCTTAGATTCAAAAACACCGTCTTTAAGTCAAAAAAATTTTTTTCTTAGTGTGTAAATCAATATTGTATAAAAATTTTATAATATTACATCTACCTATCTTAAAACCATTATAAGGTCTTACTTACTTGGAGAAGCAGATTTATTACAATCAAATACGATTTCTTTATCTAGTCAACTTTTATTTTGATTAAGAAATCGACTGTTCATACGATTACTTTCGTTCCACTTGATGTAATATTTATTGAAAAAATTTGTTAAAAGAGAATATTTTACGCTCTGAATTAAAGTGTCATCATTGAAGCATTAAATTTTTGGATTATTAAATCAAAGATTTCTTCTTGTTTTTTATTTTTAGATTGTGCACTACTTTGAATGTAGAAGTTATGTATTTCCAAACGCTTTATTCGACGCATGACAATATCTACTTCAGTAATAAATAAATTTATACTATTATTGTGTATATATTCTACTCAATTATTCTTTCAATTAGTACTTACATGCGTATTTCACTTTTATTTATTTCAATTAAAAGAAATAATATGTGCTACGATATTAAAATTTTTAGCTTAAAACTTTGCTTATTGCACTCTGTAAATGTTATTCTATAATTATTCTATTATTATTCTATAAACGGTATTTAGTATTCGAAATTTTCAAACGAGCTTGGTTAGTATACGCAGTCAGATAAAGTTCACATGAGCCTTATAAGAGGGCGCTCGAAACATATTTGAACTTATAGAGTATATATATTTTTTGCTTAAAAATCGATATTATTCGTTTTCTTTATTATAAATCATTATTTTCACCTTTTAACATAAAACTTAAGAAGAATTTCTAAAAATTCTTAGAAAGGGCGTATTTTATATTAATTTTTGACAAGCTTATAAAATTATGTTCATTTCAATTAATGTGACTATTTTAGACATTCTACATTTTTTTTACATTTTGCGTTATATATTAAAATAGGGCAAAAAATGATAGAATTGACGATATATTGATCTACAAAGGTCGCACGTTAAGTTGATATTATTAGTTATTTTTATTGTGTAAACTTTTAGTTTATAACCCATATTATGTCAGAAATATAGCAGTTAAAAGATATTTCGTTAAATATATCATTTATTATGTGCATCATTTTAAATAATTACGTAAAAAATAAAAAAATAAAATTAATACAAAAATTCATTAAGTTAACAGCTCTGTCAAGAAAGAAAAAATTACTCTAATTATAATGTAATCGCATTTTTAAATGTTCTATTTAATATACCTTGAAAACATCAGACTAATTCGAGAGAAAATGAAACTTCAAAAATTGACTTCTGGCCAGCTTTTTTCGAAAAGAGACCACTGTGCGCAGCCGGCTGCCGGCAGCTCACCCTCTCGCTATGTTGCTCCTGGCTTATCGCATTTCCAACCCACCTGCAATTCTAACTCATCTACATTTCTAGCTCACCTGCATTTTTAGCTCACCTGACTCTCAAAGTCACTAAGTTAAAAATGTAGTGAGCAAGAAATGTAGTGAGCCAGAAATGCAGTGAGCCAGAAGCAACATAGTTTATCTACTAATATATTTATTAAAAGAAAGAAGAAAAGTCCAATTTTTAAAAATTATAATGATATTCAATGTAATTTTTATTTAAAATGCGCTTCAATAAAGTTTAAATTCGTAAAATTATTTATTTTTTCAGGTAAATTTATTATTTTTCTTATCTAAAATAAAATTAGAATAATTTATATTCATTTTCTATTTTTATTAAATAAGTTAAAAATGTCATAAATTTATATAAATTCAGAAAAGATCCTTTTTTTAAGGAACAAAAAAGGTTTCATTATTTGTAATTGAGTGAGAATGAAAAAACAACTATAATTTAAAATAATTTTTTTTTCAATCTTTAATGTCTTTTATTTCGTAGGAAAAAATTACAGAGCTAGCTTCGTTTTCATTTCATATTAATATAAGTTATATAGCCATGTAACATTAACATCAAAACTTTTTTCTATCCCTATTGATAAATATATTTTTTTATATTTTTGAAATAAAATAGAATTTAAGGTGTTAAATAAATTTTTAATTTTATTTTTTCCGCTATGAAAATTGATTACAAAAATATATAATATTTAAAAATAAAACAAAAAAAAACAAAAATAGGTGTTACATCGGATTTGAACTTAGCAAAAATAGAAAGTGAGGTGCGTAAAAACTTAGTGACCACAGCCACCGCATTCGTTTGTTGAATAAGGTGAAAAGTTACATATGTTCATCACCCCCTAAAAGATTTTATTTATTATTATTCATTTGTTTGATCACTTTAATAATTTTTATTATTAAAATAAGTATCTGTTTTAAATAGAATAATGTAATTAATCAACAAATTTTTGGGACGGTTAATCGTATTGAAATAAAGCTATAAAGTATCGCGGCGAAAACAAGCTAAAGCGGGTTTGCCGATATGATAAAACAGTCCAGCAAATTTCATTATAATCGGTTTGTTCATTGTTCATTCAAACTGCGTAAGGGTATGATAAATTTTTTATAATATTAAAATCATAAAATATATAAAAAATTTATCACACCTTTACGCAGTTTGAATGAACAATAAACATACCGAATCTAATGAAATTTGCTGGGCTGTTTTATCATATCAGAAAGTTTTTTGTGGCCCAATATTAAAATCATATGATAAATTTAAATAATTGAAAAAATTATTTAACAAAACGTTAATTTTTGGGCAGTTTTTTCGAAATTGTTGTCCTTTTTCTAACATAAAAAATATAATTTTTTATTTCAAAAGTTTAATATTTCATGTAAAATTTTATCATCTAACTTTTTTTTCCTCTTACATTTTTCTCTAAAATGTATATTTAAGGAGGTATAAATAAAAAAAGGATGAAAAAAATCGTATTTTTCGAGATTTTTTCACTATTTGTTTAATAGCGAATTTAGCACAACTTTTTTGGCGCATATCGAAATTATCATAACATAATTTTGGAGACATTTAAGCAAAAATTAGCGACTATGTACGAAACATCCAAACCAAAACAGATCCCGCCTGGACTATTACTCGTAAAATATCACTCTTTAAATTCGTAAATATAAAAATATATAAATACAGGAAAATATTGAAAATCGGTAAATATAAAAATATAAAGAATAAAAATATACAAACATTAAAAATATACAAATCGATAAAATATCAAAAATATTAAAAAGTTAAAAACAGAAAAAACTTAAGATATTCTAAAATTATCCCAAGTGACAAAATAAGAAAACATAAAAACTCTCGAAAAATCCCGATATCTTCCTTTTCCATGTTATTTCTGAAAACAAAAAAATTCAATTTTACTAATTTTTAAATATAATTTTTCAATAATTTATTGTCAAATATCATTGATTTTAACATTTATTATTTATTATTATTATTTTTCATTAACATTTATTATTTTATTATTATTTATTATTAACATTTATTATTTTACAAAATCATTTTTTACTAAATTCTATTTTCCGATTATCGAGAAGCGAGATAATACCGGAACGATAAGGGACGCCGCGTTATATAGGGCCTCAGACGACCGATCCAGCAAACACGTTCCCCCAAAGCCGGCAAACACGTACCCCAAGTATGACGTCATAGGTGTCTGCAATTCAAATACCCTTACTACTCATATACTTAAGAGGGGGCCGTATCATTCTGTCCTTGTCTAATCTAAATTTTCTTTATTATTAATAAATTAAATATTTTCATAGAAAAGTAAGACAACCGCCCAATAGACCAAAAGACAAGCAAACGATTCTTTTTTGTGAAAAAATATGAAATTTTGATTATTTTTCGAGGGAAGTCTGAAACGGAAAAACAGTTGAATCAACTCAATCAAGTTCGATTGTTTTTCCGTTTCAGACTTCACTCGAAAAATAATCAAAATTTCATATTTTTTCATAAAAAAGAATCGTTTGCTTGTCTTCTGCTCTATTGGGCGGTTGTCTTACTTTTCTTTGAAAATATTTAATTTATAAATATTAAAACAAATTTAGATTAGACAAGGACAGAACTATACGGCCGCCTCTTAAGCATAAAAAGAGAAATATCTGTAGTTATTTTGCTATTACTTCTTTATTATACTGAAATAAAAAATTGAGACTTTTTTCTCCTGCACATATCTTTTGTGATATTGATACGTATATATAAACATATACACATATACACATACTTATATATTCGCATTTAAACATACACACTAAAATAAACTCATACACATGCCAAATATACACATACTTATATATTCGCATTTACACATACACACTGAAATAAACTCATACACATGCCGAATACACGTATGTCTACACATACGCACATACGACTATAAAAATAATTACAATATGTATCCGAACCTTATATTTAGATTGTCAATAATAATATTTTACTTTTATGTAAGCTTATTAATTTACATAAAATTTAAAAATTTTCATTCATAACAATAAATTTAAAATTCATACTAATTGTGTATCAATAAGTTTGATATATGAGGATATCTCTGCAATTTTTAATTTTTTTATGATGTTTTTGAAAATTAATTTTACAGGCGTTACTGGGTTACCAAATGATGCACACTATTTAAACTAGGTTCATACCTTTTGTACAATCTGAAAACTCTATCTGGAAGAGATATCCTCATATATTATATATTCGAATAATATTGTCTAAGAAATTAACTAATTTATATATAGTAATATAATACATTTAAATGCAACTTAGTGACGGTTGGATCTTATTTAGATTTCATTTAAGATTTTTCAATGAGGCACAGTTTATTGAATGCATTTTTGAGTGTTAATTTATACGAATTTCAAATTGTAATAGCAGCGATTCTAGACATCGTCCAGGATCCTTCAAACTCGCAAATTAAAGATTTAAATGTCACCTCTTATTTTATAATATAAAGAAGTGTCGAAACTCTAAATATATATGGAATTATTCACACTATGCAAATTAAAATGTTATGAACAATAAAAACGAAAAACTAGAATTTTAAAAATGTGATTTTTATAATTTTATAATAACTCCAAATCTTGAACCAAACTGAATAAGCCGATAAAATTTTGTGGAGACTTTCTTCTATGATAATATAAACTATCATGAAAATTTCGCTAAGAAATATGTTAATAGTTTTTTTAAAGGGCCTTAAAGTTGGACCTTTTGGAATAATAAGGTAACTTCAAAGTAGCATAGCTCTGTTGTTTTTTTTATAATTTTCGATATTCAAACTTGACGACCAAATCTCTCAGAAGGGCCTTTAATTTTCAAGCTTAAACGTTATAAAATATTAAATCTCAAATTTTGGCAAATTTAAAAAAAATAACGAAAAAACTTAAATCATGACAGTTTACATTTTGAATCATAGCATAGAACCCTCTATGCGAAATATAAAGTTCTAAATATTTTAATTAAAGTATATATCAAGAAGAAAAAATAAGCCATGTTGAATTAACTTTAGTTGAAAATTCAAAATGTAGTTATTTCTCATAGAATCGTTAAATTTTGAACTTTGAGATTAAGTTACTCTGACCTCTGAAACCCTATTGAACTAAAACTTTGGTAAAATTACTTTTTTCAAGGTACTTTTAGGGAAGAGCCGGGTAGGATGGGTCATTCATTTATCACGGCCTATCCTGCCCCGCTCTCCCCTATGTGCTAAAGTGCAGTAGAATCGGCTGACCCCAGCGCGCAACTTTAAAAAAAAAATATTGGACAGACTCATATATATATATATATACTTTTATTTGGTACATACACATTGCAATACCTAAATTTTATTGAATTTAATATTTCATGTAACAGGAAGCGTTTAATAATTGTAAATAGTTAATTTAATTTATGAAACATTACAATTTCAAAATACGAAATCATTTATCGTTTATGAAATATAATTGTAAAGATTTTTTTATTGGATATAAATATAGAATTTGTATTTAACAACTTGTATGTGAGAAACGTTTTTAATATTTATGAGAAACGTGCTGAGTGTTAAGTGTTGGCTATAAATTTAAGTCAAAACTGGAACTTGACAATCTTCACATTTTAAGAATAATATCATCTTTAAATTTTAAGAATTATTCATAATATAGAGTCGAAAAAATTTGCTAAGATTTGAAATCAAAAATAATAAGATAAGTTGACTTATAAAATTTTCGTAAATTTCCTAGCATTTCTGAATGGTTGATCGATATAAAACCTTTAAAATTGTATTTGAAAAATATTATTTTATGTTTTAAATAAGACCTTACACTCCCATAGTCATCATTTTATCTTTATGAATTAGTTCAATTTAAAATTTTAGTATATAAAAATAATCAAGAAAAGTAGTAAACTATTTAAGAAATTAAAATTAAATTATTCAAGATAATAGCATTAAGAAATTTATCTTATATTGATTCAGAATAAATATTAATTATTTTATAATAATTACATGCTTTCTGACACCTATGTGATTTACACTATTGGTTTTTGAATAGGTAGAACATTAGATGAAATACAGAAACCTTTAAAATCATTGTTATATCGCTATAAAAATATTTACATATAAATTAGATTATTATTTTAATTAAAATTTAGTATACAAATTTTAAATTTATTATATTTACATGATTTTCATTCAAATAAAATTTTATGCAAATTTTCACTATAATTAATCCTTTTTTATAAAAATATAAAAATTGTATTTAGTACGAAACTGCGATATTAAAATTCATAAGTTAGATGATTCTTTTCTATTTTAAAATTGGCTATTCATACATGTTAATATGTCATGAAAATCCGACCGAGTGACGTTAGGAGCGAGGTAAATTAAGCTAGTATGAATATTAAAGTAAGTCCATAAGAGGCGGTCGGAACCAAATCGGTGACTTAGTTCGGTGCTTGTAATAAATGCTTATAATAATTTATTCATTTATTAATATGGTAAAAATATAGTCATTTCCTCTAGTCATGTATATAAAGAATAATTTAAAATAGTTAAGGCCACAAAAATATACAAAATATTCTTATTAAGCGAAAAATGCCACCTAACAATCGACACGACAGTTTTTTGCATGCGGTATATGTCAAGTCAGTTTGATATTTGTAATAAATGCTTATAATAATTTATTTACTTATTCATATGGTAAAAATATAGTCATTTTCTCTAGTCATGTATAAAAAGAATGATTTGAAATAGTTTAAGCCATAAAAATATACAAAATATTATCGTAAAGCGAAAAATGCTGACTTGATATATACCGCAAGTCACCGATTTGGTTCCGACCGCCTCATTATAATATCCAAAATTTCCATTAGGAGCAAGCCGAATTCGCTGTCCTTGGCTAATTGAGTCTTTTGTCATCTATTCGAATATTAATCGTTGAATCTGCAAATTAAGAGTTAAGTGCAATAAATATTATTATTATGAATATTGATACACAAGGAAAAAAATTCTATTGCTTTGTTTTTGAAAAAAGGAAAGAGCGCTAAAATAAGTTATGCTTATAAAATATTTGTGCCCCTTACTTTTCTCAAAAACAATGCAATATAACTTTTTTCACAAGTGTACGAGTATTCATAATAATAATTTTTGCACTCAACCCTTAATTTGCAGATTCAGTGATTAAAATTTGAGTAAATAACAAAAGACACAATTGGATAACGTCAAAGTATTAATAGCGATAGCTAATTCTCTGCTTATTTAAATTCGGTAGTGCTAGTCTTCAATATCATGATAGATTTTCCTAACTTCCATTTCTTAACATTTAACTGATCGTATAACTTTTTATTCATAAATAATGGTTGATTATACTCCTAATGCAGTAGTAGATATTCTTATTATATAAAGAATAATTGGTAAACTGCTTATCCTCATGCGCAGTGATTCTTAAACTGTCATTATAACTCTACACAACAAGTAATTAACAATAGAAGGAGGTTGCAAAATAATTCATCGCCGAAGATAATGTAATAGATACTAGAATAAATGTGATCCAGACAGTTCAGGTTATGGTTTATTCAGACTCATACCTGAGTATGCATCGAATTTAACGGGAATGAATAGTCCCCTGTAGGATTCACATCCTACAAATTATGGTAATCCGTCCATTACGATCTATATCACATTACTTTTGTAAAGAAACTAAGTCCCGCAGATCATGCACTTGAAGTGTTATATTAGATGGGCCCTTTATATGTTAAAAAAGGATCTAGACTTTTTTAAGACAGCTTGTTTCAGTGATGACGCAACATTCATCAGCAATGACAGTTTCAACAGGCATAATAGCCATTACTGGTCACTAGTAAATTCTCGTTTGTACCGTTACGTGTTTATTTAATATCGTTGAAACCTTTGTGTTTGGATCAGTATAATTGATCTGCAAAGTTCTAAGCTATCTGGACGAATAATGAAAAAGAAAACTTTTCAACTTTAACATAAAAGATTTGAGATTTTCAATTGAAAAAAATGGATTAATTTTTTTTTACGATATTTATTTAATTACATAGCACCACAAAATAGTTTTAGGAGTCTACTGGAATTAAAAAAAGTATGCTTTATGTTTCTGGGTTCACTAAACACTAATCCATTTTCAGAATTACATAAGAATTTGCAGCAACATTTGAAAAAACAAACTCCAAATTAAAAAGCCCCAAAATCCAACCAAAACAAAATCTTGATAATGTGCTCGTTTAGCATCTCCTTGTCTCTCACGATCAAGTGCTTCTTAAGCGTGTGTCTTCTTGCCTCTCATGTACGGTGCTTTTTTAACCTTAGTCCACCTGTCTCTAACGATGGGAGGCTTCTTTAGCGTAAGTTCTTTTTCAACTTACTTAGGGATGCTTATTTAGCGTGAGTTACTTTGCTTCCTATGATGGGGTGCTTGTTTAGCATGAATCTCTTAGCCTTTTATTATAAAGTACTCATTTAGTGTATGTCCTCTTTCCTTGACCTTTTGGGTGCTTGTCAAGTGTTAGTTTCACCGCCTCTGACAATGAAGTACTTGTTTAAAGTGAGTCCTTTTGCCTATGAAATTGAGTGCTATTTTAGCATGTCTCTCTTTTTCTTATAATAGGGTAAATATTTAGCATAATTTTTTTTGCCTTCCAGGGGCCATATTCAGTAACTGTCTCGCTAACGAGATAAATCTAAAGAAGCTCTCTGATTGATCAATACAGCTCGTGTCGCTTGTAAGATAGTTACAGAATGACCCCCTAGGATGGGATACTTGTTGAGCGTGAGTAATACGTCTTACATGCATACGCTAATTCAGAATAAGCTTTTCCATCTTTTTTGATGGGTTGTTTATTAAGCGCGAATCCCCTAGTCTTTCACGATTAAGTACTTATTTAGTGCAAGTCCCCTTCCCTTGCACATTAGGGTGCTTTTTAGGCGTTGGTTTCCCCGCCTCTCACAGTGAAGTACTTTAATAGCGTGAGTTTCCTTGTCTCCCACAGTTAATTGCGTATTGAGCGTGAATCCCCTTGCCTCTTAGGATAAGGTGCTTGTAAAGCATAAGTACCATGACTTTTTACGATGGGATCCTTGTTTGCCGTTGAACATATTGCCTTTCTTGATAAGGTGCTTGTTTTGCGTGAATTCAGTTACCTCTCACGATAAAATGCTCGTTTAACGTCCCCTTGCTCTGTGCAATAGAGTGCTTGTTTGGCGTAAGTCCCTTTGCCCTTAAGTTAAGTGCTATTTTAGCATAAGTCTCTCTCCTTTTTACAACAGGGTGCATGTTTAGCATGAGTTCACTTGCCTCTCACAATAGAGTGCTTATTTAGCATGAATCCCCTTGTCACTTACCAATGGGTACTTCTTTAGTGTAAGTAACATCAACTTTCACAATGGAGTCCTCGTGGAGCGTTAGTCTCTCCCAATGAGGTGCTCGTTTAGCGTTAGTCTCCTTGCTTCTTACGATAGCGTATTCTTTTGAGAGTCCTAAATCCCTCAAAGATTTGAGGTTCGTGGGTTTAAGGTTCATAGGTTTGGGGTTCGTCGATTTGGGGTTTGCGGGTTTCTAGGTTGGGGTATGTGGGTTTGGGGTTTGGAGTTTGGAGCTTGTTAATTTTTGGGTTTGGAGCTTGTTAATTAAGAATTCGTAGTTATGGAGATTGAATTTATGCAAAATTTCCAAGTTTTTAATTATTTTTTGAATGTTACTGCAAATTTTGACGTGGTGGCTCAATTTTGTGAATGAATTTATGTTCAGGGAGCTCAAAAACATAAAGTGTACCTATTAGAATCTTATTAGACTAACAGAACCATTTTGTGATCCTATGTTACTTCTCATTACGTTTGAACGTTAACATTTTATTATTTTAGAAGGACACACTTTGTCACGTAATGTGTTTCTATTATTTCAAAATGCAATTCAATTAAAAAATCGATTATAATACTTATTAATGATACATCGTAGAATATGTTGCAAAGACTTATAGATCTGCTTCTTATTAATACATTTCAAAAGCGTTATCACAAGTTTTACTTAATTTCCGAAAGTAAAAAGTAGGGTTTTGATTCAGCAAAAATGAGTATATTAAATACTTATAAATTTATAACGATCTTTTATGTCTTGCAAGTGTAATACAACTGCATCAATAAATTGAATTTTGAATAACAATATTCATTAACATAGGAAATTTTATAACAATTTTAGTTTTATTATTAGTATTACTTTTGTTTCCTGAAAAATAATTGTCATAAAGTCTAAATAAACAGCAATAAATAGTATGTCATCAATAAGGTATTAAAAGAAGATAGCTATTTATATAATAATATTCTGACAGCTTGATTAAAAAAGACGCAACACAAAATATGTGAATTTTCAATACTTTGAAAATTATAAATATCAACTTATACGATTATGACAGTATATGAGTTTCGCTGTGCAAAATTTTAATTTCAAATTAAATTTTTACACTTTTATACTATTTATTTGATATATAAGTTGAAATTAGATGCTAAATGTTTAAGTAAGACAAATAAAAATAAATATATATTGATACTGTATGCATACCTATCATTTAGATTTCCAAACGTATAAACACCTACAGGTCCACCAGCATTCAGAGCCACTAATCCTATAGTTGGATAGATTTGATACTCACACACCAAATCAAACTAAAAAATGAAGTTCGAATAATTAATCAAACACATATTTTCAAATTTCTAATTATATATTAAGAAGCAGACTAGTGAATAATTTAAATAATTTGTAATAAGGATAAAGTAACAAAATATTACCGTCATTTTAAAGTTAGAATTGAGCTTTCTTTCGTAAATTATAATTTTGACGAAGTTTAGAGATACCTTCACTAACAAGGGGACACTCAACCTTCCGAGTGGTGGATATTGATAATACTTAGTTGATTAATTAATAAGACTTTCTTTTAGATAGAAATAAAAGCCCTTCGGAGGATTTATTCCGTTGGGCTCTCTGAAAAGAGTATACGATAAGTAAATTTTCCAAAATAGGCTATATTTTTTCAATATTGCTCCGTACTCAACACTGTTCTCTGCGGAAGGATTTATTAACTAATCAATCCTGATCTAAACAGCTTCACTCATTGAAAAAGTTATATTTTGTGAAAATAGAATATATTGAATAAATAAATATTGAATAAGAAGCTTAAAATTAGTTAGTTATTAACAAAATTATTATCAATCCTAATTTTTTGCGAATGAGAATATTTTATATTTTGAATATATAAAAAGAAAATCATAAAAAAACCTTCGAGTAATAGTTCTCAGTAGTTAGTGCTACTGTCGACAAAGGTTTTAATTATTTGAAAACAAATAGTTTTCTGATTTCAAATAGTACCACGTATTTAAAGAGCTATATTTAAAATAAATATCCAACGAAATGCTTACAATTGATCTATTTTAGCTTTTATGGAATAATAACTTCTTTAATTTTGATGAATACAGTGAAGCTTCCACAGTTACTAATAAATTCTGGTACTCTTTTTATTTTGATAATATCCTATATAATTAAAAAGAGAATAACATGTGCAAAGTGATAATCAATTTTAACATTCTGCAAATTAAAGTATTTTGAAATAATAAAAATATGTAAAATACTATGAATAATCATAACTAAATGTAAATAACTGTAAATAACTGTAAGCCCACGAAGCATGAAATATTTCAAACCAATATTGCAAGAAATATTTCTGTAAAATATTATGTTAAGAATTCAGAAACATTTCTTTGGATTATTTCATATTTAGAAACTACAATATCTCAGAAATATTTCATGAAGTATTCGGAAAAAATTACGAATATAATACTGAAATATTAAAAAAATATTACTGTATTATTTCTTGAAATATTTCCAATCAATATTGCGCAAATCTTTCAAGAAATATTTCATTGAAATAATTCTGTAAAATTCCAAAAATATTTTATGAAGTATTCCAAAAAATTTATGAATACAACACTAAAATATAAAAGAAATATTCCTGCATTATTCCGTGAAATATTTCAAATCCACATTGCGGAGATCTTTCAAAAAATATTTCATGAAATATTTCTGAAATATTCCTGAAATATTTCTTAAATATTCTAGAAATATTTCATGAAGTATTCCAAAAAATTTATGAATACAATACTGAAATCTTGAAGAAATATTGCAGGATTATTTCTTGAAATATTTCAAATCAATTTTGCGCGAATCTTTTAAAAAATATTTCATTATAATATTTCTGTAATATTCGGAAAATATTTCATAAAGTATTCCAAAAAATTTATGAATACAACACTGAAATATTAAAAAAAAATTGCTGCATTATTTCTTGAAATATTTAAAATCAACATTGTGCAGATCTTTAGAGAAATATTTCATGAAATAATTCTGCAATATTCCAGAAATATTTCATAAAGTAATGAAAAGAAATTATAAATATAGCACTGAAATATTGAAGAAATATTGCTGCATTATTTCTCGAAATATTTTAAATAAATATTGCTACATTATTTTTTGAAATATTCCAAATCAATAGTGCGCCAATCTTACAAGAAATATTTTATGAAACAATTTTGTGATATTCCAGAAATTTTTTATGGAAAATTAAAAAAAATTTATAAATATAACACTGAAATATTGAAAAAATATTGCTGCATTATTTCTTGAAATATTTCAAATCAACATTAAGCAAATCTTACGAGATATATTTTATGAAATATTTCTGTAATATTCCAGAAATATTTCATGAAGTAATAAATAAAATTCATGAATGTAATACTGAAATATTTAAGAAATATTGCTGCATTAGTTCTTGATATATTTTAAATCAATATTGCTCTAATCATTCAAGAAATATATCATGAAATATTTCTGTAATATTCCTGAAATATTTTATAAAGTATTGAAGAAAGTTCATAAAGAAAACACTGGAATATTGAAGAAATATTGCTGCGTCATTTCTTAAAAAATTTCAAATCAATATTGCGCAAATCTTTTAAGAAATATTTCATTGAAACATTCTTGCAATATTCCAGAAATATTTTATAAAGTATTCAAAAAAATTTATGATTATAACACTAAAATATTAAAGAAATATTGCTGCATTATTTCTTGAAATATTTTTAAAATCAACATTGCACAAATCTATTCATAAATATTTTATGTAATGTTTCTGTAATATTTCAGTAATATTTCATGAAGTATTCGAAAAAATTTTTAATTACAACATCGAAATATTGAAGAAATCTTATAAATTAATATTGCGTAAAATTTTTAAGAAATATTTTATGAAATATTTCTGTAACATTTCAGAAATATATTATGAAGTATTTCAAAAAATTTATGAATATAACAGTGAAATATTAAGAAAATATTTTTTAAATATTCGAAGTTATCTTCCGTGCGTAGCAATTCTTCCATCTTGCCGGTAGGTTGCTACTTGATTATATTTTCATGTGATCGTAAATGCGGTTGGCAAACTCTCGCAAGTGGTGGGACGTTCTCTCTTTTAGTATATAAGGCCAAAAATTCTTGATACGAATAAATAAGCCCTTAAATTCTGAATAAAAATATATGTATAGGTGTCTAATATAGCTTGTGATTCAACTCTTACAAAATCAAAAATAATATCTGATAGAATCTTCCACTAATGTTACAAATCAATATTTCATGAAAGATTCCAAAAATATTTCTGAAATGATAATTAATCCTCTATGAATCCTACAGTTGAACTGATGGGCAATCTCTTAACAATATAAAAAATCAATATTTCATGAAAGATTTTTTAAAATATTCTAGAAACATTTCTTGGAAGAAATTATCTTTTATGAATCCTTCAATAAACTATTTCTGCAATCTTTCAACAATAAGATTTTAGAAATATTTCAGAAACATTTTTTGAAAGATTTATGATTTTCCATAAATCTTTTGATCAAATCTTTCTGCATTCTTTCAACAATATTTCAAATTAATATTTCACAAAATAATAAAAGGAAGTTACAGAAACATTACATGAAATATTTCAAATCAATTTTTTAGGCGGACATATAAATATTTCAGAAAAATTTCATAGCAATATTTTTGTTACATTACGAATCTTGCAATGAAATATTTCAGAAATATTTCAGAAATATTTTATGCTTTGTGGGTAATACCTTTAAATAAATATAAATAACTGTAAATAACAGTAAATAACTTTAAATAGTTGTAAATGAGTGTAAATAACTAGAATTGATTTTCAATTTTGACACTTTTTCATAGTTATTCATAATTATTTACAGTTTCTTACAACTGATTATGCTGATTTATTGTTATTCGAAATTAATTGCAAAAATAATTTCATTTTATTATATAGGGTTTAATAAATTATTGAATTTGCATAAAATAAAAGTACCTTTATTGAATATCATTTAAAGTTCATATTTAACTTTATTTGTTACATATATTTGAAAGATGAGCATCATCAGAAAATTTTAAACAATTTTTTTTTTTCACAGGGGTGACCGTGAGTACTTTACCCTCTCTCAGGGAATAGTAAAGTAGCCACTGTACACAGCCTGTGTAAAAAAATATATATTTACCACAGCGATGAATTTAAAATGCCAATCGTATATTTGTCAATTTGCATACGATTTTTCTAACTTGCATTTCTTAACATTAAACTGATCATATAACTTTTTATTCATAAACAATGGTTGATTATACTCCTAATGCAGTATTAGATATTCTTATTACATAAAGAATAATTGGTTCACTGCTTATCATCATGCGCAGTGATTCTTAAACTGTCATTATTACTCTACACAACAAGTAATTAACAATAGAAGGAGGTTGCAAAATAATTCATCGCCGAAGATAATGTAATAGACACTAGAATAAATGTGATCCAGACAGTTCAGGTTATGGTTTATTTAGACTCATACCTAAGTATGCATCGAATTTAACGGGAATGAATAGTCCCCCGATTTACATCTTACAAATTATGGTAATCAGTCCATTACCATTAATATCACATTACTTTTGTAAAGAGATTAAATCCCGCAGATCATGCACTTGAAGTGTTATATTAGATGGGCCCTTTATATGTTAAAAAAGGATCTAGACTTCTTTAAGACAGCTTGTTTCAGTGATGACGCAACATTCATTAGCAATGACAGTTTCAACAGGCATAATAGCTATTACTGATCACTAGTAAATTCTCGTTTGTACCGTTACGTGTTTATTTAATATCGTTAAAACCTTTATGTTTGGATCGGTATAATTGATCTGCAAAGTTCTAAGCTATCTGGACGAATAATGAAAAAGAAAACTTTTCAACTTCAGCATAACAGATTTGAGATTTTCAGTTACACAGTTATTTTCTTAATTACACAGGACCACAAAATAGTTTTAGGAGTCTACTGTCTACGTCCCAAAGCGCCCTATTTTCTACCTTTTTATTAGTTTTGTATATCATTATTATTTGAATTTTTATTTAATTTAATTTTCTTATTTTTCTTTATTAATTGTTATATTCTTTATTATTTAATTATAAAAATTTTACGATTACATTTTTTTCATTTGAATTTTAATTTATTTTTTATTATTTTCAAATTATTTATTTATTTAATTATTTATTTGTTTTCAAATTCATTATTATCTTTTAAAAATATAATTTATTCTTTTTGTTATTTTATTTAATTATATTTTTATTTTTATTTATTTAATTATTTATTTGTTTTCAAATTCATTATTTTCTTTTAAAAATATAATTTATTCTTTTTGTTATTTTATTTAATTATATTTTAATTTTTATTTATTATATTAAATTTAATACCTTTATAAAGGCATAGTCAGCGCGTGACCTATATACAAGGTTGTATATAGGTCAACGCACAGCTGGCTTACAGCGCGCGAGGCAACCTTACAGCGCGCTTACTATGTCTTAAGAGGAGGTTACGTATCTCTGTCCTTTTCTAACCAAAGGAATGATTTTTTTACAAAAACTAATAACTTTATTAAAAAATGAAGAGAAAGCCGCATCTTGTATCAAAAAAGCAATATTTTCTTTAAAAAGAAAAAATTAATTTTATTGCTTCGTTCTTAAGAAAACCTTGAAAAACCAAATTGTCCACCCTAACCTCTATGATTTAAGTTTTTCAAGGTTTTCTTGAAAACGAAGCAATGTTATGTCCGGTCACCTTAAATAGGTTTACTCGGACATGTGTTTGTTTGGGATATTTCTTGTTGGTATTGTTAAATATTTTTTGGTTTTTAAAAGACTGCGGGATAGAGGAGCTTAATCGCTTACCTTGTCTTAACTGCTGGCTGCGTGGTCGAAAGCAAAGGAGTTTATCTACTTAATAAACTTTACACTGAAGGGCGCAGTGCTCCTCTCTGGTTGCCCGTTTGTTAATTATTTAGGAACTGGATTAATGGCACTTATGTTCGCAGAGATTATTTTTGTATATTTTTGTAAATGATATTTATTTTATTTTATTACAAATGTTGTACAAGCTATTGATAAGTGAATCGCGCAGATTTACAATAATAAATCGGAAGAAACCTCGTTAGTATTTTTATTTATTCTTATTTGAAAATAAAATAGGAAATATTCTTTTTATGAACACACTTTTTCCCCTAGCAGTAAGTTGTATAAAAATCGCGTTTTTATTGGACTGACTTGTTAAAATAAGCGCGCGACTAAATTAAGTTATTTCGCTTGTAATTAAATTTAAGAAGGAAATAAAGCGCGAGTTACAAGTTTTTATTGATACGATTTTACACTTGATTTATGTGCAAGTCGAAAAAGGTGTTACCCTTGCGAGGTCTAACTGCGGACTGACTTATTAAAATTATTTTTCTCTGCAAGAAAGGTACAAATCTAGAAATAAAATGCAAGTTTGTCAAAATTTAATAGAGTCCCATTGGTCAGTTCGGCCGTGAGAAACTCTTTAGAATCTCACATTCGGTAACAGAAGATATCTTCTTATCACGCCTAAAAATGCTGAGGTAGCGTATACGGCGCGCGAACTTACTGCTTTTCTCTTAAGACTATTACAAGAAATTAAATTTATTTTTTAATACAGTATATTCCTTATTACTAAAAGATTCATTTATTTATCTACTTATATGTATTTATTAATGTTATTTAGGGAGAGAACTGCAAATAAATATGTTTATATGCATGCATAATGTATATGCGTATATATAATTATATATACGTACGCACATTTATATGTATAACAATTTACAAAAAAAAATTAAGATGAAAAATGATTTTTCGTACATCCGTGATTATGCGGATGTAACACCCCCACCGTGAAAACAAAGCAATAAGATTTTAATTGTTTTGCTTTGGGGTTCCCAACAGTTTGAGCTCGATGTCTCGGATGGTTTTTCTTGATGGTGGCATAGAGTTAGATCTGCTGAGCCCTCTTCTTGGCGGATTCAATGATTCCGTTGACCCAGTGGCTGTTCCGTGTTCTGATGTTTTATCCTTCTCTGTACGTTCGGGCTTAGCCAGGCTCGTAAGCAAATGTGTTATCGAGCCGAAAATGGCTCCCAGGAGTCTTATACTCCATCCATATACCGTGTATAGAGTGTATCCGCGGATTATGGTGTCGAAGATTAGTTTGATTACTTGGCATAACAGGATAATCATTAATATTCCTGCCGAGATTTGGCCAAATTTTTGAAACCCATTCCACATTTTGTTAAGTGTGGATTCCATCATTGTTTCCATTTCTTCTGGCGTCAACAGGTTGTTAAACTTTACAGAGCGCGTCCTTGCTTCTCTGTCGTTAAGCCGTCTCGCTATTGCTTCTAGCATTGCAGGCTTTTCGGCTGGAAAGATCGAATGTTCGCGTAGATTTTGCAGGTCTTCCGGTGTGTATATTCCATTTTCCAAGACTTCTGAGATGCTGGCGTGTTTCCAGGTCGGTTGGACAAATGGTTTTGGGGTTTGTGGTAGGTTTACCTCCGTTGCTGTAAGGTGAATCTTAAACCATTTCTCGCTGATTTTGAAGATACTTGGTATAAGTGTGTTGCAATCTCTAATCGTTCCTATTTGTGCTAGCACCTTGCTGATAGGTTTGGCGAAGTACGCTTCGTCATCGCAAGTCACTGGTACTTCGTAGTAGCATTGTTCTGTTTTTCTTATTTTGCAGGATCGTGGTACACATTGATTATGTGGGCGACTTCTCCTGCTGCTATGGCTAAATAACCTTGCTTCTTCATAACTTTCATGGCAAAAAGGTCTGGATTTGAGAACGCCAGAGGTAGAGCATTTTCTATGATTTGCTTCTCCAATATACATCGGTGCAGGACTATGTCACGATATAGTGATCCTAGTTGTTTATCGAGATGTCTTCCGAGATTCATTATTTTTGCGTTAAAATATGTAGTAAGGATGATATCTGGTACCTCCAAGCTTTTTCGGGTGGTGAATGATTTGCCTCTTGTGGTTTCCAAAATGAATAGTTCTGTTTGATCCGTTTTAATTAATTTATATCCGCATAGCATTTCTTCTCCAGTTTTGGTTAGACCAAAATTTATCTTCCCAGTTGAATTACCAAAGTAGATAACAGGAGCGTTCGAATTGTTATCAACCATACGTGTCCCTATACCTTCATATAGGATGGTGAATTCATCGAACTTACATGTGGATCCCATTACTGGAGTCCAGAAAATGCAGCTTTCTTCCTCATCAATGCATCTACCGCTGGTGTAGCTGCATCGAGTTCCGGTGCTTAGGATCACCATATTCTTTTTTTTATCTACGGTGACCTCGTAGTCTGTTGCTTTGATCTCCAGCTTCGCAGTTACGACTACCTTTTCGTATTCATATCCATTATCATTGTAAGTTGTACCCTCACAATATCCGTTTGCATCCAATCTTCCGGCGACTGTGACAGTCCTTCTATTGGTCGCGTTCACCAATAGATTATTTATTACGGAGCGTCCATATTTATATTGGCCATATCTAACGAGATCTTCGCATGCTTCTCTCGTTGCCAACTCCATGAATGTGGTAGAGCCTCCTTTTACTTTTGAGTTGTGCGAATGCATACCGCAATACGTAATTCCCTGCTCTACCTTTATTCTACATTGGTAAGCTCGGACCTTGAAATATTGAGTATGTTGTAGCAGCTGGAGGTATATTTCTTCTTCAGCAGGTGCTGCGTCGGATAGCACGCAGTCTCCGACTTCTGTAAGTGCTATAGTCGTTATGTTGGGGGTGGCAAATCCGCATTCATATGTCGTAAAAGTGACGGCGACTCGAATATAAGTGTACAAAAAGAACATTAATTTGCAGTTCATCCTCCTATAACAAAAAAAAATAACTTAAGATTATTCGTAGACTCATTATGCTGATACAGGTATGGTTATTATGTTGCGTAGTTACAGTTGATTGAGGTTATAAGCATTTTTACCCAATTACTAAGATAAATTTTTAAAGATGCGTGATTAGGTAAAGTGAATTCACCAACTTGCTTAAGTTTCTTTATTCGTTATTACATCCAAAGAAAAGAAAAATTTGGATATGCATACGTATCACAAAGCAAAGAAATCGAATGATAAAAAATAAATAATACGCAGATTTACGTTAATTATCGTTATGTGTATTCACTTTAAGTAATCTTTAGTCAAATGTAGAGTTCTGATCATTATCGATCGAGCTTTCAGATCTTAGTTTCGTTAAGCGCAATTTATTTGGGTGTACAATTTTCGTAGTATTTTTAAAAGAAATTTTAATATTTCTACCATTTTCTAATATCTCAAGAATTCTATGTGGCCCGGTATACTGCGGTTGAAACTTTCCTTTTCTAGGTTCTATTAATAGCATTACGTGATCATTAACCTTAAAATTACACGGGTTTAACTTCCTATCGTAATATTCTTTGGAACGTCTTTTTGCGTTATTTAGATTTTCTTTAGCTAATTCGTGTATTTCTAACAATTTTGATCTTAATCTAGTCAAATAGTCATAATAAGTATCGGTAGTATTTTCCCCCAATACCGCCCTCGCTGATGGAACACGAGCTATCTTCCCATGTACGCATTCGTATGGGGTGAGCTTCGTCCCTTCATGAACGCTGGTATTGTAGGAAAATGTCGCACATTTACACCATTCATCCCATTGTCGTATATTTGATACATAGTTCATTAACCATTCCTTTAACGAGTGATGCATTCGCTCAATAGATCCATTGGATTGAGGGTGAAATGCGGTGGTAGTACATGTTTTAATTTTACACATTTTCGCGACGTTTTTCATTAATGAACTGATAAAATTTGCACCTTGATCCGTCAGGACTATCCCCGGTGACCCATGAATAAAAACAAATCGTTTTAGAAAAGCATCGGCAATTGCCGTTGACGTAGTGGAATCTAAAGGGACAGCTATACAAAATTTTGTTAGCAAATCTTGCATCGTCAAAATGTACATGTTCCCATTTCTGGTCCTGTCCAATGGACCTACGATATCTAACGAAATTTTTTCGAAGCTAGAACCCGGTGTGTCTGTTAACACCATAGGTTGCCTAACCTTATTTCTAACTAGTTTATTTAGTTGACAAGTGCGACAAGCGTTGACAAAATTTTGGATTCCTGCTTTCATATTTGGCCAAAAATAGTGTTGTCTAACTCGGTTATATGTCTTTGTTATACCTTTATGACCGTTTATTGGTGATTCGTGAATTTCGCGTATAATTTGTTCACGCAGATCTACTTCTGGTATTTGTATCAAGTTTTTACAGATTATTATCTTAGTTTGAGAATCTGAAAATATATCCTTCAACAGATCGACAATTTCACTCCACGTAATATCGTCTATCTGTTCTGTTTTTGAAATTCTCAAGGATAACAGAGATGTTGTTTGGCATACGTCTAGCAGCGAAAAAATAGCATCCTTGAAAATTTCTCTATCTGTTTGTATATGCAGATTTTCTTTAATTGGCAAAGCTATCAGAATCTTTTTGTCATTTTCAATGACTTTTGCTCTTGCAAGGACAATATCTTGCAGGGGCGGAAGTCTTTGTTCTTGTTGCAGAAAAAGTGCTCCTGAGTCGAGAGGTTGATTTTTTTGTGTTATGAAATAGGTCAGATTGTCTTTTGTCATGAGAAAGTTATCTCTCGTTTCGATTATATTTCGTGATGGTCGAGGTCGATTTGATTCGTCTCGACCTATCTCATACTCAACAGATAGAGGAGCTTCATTCGCCCTGGACGGATTTGAATGTAATTCGTCCCTGAGCGATTGATGATCCTCGGAAATATTTATATTTTCATTCATAGCATCATCAGTCACGTGAGCGTTTTCGGGTGGTTTATTTGCTGTGGCTTCTAAAGATTCCTTAAGGATGTCTAGCGTCCGTGACAGTTCGTCGGCTGGCAGTTGATATCTGTCTTGCTCGATTTTAGTCAATTTTACGCTTGTTAGTATGCTGTCGAAGGGTATCTTATCGTCATAGTCAAAAGAATATATATGTTTGTCTCCGTCTTGACGCGTTAACCATCGTATAGATATTACTTTATTATTTGATTTAATGTACTGTTTGCTTTGGCATAAATAAAAACTGTCCTTACTGTTTCTTACTGCTAGGAAGTCATTCTTTTTAAACAGTGTCTCGGTTGCGATTGACTCTAAAGCGTTTATTTTATAGACCGGTTTACACGTATTTTCCTCGGAAGTTATCTTAACGATTTCTTTAGTTTCCGATTCGCGTATATTTTGCACTTCGTTATCCGGAGGGTTACGTGATAGCGCGTCGGCGACGAAATTAATTTTTCCTGGAAAATATCTGATTGTAAAGTCAAATTTGTCTCTTAATTCAAAATACCATTTTTTTAATTTAGATGTACGGTCCTTTATTTTGTGCAGCCAAACGAGAGGTTGGTGGTCAGTTATAAAGGTGAAACGTCGGCCAATCAGACAATAGTCGAATTGATCGCCGCAAAATCGCATTGCGAGTAGTTCCTTTTTGATAGTGCTATAATTCATCTCGGTTTTTGTAAGCAATCGGCTTGCGTAGGCAACAGGTAAATCTGAATTTTCCTTCTTTTGAGATAGGACACCACCGACTGCGTAGTCTGAGGCGTCTGTTGTTACGAAGAATTCCTCTTCGAAGTTTGGATGTTGCAAAATTGGTTCATTAATTAGGCAGTTTTTGAGCGTCTCAAAAGCTATTTCCTGTTCATCTGACCAATTGAAAGCTACTGCTTTCTTCAAAAGGTTTGTCAATGGCTTTGCGATCGTTGCAAAATTTGGGATGAAACGTCGATAATATCCGCACAGACCAAGAAATTGGCGTATTCCCTTGACATTTCGTGGACGAGGGAATTTTTCGACAGCTTGGGTCTTATTTGGGTCTGGTCTCATGCCTTTATGACTAATCTCGTGACCAAGAAATGTCACTGATGTTTCGTAAAATTGGCACTTTAAGGGATTTAATTTTAGGTTAGATTTCCTTAAAGTCTCTGTGAATTCCAGAAATAATTCGTCTAGATCGTTAAGATTTTCCGCAAATAGTATGACGTCATCAATATATCCTAGCTTTCCTTTTCCTTTCGAGCTTAGATCTAACGGTTTATGCCCTAATATTTTATTGGTTAATTCTTGAAAAGTACTTGCCGCTGTTCGAATTCCGAAAGGCATTCTTTTGAAGTGAAAGTGACCATAAGGAGTAGAAAAGGCTGTTTTCTCTCGGTCTTCTTCTCTAATCATCACCTGATGGAAACCTGAATACATATCCACGACGATAAAATAGCGAGCCCCGCCGAGCTGCTCGACTAAATGCGTAATATATGGGATTGGATGTGGATATGGCTTGATTTTTTCATTTAATTTTCGGAAATCGACTACAACTCTCCACTGTGGCTTCCCTTCAATATCGTCTTTCTTTTTGACAACCCAGAGAGGACTGTTAAAAGGCGATTCACTTCTTTCGACTATATCTGATTCTAACAATTTACTTATTTGCTCGTAAACAACTTCTTGCAATTTTTGAGGTATTGGATACTGTCTTACGTTCACTGGTTCTTCGTCGTAGGTTTCGATTTTATGTTCGATTATGTTAGTGGCAGAAAGGGGTTCTCCTTTCAAATGAAAAACATCAGCAGTTTTTTCAATGAGCTTCTGCAGCCTTGCTTCGTTTTCTTCCGCTATATGGTTTTTAGGTATGTCGTTTGATATACATTCTGTTCTGTTTTTGACATTAGCATTGTATATTCGGTCAAAATTTTTGTGTTTTGAACTTCGATTAGCCTTTTTATATGGCTTGACGTAGAATTCAGTGACAGTATTTATGTCTAAGATAGTTCTGTTGATGCATGGTTCTATATCAGAGTAATTTACATAAGTTTCTATTGGTTGATTCACCTGATTTATTTCGATATAGTCCAGCAAATTTGCACCTGGAAGGAAATCTCGAATTATTATATCTTCTTCAGTGGTTTCTGTGCTTTCGTTATCTGATATTTCAATTTCCCCTTTTGTTAGACTTGTGCTTACCGTGTTGCGCGGAGCTTTTTCGGGCTTAGCATAAGTCTTGTAGGTGCTATGTCGCACATTGTCATCGTCGCTTACCGTGTTGCGCGGGGCGTTTTCGGGCTTTGCGTACGATGGTTTTGGATTTCGGCCGGGGGATTCGATTAAATTTGCGATAGAGTTCGGAGCGTCATCGTCTACCGTGTCGCGCGAAGCATTTTCGGACTCAACGCATGACGTTGCAGAATTGGGTAACATCTGCACAGGAACCTTAGATTTAGGAATTATATTTTCTTGAATTTGAAGGTCTTCTTCGGAAGATGAGCAAATAGTACTGTCTGAGTAGCGTCTCTGAAAGACTCGATCGTATTCTTCACCATATTCGAAAGTAATTAAGTCATTGATTAGTTCATCGGCTGACCTCGTATCATCTACATTGGCCTGCATAGAAATAAGAGAAGGCGCTTGGTTCGTGACGTTAACTTCTTTTATATCTTCTATATCCATGAAGAGAGTGCTATCTTTGTCTATAAAAATTTTCTCGTTACGATGCTGATAATATTTCTGTGTTGGTTCTAGAGTTAGCGGTGTTATTTTTAGGTCGATATCAAAGATATTGGTATTGAATACCTCTATGTCAACGTAGCCTTGGTCGTTGATTGCCATGATGTTTCCTGCCACTATGCCTTTTTCGTTAAATTTTATTTTCCTAATATAGCCATATTCATCTTCTGGGTTATTCAACGGGAAACGTACAGTTGCGGTTGCTAGAGCAGGTATTCTTTTAACGTCTTCTAAATTTACGAAAGGCAAGGTTTTGTCCTCGAAAATTAGTGCCTTTCGATAGAAATCGAGGCTTGTACCGTGCTGCTCAGTGAAGTTTGAACCTATAATTGCTTCTGTTTTCATCGGACAATCATTGGCGACTATAATGACCTCTGTTGGGGATCCATACATGTCAATGACGCATGTACCAATCGAAGGTATATCGGTTCCCGATATTCCTCTTAACAATGGTCGGTTTGATTCGTTAACCATTACGTCTCCGTTAAAAATGCCTATTTTGGCTATATTGGGCTGCGCACCTGAATCAACCATAGCTTCAACAAAATTATGTAGAAATTGTGGGGATTCCACGATGACGATTGGCGTTGTTTCTTCTAAGTTGACGGTGTAGATGTAAGTTCTGTTACAATCGCGTTCACTGGACGCGTTTTCTCGGTTGCCACTCCAGGAGCGCCCTTCGCTGGAGCGTTCGTCTCGTTTTTTTGTTGATTTTCTTTGACCCATTTTAATTTACGGCACTCTTCCTTTACATGACCTCTGTTTTTGCAATAGGCACATATTTTTATCTGGTAATTGTTATTATGACTTTTGTTTCTGTCACTTGATTGGTTGTTAGTCTGGTTGTATCTCCCCTGATTAGATGTGGTTGCTCGTGGCACATCCGGTTTTGCAGCTGTTGCTTCGTTCATATCTCGTCTGTTTTCATAAAGATTTTTATTTCTTTCGTTGATCTTATATCCATGCTTCAAGTTGTCCCTATCAATCTGCTTATCTACCGCGATTGCGTCGTCGAATACTTCGTTCAGAGTTAAGTTTGCTGGGTTTTTAAGCCTTTGCCTAAATTCCGGCGGTAAGCCGTCTTGAAATCCTTCGATTATATCTCCTTCGATTTCAGAAAGTTCGTCACGAGTTAATTCATTGCTGATATCGAAACGTTTTCGATCGATAATAGCTTCTTTAAGGTCAACGATTCGTGCAATAAAATTAAGCAGTGACTCGTTTCTTCCCTTATAAATTTGATCAAGTTTACCTCTTAGATTGTTTAGAGTTTCTGTGGGGGCAAAAACGGATTTTAGTCTATCGACGAATTCGTCCAATGTTCCGAAATTATTGTGCTCGAACGCGATATACGCTTTGTCTTCGAGTTTATTTTTCACTAACTTTATTAACTCTCTCTCAAGGTGCTGAGGAACTATTTGAGTTGCGCGTTTGCATGCTCTGACAAAAGGTATTAAGTTTGTTCCGTCAAATTTTGGTATGCTGTTCAAGGCCTCCTTTATGTAAATGCTTGGTGGCACAGTCCAGGAATTCTGTGGTTCTGCTAGGTTATTATGAGGTCTTGATGCTGGGTCTGGTGGTAATGTCTGCTGTGCTTGCGGTACGGGAGACGTTGAGCGAGTTGCACGCATTCGATCTATGTCACGGCGCATTTTTGCTAATTGCGTTAGCACGTCCTCTGTCGACTCCTCGGTTTCGTCTATTGGCTTTAACCTCAAATTCGTTTTATTTTGAGATCCCAAATCTATTTTATTAGCTTGTGCTAAGGGAAAATTTGATACACTAGAGGCAGTGTCTGATATGGTAATTTCAAGATTTTCGCGTCGTTTTCTTTCTTTTTCAAGTTCCTTTTCAAGCATTTGAACGCGTTCCTTTTCTACATTTAACGAGTCCATCGCGTCCTGCTTTAACCGTTCTGCCTCACTTAGGACTTCCTTCTCACGATTCCCTAGCGCTTGTTCTAAATCCTTAATTCTTTGTTCGCGTTCTTTTAAGTTGTTAGCATATAGTCTTAACTCCTCTTCGGTGAGCGGCAAATCTTTGTCGTTAATTCCTCCGGTAGCCATTTTATAAGATATTTAAAATCTAGGCTATTTAAAAAAAAATAGACTATCGCTTGTGCAATTATTATTATAAATTGTTATTTATATATATAAAGATTAATTTCTTAGGTTAATTTTGAGAAAAAGGAGAAGAAAAAGAAATTTTAAATAAAATGCTCCTTATAGAAGAAAGGAAACGCGATATAAGAAGATTTTTTTAATCGATAGTAATTAGATTATTTTCCGACTGCATATGTTGACCGGCTTGGTCAACTTGCAAGGGCGATAGCGGAGCTGGTGCGGGTTGTAGTTCTTCGAGACTCAAATCGATTACAACGCGCTCTTGTTGCGGTTGTCGTATCCGGGGGGGAGTTATTAAATATTTAGCTGGCGTGTCGATTACGTATGGGTTAACGACTAGACCTCTTTTTGGGCCGATTTTTTTTCTCGGTAGTAGAAATTGTGGCTCTAGATCAATGTCGTTTTCTTTGATCCACCCTATAAACCGCGCTCTGGCCTCTCCTTGCAGACTTAGCTTATCTGCTGTTTGCCTTATCTTAGGGCCAAGGCCTCTCCTTTTATTATCTGTCATTTACTGGAGAAATAAAGGGTAAAGCAGAAAAAAAAAAAAAAAAAAACAAAACCAAAAAGAAAAAAAAAATGATTATTTGAAGAGAGGAAGAAAAGAAAAAAGAAGAGGAGAAAGAAAAAAAATATTTATTAGAAAAAGTTGCTCCAACACCTAATTGTCTCTTTTCTCTTACCAAGTCTTTTGCCGCTGTTAAGCGATAAAAGAGAACTAGCACTATATGCCGTGAGGCTCAATAGATACAAGCCCAAAATTGAAAATAAACTTTCAGATATAGGGTCAACTTGTTTCTTCCCTTTTTATTTTCTTCAGGTTGAGCCCTTCGTGCTGTTAAGCACAAACGGCGAATTGCAAGTCTTATGCCGTGAGGCTCAAGACCTACAAGACCCTCAAGAAATAAAACGTTATGATTAAAAAAAAAAATCTTTCTTTACTCTCCACCAGAAATTTTTAAATGCTGTTAAGCATGAAAAAATAATTTACGAGCTTTATGCCGTGAGGCTCAAAAACTGTAAACCCTGTCAGAGAGAGAGAGAGGGAAAAAAAAGAAAGAAGAGAAACAGAAAAAAAAAAAAATGAAAAAAAGAAAAAAAAACAACGAAAAAAAAAACAGTAATTTTTAACTTATTTAGTGCAGAATTATATTTGCAAAAAAAAATAAAAATGGTTCACTTCATATTAACATAAGAAAAAAAAGTAGCAAAGGAAAAATTAAAAGTAAATGTATAAGCGTTAGTTTAATCTTACGCCTTGCGTTAGATAAGCTGATTGACTGAGTTTTTATTTTAGCTATTTGTAAGGTAGAGTTTGTTACTTCAGAAAAATGTTAGTTATAGAAACAGGAAAAAGTAAAGTATTTACTTTTACTTAATGTTAGATTTATTGATTTGTTTGTTAATTTATGTATAAATAAATAAGAATTGAAATAAATGTTCTATGCTCATCTAAAGCAAGTATTTTGTCTAGTTATCTAGCGTTTCCCTGCGATAGAGAACGTTTTGAACAATTTATTTAGTATTCTTTCTTTTTCTTTATTCATCCTTTTCCAAATTATTGATTTATAAATAAATTAATATCTTAAACACTGGTTCTGCGCTCATCTAAGACAAGTATTTTGTCTTGCGTTTCCCTGTGATAGAGAGCGCTTCGAATATTTGGTTTTCGAGTAATTAATTTATAAACAAATCAAGAATTGAAAATATTAGTTCTACGTTCATCTAAAGCAAGTATTTTGTCTAGTTACCTAGCGTTTCCCTGCGATAGAGAACGTTTTGAACAATGTATTTCAAATAAGAAAGGCGTTATTAGATTTTATTTTTGATTTATCAACTTATAAATAAGTTAACAGATCGAAAAATCTTTACTCTATGCTCATCTAAAACAAGTATTTTGTCTAATATTATTTAGCGTTTCCCTGTGATAGAGAGCATTTCGAGTGTAATTAATTAGTATAAAAAGCAGTAATAAAAAAAAATTTGTTAGTGTTTATTAGTTATTTGACAAGAAATATCCCACCGTCGCTGTCACCATTTGTTATGTCCGGTCACCTTAAATAGGTTTACTCGGACATGTGTTTGTTTGGGATATTTCTTGTTGGTATTGTTAAATATTTTTTGGTTTTTAAAAGACTGCGGGATAGAGGAGCTTAATCGCTTACCTTGTCTTAACTGCTGGCTGCGTGGTCGAAAGCAAAGGAGTTTATCTACTTAATAAACTTTACACTGAAGGGCGCAGTGCTCCTCTCTGGTTGCCCGTTTGTTAATTATTTAGGAACTGGATTAATGGCACTTATGTTCGCAGAGATTATTTTTGTATATTTTTGTAAATGATATTTATTTTATTTTATTACAAATGTTGTACAAGCTATTGATAAGTGAATCGCGCAGATTTACAATAATAAATCGGAAGAAACCTCGTTAGTATTTTTATTTATTCTTATTTGAAAATAAAATAGGAAATATTCTTTTTATGAACACACTTTTTCCCTAGCAGTAAGTTGTATAAAAATCGCGTTTTTATTGGACTGACTTGTTAAAATAAGCGCGCGACTAAATTAAGTTATTTCGCTTGTAATTAAATTTAAGAAGGAAATAAAGCGCGAGTTACAAGTTTTTATTGATACGATTTTACACTTGATTTATGTGCAAGTCGAAAAAGGTGTTACCCTTGCGAGGTCTAACTGCGGACTGACTTATTAAAATTATTTTTCTCTGCAAGAAAGGTACAAATCTAGAAATAAAATGCAAGTTTGTCAAAATTTAATAGAGTCCCATTGGTCAGTTCGGCCGTGAGAAACTCTTTAGAATCTCACATTCGGTAACAGAAGATATCTTCTTATCACGCCTAAAAATGCTGAGGTAGCGTATACGGCGCGCGAACTTACTGCTTTTCTCTTAAGACTATTACAAGAAATTAAATTTATTTTTTAATACAGTATATTCCTTATTACTAAAAGATTCATTTATTTATCTACTTATATGTATTTATTAATGTTATTTAGGGAGAGAACTGCAAATAAATATGTTTATATGCATGCATAATGTATATGCGTATATATAATTATATATACGTACGCACATTTATATGTATAACAATTTACAAAAAAAAATTAAGATGAAAAATGATTTTTCGTACATCCGTGATTATGCGGATGTAACAAACAATAAAATTAATTTTTTCTTATCAAAGAAAATATTGCTTTTTTATTACGAGATGCGGCTTTCTCTTAATAAGCTCAACCCCCAAGGTTAATATCAAGAGCTATCAATTAAAATAAAATAAATTGAGTTCACGTCTTTAAAGAGCTTCTCTTTTCCTCTCACCGGATAGTTTTCACCTTTTTTGTAATTATATATATATATATTTTTTTTAAATAAAAGATCATTTAAGATAATTTATATATATATATATATATATATATATATATATATATATATATATATATTTCCTTTTATTATTAAAAATGATAATACATTAAATACTAATAAAGAAAACGCCTAGCTTTATTAATACTGGCGTTTTTTTGGGTTCGCTAAACACTAACCTATTTGCAGGATTAAGCCAGCACATAAGAATTTGCAGCAACATTTGGAAAAACAAACTCCAAATTAAAAAGCCCTAAAATTCAACCCACGAACTCAGAACCCACAAACCCCAAATCCACAATCCCTTGACCCGAAATAAGCCCCTAAACCTGTAAACATCGAATTTACAAACTAACAAGTTTTAAACCCTGAATCAACAATCCCCACTCCCTTAATTCCAAACCCACAAACCCCTAATCTGTCAGACCTTAATCCACAAATTCCTAACCTGTAAACCCTCAATCTGTAAGTTTCCTTGCCTCTTATGATCAGCAGCTTTTTGAGCATTAGTTCCTTTGTCTCTCACGATTGGATACTAGTTCAGCGTGAGTCCTCTAACCTCTCTTGATAAGGTGCTTGCTTAGCATATCCTTGTCTCTCACGATCAAGTGCTTCTTTAGCGTGTGTCTTCTTGCCTCTTACGTAGGGTGCTTTTTCAACCTTAGTCCACCTGTCTCTAACAATGGGAAGCTTCTTTAGCGTGAGTTCTTTTTGAACTTACAATGGGATGCTTGCAATGAAATATTTCGGAAATATTTCAGAAATATTTTATACTTTGTAGGTAATACCTTTAAATAAATATGAATAACTGTAAATAACAGTAAATAACTTTAAATAATTGTAAATAAGTGTAAATAACTGGTATTTATTTTTCAATTTTGACACTTTTTCATAGTTATTCATAATTATTTACAGTTTCTTTCAACTATTTATGCTAATTTATTGTTATTTGAAATTGATTACAAAAATAATTTTATTTTATTATATAGGGTTTAATAAATTATTGAATTTGCATAAAATGAAAGTACTTTTATTAAATATCATTTAAAGTTCATATTTAACTTTATTTGTTACATATATTTGGATGATGAGCATGATCAGAAAATTTTAAGCAATTTTTTTTTCACAGGGCGTGACCGTAAGTACTTTACCCTCTCTCAGGGAATAGTAAAGTAGCCACTGTACACAGCCTGTGTGAAAAAATATATATTCACCACAGAGATGAATTTAAAATGCCTTAAATCGTATATTTGTCAATTTGCATACGATTAAAGACATTTTTCGTTCTCACTCCCTAGGTAAATAATATACTATTACACCTTAAACATCTTATAAAACTGACTATTCTATCACAGCTAATGCACTGAAAAATAAATAGTGATGTAGCTGAACTACCGGTAGTCGAACCACGCTCTCTTAAGTTCGTATGCACGGAGTCTTGCTTCAAGAGAACAGTAGCGCCTCTGTGGCAAAAGAGCTTCACTTCACATCGGAGAGACGCGAGTGGGAACTGAGAAGCCCCTCAAAAAGAACGGTTAGCTTCTTCTGTGGGGCATCACACTCACCACCAGAGAAAAGATTTGCATGCTTACTGTTTGGTAAAGCGGAAGTACTTCGTGGGACTCATAGTTCACCACTTTCTTTTCAGTGTGGTATTAAATTTATGTTCAACTGTTTCCATAAAATGGCAAACTTGATTTACATTAAAGAAAATCCTTCCGTCCACAAGCAGTGCAAATAGGTGGTATTATTTGAATTTCATAATTGAAACCTGAGTTATTCAGTTTTGATGACATTTATTTTTGCGACTGATTACCCTTGAATTAAGAGGGAATTCTTTTTAATGTTAGGTTGCTAGAGATTATCGATGTACAATCTAATTGCGCTCTTGTTGGTTTTCATGACTTTAAACAAGTTACATAAAAGTTTCCGAATTTCGCAATTAAATTGTCGACATCCTTTTGTATTACAGGACCAAATACTTCTTTTGGTTCGTGTAAACGAATAAATACTTTTGATAAAAGTTTGCCAGAGGCAAAAATAGAATACTGAGCAGTATAATTGTGACGAACCTTATTTGAATCTCCAATATAAGCTTCTACAGCTTTCACTTCTTTACCTGTCAAAGTTCTTTGTGAACTAACCCTACATTCAAAACCGATTTGGTCAAAGTTAATCACAAAATCTAGATCATACTTCGGTATAACTGTAGAACATTCTACTCTCTTGTGCGATTTGAATAATTTTTTCAAGAAGCCTATATTCACTTAGTTTAACATATCTAGTGACTTTTCGCATCCTAATACGGTGTTTTTTTTAGTTCATTAACCCAAGAATTATATGCTATACACTGCTTTTTTTCAAATCCAATAACACAAGAATTAGATGCTACAAAGTTAAACGTTTCAGAATAAAATTGAACTGTGGCATAATAGCCCATACTCTAGTATCTCTTGTGTATACTGGTTTTATTTTGCGTCGCTACTCTATTAATCTATCATGCGTTCATTTATTAATACATGTACATTTGTCCAAATCTGTTCCACACCTTCCAATAGCTTTTCTCCATCGAATTAGTTCATCAATTTTACAGCATTTTTCTTAATTGTTTCAAGTTTCCAGATTCGATGTTCTCAAGCCAGTTTTACTATTTTTATTTTATCATTTATAGGAATCGCAATAAACGTACTAGAATCTGGTTCGAACAAACTTTGATAAAACGTAAGCTCATCAGTTAAAGGAGTTTCTTAAAAGAATTAATATATCAATATCTGTATTTCTCTTATTTATAAAAAATTTCTTCTTCCAAATGCGTTGAGCAAAATCTAATTTTTGATACCTCTTTTGCGTGAACGAGATTTCGAATTTCTCCACTAGTGATCGAAGTAGGTATTGGAAATCAAATTCCACTTACCTTCTTAGGAAAAATTGTATTCGCCATTTGTGGCAAAATAGGTTTAATTTGATCTACTCGTCTTTTTTGACACTCTAGCTGCACTTGAACGACAAAACAACTCATAGAAGAATGACCTATTTTCCTAACCATCAAAGAAATGTATTATTTTTTACAAAACAGAAAAACAATCGTTATTATTTTTATGAAATCTCATCAGATAATAATTTTGGTTTTTGCATATTTTTAACCATAAATAATTTAACTGTAAATAAAACTTCAAGATAAATTAAGAATTATATAACTAAAAAAAGCCTGAACCTCAGGGTCTAACACTGACTTGTTTAAAAAATATATAACAATATGTTATATCTCACATTCTTTCCTTTCGGCACCGTTTAAAATTAAAATTCTTATATCACCTGTCTTATACTGATCAAAATCACTTTATTTAACTTTGATTTGCTCGTAATTATTTAAAATAATTATTTTATGATTATAAAATTCCATATTTAATTATTTTTAATACCAACAAAGACAAGAATTTAATAAAACCGTTCACTTACTTCAAAGTCAATTGCTCAATCATAGAAAAATAATTCATGAATTTGATAGATAATTTCATATACTTAAGTATAATTACTTACTCCTTTTTTTACAATTTTTACATAATTTCTTAAATTGTTAACCATATTTACGGAATTTAACAACACTACGTACCTGCACATGAGAATTTTAAACAAAGCAAATTTTTTTCTTTGCTTGATTTAATTCAAAACACTTTAATTTTTATTGAAGAAAGAATAATCTAAAAAAAATTAAATTTTTAAAATTTTTTTTAGAAGTTTAGGGTAGGTTGCTCTAAAAACAGAGCCACCTGATGTGGCCTAGGCCGAAGTCCTTTGCAACTCCATAACATAGTCCGACCAGCAGCTCCTCACCACAACCTTATCGATAGGTTCAGGGCATATGCGGTTAGACATGATTAGAAAAACTTTATTTTTTAATCTCTTTATATAAGGAGATCACTTTGTTTAACCCTTTCAGTCATGCAATTCAATTCACTTTTTTCGTATGTATTTGTTTATAATAATAATTAATAGTTATAAATTTATAAAATATCATCAGCATTATAAATAGTTAGGCTATGTGTATCTGAAAATACAAAAAATCCAAGAATCAAGCATGATATTGCAAAAATATTGACGTAAAAGAAAAGAAAATTAGATAGCCGATATATCGGCTCCTGTGACTGTAAGGGTTAAGAGCATGACGAAGCTGTCCGCCTTCTAATAATATTTCCAATCCTAACTTATGAATAAACGATGCGTTTAATCGAGTTTTTTTGCTATAAAGAAAAAGTTTGTAAGATTAAACTCTAGTGCGGACAACTCAAGAAAATCACCAAAATATTATAAATACAAAGTTATAATAAAAACTTTCAATATATCGTATTTTAAGGTTAGGTTTGTCGAGTTTAATATCTAATTTCCAATCCAAGCTCATAAAAAAATAACAAGTTCAAATGATTTTTTATTTTAACAAAAATTATTGTATTAAAATAACTTTAGTGCGGACAAGTCATTATATTTGTTTAATTTAAGAATTTAAAAAGATATCGATAAAATAAAAAAAGCAAAACTCGATTGCTGCAGCTCCGACATGCCGTTAAGGGAAGCATTGCAATACTGTTGATGTCAAAGTACTCCTCTCCTATATGTTTTTTTCTGGTTATCACCATTTCCCAACATTCGCCGAGAATGTGCTCAGCCGTTTCTGGGTTGGCTCCGCATCATCTACATGTCAGAGAACCAGTTATCTTTATGTTACACATGTGGTAGTTACGTTTTCCATGCCTTGTCGCTATTTGAGCGACAAGTCATCGGAGCCTTTTGATTTTTGCTCCAGTGGTAGCTTTCTACTTCATTTTGTAATAAGACGGTCCAGTTTTTGGCAAAGTCTACGTGAATGACTAATTGGAACTGGCTTTTTTTTACTAAAATTTTTTCCTCTCGAATAGCAGTACGTTTAATTTCTTTAATCATTTTATGAGTACTCACGGTGAGAGCATATTTTCTCAATTGTATCAAGAAGTCTTTAATAGTACTAGTTTTATTAAGTAAATCTGATTTTTCCCAAAAACTGTAACTTATTTCTTCATAAAGATCTTCTTTCGTCAAATAAATCATTTCTAAATCAATAGTTTCTCCGATTGGGCATTTTTCTCAGTCTTCCAGTACACATTTTATATCATCCTTAGAGCAAAATAAAGAAGAAAATATATTCGATTTAATTTTTAAAATGTCATATTTACTGTTTGTATTATAATTTTTTAAAGCTATCAACAAATGTTCTAAATTTTCGCAATAAATACAAAGACACGTATCATTGGGTGGATGAGATATAACTTTGGTCCTAAGGCATAGAATGTTGATTTGCCGATTTTCTTTTTCATTTAGGGATTTCCTTCTTAAAATAATTGAAAAATTTGTTTCATGTTTCGCGTAAGAAAGCGCTCAACTTTTTTAGTTTTGATACCATTTTCTTTCACTGATATTGCATTATTTTTATTTGCAGTTTGTCGAGAGCAATCATAATCATCGTTTGAATAATACTCTTCGACTTTTAACGCAATTTCCCTATCCAAAGAATGGCCACTATAATTCTCAAGCTTTTTATAGACATCTTCATTATTCAGTGAGCGTGCTTGATGAATCATGTACGTAGTTATGCCTGGCAGAGCTGGTAATAAATATTGTTTAGAAAAATCAGTTGGTAAGAGCGTTAATAGCCACACTTTTTCGGAAAAACTTGAACAACTGTAAGGCTCTTTTAATATTTTCAAACCATTTATCACATGTTTTACATTCGATGCTTTCATCCAATTTAGGCAAATCCGTTAAATCATAAAATTTCATCATCTTACTAGCTAGTTGAGAATCGAATGCATCATTCATTTGCTTTCTTTTTCGAATGACACACGATTTTCGCATCTTTACATTAAGAGTTTCAGACATCTTGATAGATAAAATCTTCAAATTCAAATTATTTGCGGTTTCGTTAAGCTCATGCACCACAATCTTGCCTTCACTTATTTTTTCTGAAGATTGTTGACTGCAAGAATTAGATGAAGAGGATATAGCATTCTTCACTTTTTCTAAGGATAATTTATAACATGCAGCGCAAACTTCATCTTCTTTAGATATCAAAATCTTTGGATACTAGCGCCGCAAAGACTCCGTTATGTTGCCCAATTCTCTGATTTTTAGAGGAATGGTACATAGCTTTCGTGTGCCTTTTTTGAAGTCTTTGCACTATATCTTGGCAAGTGATGATGCCATTGTAATTAACTCAAAATCTTTTAATAAAGCGAAAAAAAAGATTATAAAAGTTAGACGATTTGTTTTTCAATTCGATCTCTTCTTATCTACTGCGATTCGCTACATTGCTAATGAATACGCTTGAAACGCGACTTTGCTACCTAGCGGTGGCATGCACCAACTACTTTCAAACTGAATTTCACTCGCAGGCGCGAAATTCAAACTGAATAAATAATTATTTATTTTTGAACACATTTTTAAAATTAAAATTGCTATAACTTTTGTTCTAATTGACCAAAAAAGTTGAGCAATGGCTCATTTCGAAGGTTTTCGCAAACACAAAAATATACTTATAAATAAAACAGTAAACGAATACAAAAGAGCATAATTATTGAAAGAGTACATAGTTTTAATATTCGATAGTTGAAAAAAATTTTATAAATTCATCTGTTTTTATAAACTTAAAATCGTCATAACTTTGGTTTAAATTGATCCAAAAACTTGATCAAAGGTTTATTTTAAAAATTTTTGTTAATATTTTTGTTACATTAAAAAAGGAATCAACTCGCATTGCAAAAATCAGAACGGCATTTAAAATCAGATTGTAAAATTTTGCACCCTAGGGCAGGAATGTACTATTTTGCACCCGCTTGACAAGCATTGAAATTGAATTTTTCACCTTTTGGATCAAAAAACAATATGTGTACCACGGGCGCAAGGGGATTCGCGGCCCTCGTGCAAATTTAGCGCCCTTGGTACACAATTTACTATTTTCAGATTCTTGAATCGTTTTTCTAGCCTTACAGAGCTCTAAACTGTCGTTTTTCGATCAATTTTTAATTCCCGAAGCCAAGAACAAAATCTGGAAAATAAATAAAAATAGTAGTATCTAAATACCTTTACGATTGGTTTGGGTTCCAGCACATATCGGTATTACAGAAAAGGAACTAGCAGACCATTATGCTAGGAGTTTCACGAAGGATTCTCCAAGAAAATTTTTAATTCCGTATTTCGATTTAAAAAACATTTGGAAAAGCCAAGCCTTAGTTAATCACAATCGAACTTTACTACAATTAGGAACCTTTAAAAGGCATCAAAAACTTTTTAAATTTTTATGAGGATAGAAGGCTTCCTTGGTTCAGAAACAAAAATCTACAGAAAAGCTATAGTTACTATTAACCAGTGAAAAGCCGACCACTACGGCGCAGCTTCATCTTTAAAAAGAGAAAACCCTGTAAACTCCGCTGCCTGTGAATGTGGCTATGAAAATCAAGATGCTAGACATATCTTTTGGGAGTGCTAAATTTTTAATCTACAACGTGAAAAAATGTTTAAGCAATTCAAATTGAACGAGATTTATATCAATAATGAACTTAGTGATATCCTAAGGAACTTGAACTCTAAAGTTGTTTTGATTTTGATAAAATTTTTAAATGAGTGTAATCTAGCATTGTAATTTCCATTTCATGTATTGTTTATTATTATATTATGTACTATATTTTTTGGATGTATCAACTTCATAGGTTAGGGTAGACCTAAATAAATAAAAAAAAAAAATTGTTAATAAATGTGAAAAACTGTAAATATCTGTAAAAAAGTGTTAATAACTATAATTCACTGTAACTAATTGCAAATAAATATAAATAACTATAAATAAGTACAAATAATAATAAATTATTTACCAATTCTAAAATTTTGGAAAATGTGAGTCACTAATAATAAATGTATATAAATGTGTATGAATGTGAATAAATTTAAATAACTATTAATAATCATTACTTTCAGTTAATAATTTTTATTTAGCGTCCATAACTATTGTTACCTATTATTAACTGTCATTAACTGTTTTTTAATGTTATTAATTCTTACTAATGTCTTATTGTTATTAACATTTTTACAATTTCTCACAAAAATCCTTTTTTTACGGGAATATAATTTTGTATCTGTCACTGTATCTGTAACTTGTAACTTTTCGAGTACAACGGCCTTTACATATATAGATATATTGATACTATATTTTTTTATTCCTCGCGACTTATTCCTTTGGTCTAGAAAGGCCCTAATATTCTCTATTTACGTATTTTATTTGTGTAGTTTAGCGGTTTATTAAAATTATTTTTTTGTTTATTATTGTTTTGATGAAGCAAATGTTTAGAGTATTTTCACAAGTATAATAAGACTCATATATAAGGTAGTCGTCAAAAATTTGCAATTTTATAATAAATAGTAATTAATCTATTGATATAGATTGTCCATTGTGCATAACAAAAGTATAAGTAAATATATAGTGAATATTTAAGTAAATTATACACTGAGAGAAAATTCATGCCAATAGAGCATTTATTTTACGTATCCAAAGTTAGTAAGTAATATCCTATGCTTTTATAACAGCGCCATCTACTCTTACAAGGTTTGTGCTATCTAAAAACTGTTTGTTTACATGCTTTAGTAACTCCCCACTCTAATATCCTTCGATAGCTAGCGCTGTATCCTCTCATGGGACGTGAAGGAAGTAAACGTGGCTTGTCCACTATTCTCTCTTTACTGCTAACTATGGCATTCTTCTATTGCTCAAGTCGCCTCCTCTTTTGGGTGGCGATGCCAGCAAACACGGCTGGTCTATATTCAAAATCATGTTGCAAATTTCGTTAACGTATTTTCGTAGCGTGAATCTTTTATTTCTTTTCTTTTCTTTTTTCATGAAGGGAGATACGTTATAAATATAACCTGTTAAACTTTTTAACTTCAAATAATTAATTTTTAACTTAAAATTTAATTATTTTAAACCGCTGGCGGGCAGATGAGTATGTACGATTTTACGCCAGAGATATTTCGAAGTAGCGTTGGTCTAGTGCGTAATGTTCGCGCTTTTCCTTTTGAGTACGCGAGTTCAACTCCTGGTTAGCACCACTTTTTTTAAACTTTTTTTTTATTATTTCAATAGTTTTTATTGCTTTTTTTTATTTATATTTTTTTTATTTTCTATTTTTTTATGAATTTTGAAATTTATTTTTTCACAAGTATGCTCGTTTTTTTTATTAATATTTTTAAATAAATTATTTCATATAGAAAATAATTTAAAATATTAATAAATAAATAATAGTGATGTTTACAATACTATGGTTCAATTTTGTCTTTATAAACATACTTCAATATACAATGTATATTATAACATAAATAATAATACCTCAGTTTTATTTATTTATTGTAAATTATTGTAGATTTTATAAACTAAATTATAAATAAATTAAACTATACTATTATAAAATAAACATCACTATTATAAAATAAACATCACTATTATAAAATAAACATCACTATTATAAAATAAAAATCACTATTATAAGATAAACATCACTATTATAAAATAAACATCACTATTATTTATTTATCAATATTTGTAATTACTACCTATAAAGAATAATTGAGTTTTAAAAAATTTTCACTGAAAAAAACGAGCGTACTTGTGAAAAATTAAATTTTAAAATTATTAAAAAACTACAAAATCTAAAAAAAACTAAATATAAAAAGGAATAAAAAATATTAAAACAATAAAAAAAAATAAAAAAGAAAAGTGACCCTGGCCGAGAGTTGAACAAGCGTACTCAAAAGAAAAAGCGCGAACGTTGCGCACTAGACCAACGCTACTTCAAAACATCTCTGGCGTAAAATCGTACATGCTTATCTGCCCCCCAGCTGTTTAAAATAATTAAATTTTAAGTTAGTAATTAATTATTGATAGTTATAAAGTTTAACAGATTATATTTATAATGTCTCTTCCCTCATAAAAAAAGAAAAGAAAAGAAAAAAAAGATTCACGCAACGGAAATACGTTAACGAAATTTGCGACATGATTTTGGGTATAGACCAGCCGTGTTTGCTCGCGTCGCCACCCAAAAGAGGAGGCGACTCAAGCAAACCAAGGATATGAGAGTGGGGAGTCATAGAAGTATACCACGCGAGTCATCAGTGAATGACGTTCATGCTTTAGTTACTCTCCAGACCATCTTTTTTAGTATAAGGTAATCCAATACTAATAGAGCTTCTCACGCCTGTCATATTTGTATCAATGTTTTATATGCTCGCATAGATGGCAGTTCGCATGCTCTATTAGCATGAATTTTCTCTCAGTGTAATTGTAAAAAACATTTAGACACAAAAAGTTTATAAATACTTAATTACTCTAATAAAAAGTTGTAAAATGTTATTCTTTATGGTGACTGCCTCGAATATTATTCAGACATTCTTTTTATTTTATGAAAACAAAGTTTTTTATAAAGTGGCTCATTCCTAATGACATTCTCTTTGTTTTTCTTAATGGATAAATTTATTTATTTTAAAATATCAAAAAGTTGGTTAGCAGAAGATATAAAATATTAATTGAGGGCGTGAAAACGAAAAGGGCTTATAGACAATGTTATTTAAATGAGCTTAGTAGATAGGCTATAGGCATTCTGGCACACCCGGATTGTCGCACACCACCTCTCCTCCCCCAAGAGTGTTAGAATCCGTGTCATTTGAAATACATATGAATTCCTTTCCCTCCTGTTTAAAAAATAAAAAAGGATAAAACATTTTTCTCCTTCCACTAAGTGTTTTACAATCTGTTCCATTTAAAATACCTATGAGTCTCCCCTTTCTTAAAAAATGTATTGGATACTTATTTTGGGATAGAGGGAAAGGGCTATCCCTTCTTATTTTTAAAGAGAGGATATAGCGCCGCCCACAATATGTTCTATTTTGGAGAGCGCAGGAAAATTTTCCCACGCTTAAAAGAGAGGGATAGGGCAGACCTTTTTTCACTGCCCACTGTGCGTTTTCTTTAACGTTGCATGGAAATTTATCTGCTTTTAGAAGAGAAGGAAAGAGATGACCTTTATCTCAATGCAGTACACTACGTGTGTGTTCTCTTATGAGTCACATATGCATGAAAATAATGGATTATATAACCTGTAGGATATAATAAATGAACCAACTATAAATTTGCCTTCTAATATATATATATATATTTTTTTTAAGTCACTTTGTTATGCCCCATCTTTTATTTTTTTACAGAAAATCTTTTTTTTTTTAGAAGAAGATTTATTGAAAGGGTCAGCTACCTGTTCTCTTGTTTTTTTTGAGATAAAAAAATATTTATTAAAAGGGTCAGTCGTATTCTTTTTTCATGTTTTAAAAAAAGGAATGAATGCTCGAAGAAGATATACAAGACCCACCTCTGTAAAAAGGAAAATCTTTTTCTTTTAAAAAATATTTTCTTTGTCTCAGGTGTGTGTCAGTTTCCTTAGCGAAAATCAGTTTTTTGCAGGTGGTCGGAAATTTGAAGAACAGAATTTTTTTTTGAGATTAAAGTTATTAATTGAAAGGGTCTTTTCTTTAAAAACCATTTTTTCGTAACGAGTGTGTGTGTGGGAAAAAAGTTATCTTGCAGGTGCACTTATTATAAGATTTACGAGAACCTTTTTTGTAAAAAGAAGAATTCCTTTTCTTTAAAAACCATTTTTTCGTAACAAGTGTGTATGTGTGGGAAAAAAGTTATCTTTCAGGTGCATTTATTTTTCCTTGAATTTACTAAGAAAAAAATTAAGAAAGCTTGATCTATCTCAGGTTTTTAAAAGTATTAAAAAAAAAAAAAAATATTTATTGAAGGGATCAATTATTTACAAAGAAGGATTGCTTATTTCAGGAAATATATACATGACTTTCCTCTTAAAAATACTCCCCCCTTTTTTAAATTTGTTAGTCACAGGTCTTTGTATGCTTTTGAAAAAAACGATATTTATTGCACGGGTCAGTTCCACGACGATAAAAATTAAAATCTTAGGCGTGTACGAAACTAATGAAGGATGGACTAAATTTTCTCTAAGGGAGGTGACAAATTTTTTAAAAGAAAATTTCCACCAATCGTAGGATTTTCATGGAAAACATTATATAATAAGTATCCTAATTCTCTGTATGAATACCTCGTTCCAAGTTACATTTCGTCAGTTCAAGGATCATCTTCAACTTTTCCTAACTACAGAAAAAGATTTTGAAGATCAACTTAAAAGAAAATAGAAAATATGGCTCAAGACAAAATTGAAAATATTAAAGCAGTTCAAGATCGCATTAGATGGTTAATAGGAAATGGTCCAACATTGTTTATGATGTTGGATCATGTGTCATGGGTGATGCATGCAGTGGATTCCCGTAAGTATTAAATAAAATATAAAAATATTTAAATGATTTTTTTTACATTAATTCTTTCCTTTTCAGTGCCACCACTGCCTCCGACGGCTGCTATGCAGCAGCTATATAATCATCCTACATCAGGAACTTCATCAGAGAGTTCCGCTGAAAGAAATCAGCAATCGACAGTGCAGTAGACACAGCAGTCGACATTGAAGACATCGATACAGATAAATCGGCGGTCGAGGAATCGCAGCTCAAGCTCGAGTTCATCCTCAAGCTCTGGCTCGAGTTCATCCCCGAGCTCTAGCTCGAGTTCATCCTCGAGTTTAACCACATCAAGCAGAGGAGCAAAACAAAGCAACAAGAGACAAAAAAGATCAATTAATGCTCTTGGACCGATCCCCATGAAGAAAAAGACGCTAAGTAGGTTTATTTTTTTTTAATGATATTTATTTTCTTAAATTTACACATAATTTTATTTAATATTATTTCCTTATTTTTGTTTACAGATGATTCTAAAAACAAGAGACATCGCCATGAAGATAAATCGATTCCCTCTACCACTTCAGGATATAGAGCAACGGAACCAATACCATCAACCTCCTCGGCGGGTCAAGAATTTGAGCAACCAAAACCGTCTACTTCAAAAGGTAAATTATTCAAAATAAATAAATAAATAAATAAATAAAATAATCATATTATTCCATTTTTTCAATTTTACTTTATAGGAAGCAAAAGAGAAGGAAAAATTCAGCTAGAAAAAAAACCAACTTCAGCATGAGAGTGGATGAAAAAAGTTAACTGACAGCTTGCTGAAAAAAATAAGAGTTCGGCTACTACCAGCGCGTCATCATCAGCAGACCAACATTCAGCTACAGCGTGCACGCCATCAACAGCAGACCGACCTCGTCTGCGCGAGGGTATAATTATACGCGAGGATATAACTATAAAAGAATAGTTATATTTAAAACTTTATATTAGTATTTTGTTTTTAACGCATACTTATATTTATATATTTGTAATGAATATCTATTAGGATTTTTTTAAAAATAAAATAAAATAAAGAGGAATAATTTGATTCTTCTTTTTTTCTTATACTCATATTCCTCCTTTCCAATTCCTTTACAATTAATAACTTATAACTCTTAATTTTATAAATGATTAAACACATTAAGCAGCCAAGTTAATAAAATAATAATAAAATAAAATAAAGTGTAAATAATACATAAAAATTTAGTTTGTACATTAAAATTATGCAAAGAAAAATTTATTATTATTGATTTGAATATTTATATCTTCAGGATTACTAACAATAGTTTACCAAGATCATGTAAATTATCTTATTCGTATTTAATATTAATTAATTTTTTTTTTTCTCAAGTCTTTTTTATCCTCAAACATTAAACTTATAATTTATTTTTTCAACGAGGATCATAAAAAGGGTTGAGAAAGTGTTGTTTTTTTTTCGATTGAATTTATTTCCAACAAAACTTTATACATTTATCATCATTAGAAATTTTTTCTACTTCATCTTTGGCAAATTTAGCATCTAGGTAATCATGTAACCATGTTCGTATTGAAATAGCATTAATAACAGCGCACATAGGTTTTCGCCTTAAACAGAGGTCGTGGTTAAAACATATGTATCGTCTACAATTCATTATTTTTTCTAATGATGGACATCCGAAGTCTTCAATGTTGCTGATTGTTCTAAAAAATAAAGAGGTAATGTTAATTAAAGTATATACAAAATGAGAAATAAAATATTATAAAGTATTAACATGATTCAAAAACAGTATGATAAAGTATGAAAATTATTTTAAAATAAAAAGTATAAAAAGTATGAAACAAGTATGGGAAAGTATAGAAAAAGTATCAAACAAGTATGAGAAAGTATCAAGCAAGTTTGAAAAAGTATCAAACAAGTTTGAAAAAGTATCAAATCAGTATAAAAAGTATGAAAGTTGAAACATAAATGTATTACTTACACATTTGGTAAAAGATCAGCTAACCATCGCGCCTCCTGCTCACCCTTGACAAATACTTTCTTGACTTCTTGCAAACAAATTTCAAAAAATTTTTGAAGACGATGGTAAGGTATATCTCCAGAGTTCCATGGTATTCCATGATGATATTTTTCCAGTGATTGCGTTGTGCTTTTTTCTTCTTGACTCAATTCTCTGCATGTCATCGGAAGTTTAAAAAGATACGCAGTTAGGAAAGCAGTTTTTCTAAAATTCAGAAAACTGACTTCTTAAAAAATAAAAGAATCCCCAGACATTCCTTGAATGTCGCAAATATAAACGTTCTCTTCAGGAAATTCTAATATTACATTTTTAATCATTGTATCATAGTCACAGGTTCTAGCCATCTTAAAACTCTAAATTTCTTTCAGACAGAAGTAATTTGAGAGACTAAATAGAAAAAATCTCACAGCTTTCCGATGGTTCAGAAGAAAAATCTATCCCTTCCTAAAAACCTTATCCCTTCTTTTTTTCTAATCTTTTCTTCTTACTATTGGTCAAATCTCAAAATTTGTATCCCTTCTTAAATTTTCTTTTTACGATTAGTATAATCTTGAAATTTATACCTCTTCTTAAATTCTCATTAAATTTTCTTTTTTAGTATTGGTTAAATCTCAAAATTTGTATCCCTTCTTAATTTTTTTTTTACTATCGGTAGAATCTTGGAATTTGTATCCCTTCTTAAATTCTAATTAAATTTTCTTTTTACTATTTATCAAATCTCGAAAATTGTATTCCTTCTTAAATTTTCACTAGCTTTTCTTTTTTACTATTGGAGAAATCTTTAAATTTGTATCCTTTCTCACATTTTCACAAACTTTTCTTTTTACTATTGGATAAACCTTAAAATTTATATCCCTTCTTACATTGTCTTTACCTATAAAAAGCGAAGCTATTTCTTAGATGACTACACTTCGTATATAACAATTAGTGAGATTCATTCTTAAATATTAAATGAGTTGAAACTGTTGCTCTAGTACTATATTAGTTATAAAAAAAGTAAAGATGAATTTAGTCAATTTTTTTGAACGTCTTGTTCAAATACTTCGTGATACTTTACATAGTATAAACAAATTGAGCAATAATGATATTCATTGTTGGTTAGATATGTGTAATTCTGCTGTTATCAAATTAATCGAAAAAATTGCTCAACCTAACCTCACAAGAGGAGAAAAACAGAAATGTTAAACTTGTATGACACAGCTTTCGTGCATGCAAGTTCAGTTGGAGGAACATCTTCATCAAGGAGGTAATCTACAATCTGAAGAAACAGAAGCTAGAGTCGAGTGGCGAGACGTAGAGTCAGCTTTTCAAAATCGAATTAGAACTGGTGTAGTGGTGAATATTAAACATGTGGACATTTTGAGTTTTTTGAGTGATGCACAAAAACTTTTCAAAGTTAAGGTGCAGGCATGCTTAGAAGAATATAATGCGTTAAAAATAAATTCTGATTTTATTTCTGAATTTTCTGTGCAGAAAAATACTGCGGAACTAAATGATACTAAATATTTCACAAGTAAAAGTGCTACAGTATACATGTCAACTGATTTAGAGGAATGGTTCAAAGATAATATCAAAGAGCCTATTCTTACGCGAATAGAAGAATTTCAGAAAAAGGATTCAGGATGGACTTTGAAGAGTATTATTAGTTTGTGTATAAATATGAAAAAATATTCTCCTTTGAAGGGTAGTTCTTATATACCTCTTCCAAAGTTTAAAGAAAATGAGAAAGCGTGTGTTAATGTTCGCAATAATAATAATCAGTGTTTCAAATATGCTGTACTTTCCGCATTATATCCTAGTAATCGTAATCCTCAAAGAGTGGATCATTATCTTCCGCATAATAATAAGCTGAGGTTTGATTAAATTAAATTTCCAGTAAAAATTAAAGATATTCTGAAATTCGAAAAATTAAATAATAATATTTCAATAAATTTATACATGTTGAAAAAGTATGGTCCGAAGTTTGAAGTATCGCCGTGTCATATGACATTAGAAAAAAAGGTACAACATGTCAATTTGCTCATCATTCAAGATTTCTACATCGATGAGTGTGAAGAAAATAATGATGCTGATGATGGAGACATGCCTCAACATCATTATGTTTGGATTAAAAACTTGTCTCGACTTCTGGGTCCTCAAGTGTATAAAAGCCATATAAAATCTTACCATTGTGAGAGGTGTTTACAAATTTTTTATAGTAAAGAAAAATTCGTAATTCATAAAAACAATTGTAAAAACTTAAATAAATGTAGAATAAATCTGCCCGACTCAAAGAAAAATATTCTCAAATTTGAAGATTACAGCAAGAGTGAAAAAGTTCCTTTTGTTATTTATGCAGATTTTGAATGTTTATTGAAACCTACAGACAGTGAGAAGGCTTTTCAACTTCATGAAGCATACAGTATTGGATACTAAATGAAATGCAGTTTTGATGATAAATTATCTTATTATAAATTATACACAAGGATTAACGAATGTGAAAAGACACCTGTAGAATGGTTTGTTGGAGAATTGAAATCAATTGGTGAGAAAATTGATGAACTCTACAAAAATCCGAAACCAATGAAACTTACAGATTTAGAAGAATTGTCTTTCCAGAGGTCAACTAACTGTCATATATGTAGAAAACCAATCCGTGCCGAAAAACTTGCAGTACGAGACCATTGTCATCTCACAGGACGCTAAGTTGTCCAGCCGGTTATAATTAAATAAAGAAAATTAATTTGGTTATTTTACATCTATTTTTTTTAGTTTCAGAGGTGCAGCTCATAATTCATGTAATTTAAATTATAAGATTTCAAGATTCATTCTTGTTATTTTTTATAATCTCAATTATGACTCATTTTATTCTGAAAGGAATCGCGACTTCTACATTGATGAAGGGACGAATGACTCTAATACCTCATAATAAAGAGAAATACGTTTCTTTCACAAAATATATGGATAATAGTGACATCAATTTTAGATTAATAGATTCTTGGCGTTTTCTACCATCATCATTGAAGAGGCTCGCATCGTATCTCGAAAACGTGCCAATAGCAGTGAGAGAAATTCAAACAGATGGATTTACAGATGCTAAGATAAATCTTCTTAGACGGAAAGGTGTATTCCCGTACGATTTTATGGATGGATTAGATAAATCGATGTCTACAAAGCTGCCAGAAAAAGGACTTCTACAATAAGCTAACGGATTCTCATATAGTTGAAGAAGATTATAAGCACGCTGTTCAAGTTTGGAATGAATTCAATATAAAAACTTTAGGAGAGTGATCGGATTTATACTTAAAAACCGATGTTTTGCTATTGGCTGACGTCTTTAAAAGTTTCCGAGAGACCTCTCTTAAAGCCTACGATTTATGTCTTGCTCATTTCTACACAACTCCAGGCTTAACGTTTTCAGCAGCTCTTAAAATGACGAGGGTAGAATTGGAACTTTTGACAGACATTGACATGCTAATGTTTATCGAAGTAGGTATTCGTGGAGGAATAAGCCAGTGCTGTAGCCGGTATGCAAAGGAAAACAATCCATACATGGGTCCTTCATATAACGATCAGGAAAAGAAGACCCTTCTGTATTTTGATGTTAATAATCTTTATGGTTGGGCGATGATACAACATTTACCGATAGGAAAATTTAAATGGATTGATTATGAAACAATGCCAGATGTCTTCAATACACCGCCAGATTCGGATATAGGATATATTGTTGAAGTGGATTTAGAATACCCTGTGGAAATCCATGATTAACATCGGGATTTAGCTTTTGCGCAGAACATCGTCTACCACCAGACTTGAAGCAAAAAAACTGCTTACTACTTTGGACAATAAGGAAAGGTATGTCATACATTGACGGATGCTTGAACAAGCGTTAGATAATGGACTTAAATTAAAAAAAAGACATAGAATTTTAAGTTCTGAACAGAAGGCTTGGCTCAAACCTTATGTTGAATTAAATACCGAGAAGATGAAGCAAGCGAAGAATGAGTTTGAAAAACTCTTTTATAAATTGCTTATTAACTCTGTATATGGTAAGTGCATCGAACAAGAGCAGTCACGTGTTAATATGCGATTAATAAATAAATTCACAGGCAGATATGGAGCAGAAGCACGCATAGTTCAACTAAATTTTCACAGTTGTGCAATTTTTTATGAAAATTTGGTAGCTATCCAGCTGAAGAAAACGAGTATCACAATAAAAAAACCTATATACGTTGGTTTTCCCATTCTTGATTTATCAAAAACACTGCTATATGAGTTTCATTACTCATATATGGAACAGCGACTCGGGCAAAAATGTAAACTTCTATATACAGATACGGATTGTTTAATATATAAAGTTGAAGACATTGATATGTATCAAACAATGAAGGAAGACATTCACAGATTCAATACTTCTGATTATGCTGAAAATAATCAGTTTAATATTCTACGTGTCAATAAAAAAGTTCCTGGATTAATGAAACATGAATGCTGTGGCAAGATTATGTCTGAATTCATAGGTTTACGGAGTAAAATATACAGTATTTTGGTTGATGGAGGAGACACAGTTAAGAAAACTAAAGGTTTCAAATCTAATGTCATGAAGAAAACAATCACTTTCAAGGATTACTGAAGCTGTCTTCAAGATCTTGTAATTATACACCGTGAACAGTGCAACATTCGATCAAAATCACACACAGTGCATAATAAAAAGCAGAGAAAAATTGCACCAAGTCCACACGATGATGAGAGATTTTTATTGCCTGATAGTACAGATACTTTGCCATGGGGTCATTTTGGAATTAAAGAAATACAGATGGCGCAAGCTGCACTTGATGTAGAAAGGGAATATGCAAGAAAAATGGCTGCTGAAAGTGAGCAGGAGGTGGAAAAGAGGGGACACGAAGTATCCAATAAAAATAGAGTAGCGCGAGTGGGGATGGATGTTACAGAGCATAGAAGAAAGGGGGAAATTGAGAGGGAAAATAAATCCAATGAAAATGGAGTAATGCAAGTGGAGATGAATGATACAGAGCATGAGAGAGAGGGGGGAATTGAGAGAGGGGATAAACCATCCAATGGAAATTGTGCAGCGCGAGTGGGGTGACACTTCATGGCAACCAAGGTGAGCAAATCATTACTGAGTATTACGCATTAGAGAAGTTCATGCATGACTGGGATCCATCAATAGAGGGAATAAGTTCTGGAGAAGGTGAGAGAAGGTATTGATTACGAGTGGCGATGGAAAGGGCAGAAATCAAGGTGGGGAATGGGCTATATCAAGGGACGGAGCACGATGAGGAGCATATTCAAGTAGTCGAAAAGCTTGAGAACAATCAACCTCCTACAAAAAAACCAAGAGTCAACTATCTAATCATGTAAGTATTTACTGACAAAAAAAAAATTTTTTTCCCAATAAAATATTATCTTTAACAGAAATTCTAATTTCTCTTTTTGATTTCAGAATGGATTTATCATCACTTAATAAGATTGCTGGAAGCGACTTCTTGCCAAGGAAAAGAGTTACAGACTTGGGAAAAGATTACCAGTACATGGTGACAGCACTTCAAAAGGTGAAGACACGATATAGTGTCAAGATTGTAGCAAAATTCGAGAAAAGTTTTCAAGTATTCCTACCAGAGAAGATTTCATCGGCAATTCTAAAAGATGAAGATTTTTTTACAAACTCTGCGATGAAGCAAAAAAACTACGTTTCTTTGCAATGTATTTGGGAGAAACTTCTTTCAAATTCGATCGGGTATAAAAAATATATCTACGAAATCATTATAAAACTATTTATTGTAACTTGTACATAATAATACATAAATGAATAAAAATATGTTAAAATTATACATTTGTTTTTTTATTAATCATCACCACCTATAGTTATAATTATATTACAATATTCTATTTAAATATATCTAAATAATATAAACAAAATACAATTAAATTTTTTATTTATTACACTATTATATTGAAAAATATATTTTAATTTTTTCAAACAATCTCATTTTTATCCATCCAACTATTATGCTCGTTACTTAGACCTAACCACTTAACATATACACGTTTACCACTTTTCTTTAAAACTTTTTCTACTAAATAAATTTCAGGATGCATAGTGTTATGAATTTCCGTTTCATAAAAGCCGCCGGAGACTGGTTCATCATAATAATCTTTGACGTGGTAAATTATGGGATTGGCATTACAACTCTTGTTATTGTGAAAATTTCAGTAGACCAATTTGGTGTATAACCTTTTTCGAAAACTTGTTTTATCTTACTTATTCGCACTTTGTCTCCTACTTTAAATTTTAGTTTTTTATAGGTCTTTTTTCAGTTGGGTAATTTTTCTTGATTTCTTTTGCTTTCTTATAAAGAAAGCATTGTATCGATAAAAAAAAATTTTTTCTATTTTTTCATTAATTTGTACATATTTAGACTCAGGGAGTCAAAAAAAGTGGTTTCCAGAAAATGTCTGTATGTATGTGTGTGTGTGTGTGTGTGTGTGTGTGTGTGTGTATGATTTCAGTACGCCAATAATATCTCAAGAACTACTCGATGGATTTGCTTCAAATTTTGCATGCAATTTAGTTTTTTGTCTAACTGGAGGGAGGCTATTGAAAATTGAATTTCTCAGCTTGGTTTTTTTTTTAGAACCATTTTAAGAATTTAAAAAAAAATTTGATTTTCCTTTTTTTTGGTATTTTACCTAAACTACTCAAAGAATTTGCATGAAAATTTCTATGGACATTATTTGTGAATGTTAAAAGAAGAAAAACATTTACCAACTGATTTTCTTAGCGCACTTTTAATTTTAGAGCATTTTGAAAATTTTGAAAAAAAATTTTTTTTTCATTTTTTTTTATTTTACGACAACTATTCGATAGATTTGCTCGAAAATTTGTATGCAAGTTATTCGCTATTGTTTTAAAGAAACAAGCTTTGGAACACTTATTTTCTTAGTGTAGTTTTAATTTTAGAGCATTTTGAAAATTTTGGAAAAAATCTCTATTTTTTATTTTTTTTCTATTACACAAAAACCATTCGATAGATTTGCTCAAAAATTTTTATGGAAATCATTTGCAATGGCCTAAATAAAAAAAGCTTTGAAAAACTTATTTTCTCAGCGCAATTTTAATTTTAGAGCATTTTGAAAATTTTTAATAAAATTTTTCTAATTTTTTTGATATTTTACGTAAACTACTCGATGAAGAAGCTTAAAATTATGTATAGGAATTATTTATGATTGTCAAAATAAAATGAAGTTTTAAAAACTAATTTTCTTCAATTTTCTTAGCGCACATTTATTTTTAGAGCATTTTGAAAATTTTGAAAAAAAATTTTTTTTTAAATTTCTTTTTTATTACACAAAAATCATTCGTTAAACTTGTTCAAAAATTTTTATGCAAATTATTCACTATTATCTGAATAAAACAAGCTTTAGAAAACTTATTTTCTTACCGCAGTTTTAATTTTAGAGCATTTTGAAAATTTTGGAAAGAATGTTTATATTTCATTTTTTTTCTATTACACAAAAGCCATTTGATAGATTTGCTCAAAAATTTTTATACAAATTATTTGTTATTGCCTCATTAAAGCAAGCTTGGAAAAACTCATTTTCCTAGCGCAGTTTTAATTTTAGAGCATTTTCTGAATTTTGAATAGAATTTTGCTTATTTTTTGGTATTTTACATAAACTACTCGATGAACTAGCTTAAAATTATGTATAGAAATTATTAACGATTGCCTAAATAAAATGAACTTTTTAAAACTGGTTTTCTTAGCGTAGTTGTAACGTTAAGCGTTTTAAAAATTTTAAAACAATTTTTATTTTTTAATTATTTGGTATTTTTTGTAAACTATTCGATGAAAATGTTTCAAAATTTGTATGCAAGTTATTGGCTATAGTATGAAGAAGACAAGCATGAAAAAATTAATTTAATAAATGCAGTTTTAATTTTAGAGCGTCATGATGCAAATGGCAAAAGTAAGAAAGAATAAAATTCATATAGTTTTCGTAGATATTAAGACAGCCTTCAATACAGAGGATAGGGACATTGATATTATAATCGTATTTAAAAAAATTGAATTAAATTACTCTAACTCAATGTACTCTATGAGAAAGCATTGCGCCAAAGCACTTGGCAGCGTTTTTCATTTATATTCGTAACGTTTTCAGGCTAGATTCCTATTGTCCGATGTTTTCTTGAATTGTATGCTTTCACTAACTCAGGCAGAATATCTAACCATTTATAACTTCCTAGTTTGCTAAATTCTAACCACATTGCAATTTTTAAAGTTCTATTAAAGCGCTCACATATGCTTGCATGAAGATCACTATGTGAAGAATAATGATTTATCTTGTACTTTTTTATAAGATTCTGAAAGTTTGAATTGTAGAATTCTCTTCCTTGGTCAGTTTGTAAATTCGATGGCACCCGTCCTTGTTGTAATATTAACTTCATAGCTAGAGTAACATCATTGCCACTCTTCGATTTGACTGGTACAGCCCATGCATACTTTGAAAATATATCTATGACAGTTAGTAATGAGCGAAAACCTTTGTCCTCCTTAAAATACGGTAACATTTCCACTAGGTCAGCTTGCCAAGTCTCATCCAATCCGCGTATGTTATATTTTCTTCGCTTGTACTTTTGACGTGCTGGCTTGTGTACTCTTCGACGTTCCTTCTTAAACTTCAGCTTTAGCAATATCCGATTGTCTATTCATTTCTATAATTATATATTCAATACTTGCAAAATTTCGTTGAGTCATATCATGAACATAAGTTAATTTTTCCTTTATTTCTGCTCTATATATTTCAACTTTGTTCTCATATTCTTGTATAGCTTTAGCAACTTCTATAATTTTAGAAGATAAGAAATCAACTTCTTTCTGTAGGATATTATTTAGTGAATTCAAACTAATCACATCATTTGGGATGATTAGCCTCTTCAATATTGCAAGGCCGCTAATTTTCTAAATCAAAATCACCATCTGATGTAACATTGAATCCAATACCTCGAGGACCACGACTCACTTGCGAGCCCTCAAGTTTTCTTCCAAACACATCGAGACACATGTTACTACTATTGATTTGAAAATTGTGTACGTCAATATATATGTCCAGCTTCACGTAGTTCCTCTATAATTGATTGGCTTTCATTGTTGTGATTATTATTTCCAGCAGATTGTTCGGCTATTAATAATCGTAGTCTCTCGACAAGCTCATTTGGATCATCCCAGTAGACTAGATCTATAGAAGTATTCTTTTTTGCTATTTTATATTTAGGTATGAGACCTTCTCCACTTGCAGATATTCTACTGCGATTACTGCGGAACATTGGTGCTATGATTTTTGAATATTTTCTACTCTTTGAAGAGCGTATATTTTCACTTTTGCTATGTCTTTTTCTATTGGCATTTGTTGCTTTCAGGATAATGCGATAGTTCTTGCAATCTGTTGTACTTAAAAGATTACCATCTGGTTCTTTTTTAAAATGCAATTCCATCAGACCACTGCTTTTAGGAAAACTTAAATCTTTCACTTCTATTATTTTATCATCAAATTGAATTTGTGAATCACCCATCATGTATACCCCAGTGACTTTTCTCACTTCGTATATGTTATCGATTTTGCTGCAGCTTCCATTTAGCATTGATAAAAAGTCTGTCGGTTCACTTTCTTTATGCGCAGATACAAATGGCGAATATATAGATTTGAATGATCAATTTGCAGAATTGAATGATGAATTCATCATTGTGCTATTCATCGGAGAAAAATCATCGCCATTAGAAGCATCATTATCAAACGCCGAACCCGAGTCATTAATATCGTTTACAATATAACTTGATTCATCGAATCTCAATCTTTTTTTGCCGATTTTCTGTTACTGTCTATAGCCGAAATGTGATTAGAACGTGGTCCTCGAGGTATTGGATTCAATGTTACATCAGATGGTGACACACTTCTAGTTGTCGAATCAACAAGCTTTTTAAGTGGTGTAATAACTGGTTTTAAAGTATCACCAATAACCTTTTCAAAATCATCTCTCTCCTTTTTTAATGAAGAGTATTTTTTTTAATAGCTTCACGTGCTCGTAAGAGCTCGCTAAAAACATTTTTTTTTTCTTAAAGTTAGGCATGCTGACAAGATGCTGTCTACAATTGAACTGCAAAAATTAAGATTTATACTTCCTTTTTAATGGCAAAACAGTCAAATCCTTTTCTATATCTACCATCATTCATTGCTCTACCTTTGTCAATAACAACAAATCCATACTTGTCATTCTTATAGCATTTAGTACAAAGATTTCGAAACTCATTTAAAGTTAAGTCAGTATTCACATGGTCTTCATAGATATGTTTAAGATTAACATCATCTTGACGATAAATTACCATTAAATTGATATTGTCCCTGATGAGATGTTTTGGTATATGAGCATATGACTGACATAGATAAAAGCTATATACACTTTTGTGTCTCCCCATACAGAAAAAAGCTCTGACGTTATCCTGCTTTTCACAAGCTACATCGTCAAAAATCATAATTGAATTAGGTAGGGCTTCATCTGGAGACACTACAGATGCATGTTCACTAAACGGTAGATATGATATACCTTCAATTGGCTCTAAAACTTTTTGAAGAAATTGGTATTTCGGTTAATTCAAGGATTTAGAGTATACATACAAATTTTCAAATCTAAGACCATTAGGGTGTGTAATTAGAGCCAATAAACTATTAGTTTTTCCATAGTTTGATGGGCCACAGAATACTGCTCGTATATTATCTCGAAGTAACTTCCCATGTCGCTTATTTCTTTTCGTTTTCTCAAAATCAAAGTTGGCGACGGGAAGTTTGACGTTCTGCTCAGTAAAATCCATGTTTACGTAACAAAGTCAAATCTAAGATTGACCTTTACAAAATATAAACGCTTGTTTTATATTTTGATCATCAGTTGTAAATCAGCACTCGAAGAGAGATGCTTGTACACAAATCACAGAAGCACCTTAAAGGTAAAGGGTTACTTGATAAAGTAATCAATAGCTTACCTATTGAAATGCATATTCCTGGATATCTATATTGTGGTCCTGGAACAAAACTGAAAAAGCGTCTAGAAAGAGCTGATACAGGTATCAATCCACTCGATCAAGCGTGTAAAGAACATGACATATCTTATTCTGATAAAAATGCTGATCGAAAAGTAGCTGACATGAAGCTCGCTGATAAAGCTTGGCAGCGTGTTAGAGCCAAAGATGCAAGTCTTAGCGAAAAAGCAACTGCTTTTGTTATTGCAAATGCTATTAAGTTAAAAGGAAAGACAGAAATGGGTGTGAAGTTGAGTAAATTAGTAACTGCAAGTAAGAAATCATTAAAACCAAGTAAACATTTTCGCAAAGTTATTCAGTCCTCTTTAAAAGGTGCACGTGAAGCTCTTAAAATCGTTGGCGGTAAGAAAACGATCATCATTCTACGTATTCTACCTGTTCCATCAAAAATAGGTGGTGCTCTGCCTTTTCTCATACCATTGTTCGCAGCACTAAGTGCAACTGGTGCTCTGGCTGGAGGAGCTGCTGGAATAGCTAAAGTAGTAAATGAGACTACAGCTGCACAGAAAAATTATGAAGAAAGTTCGAGGCGTAATAAAACTATGGAAGCTATTGCTCTAGGAAAAGGTCTCTCTCTTAAACCATATAAAACTGGAATGGAATTATTCATGAAATCTCAGATCGGTCATGGTCAAGTTAAAGAAAAAAAACTTTGATTTAACTTTGCCAAATCGTGCACTGACTGACTATGATTATATTTATGATCTTATAAAGTATGCTCGCACATAAGTAAGCCATCGTGTCAACACACCATCAGTCATCCAAAGGTACTCAAACCGTTAACACGGAAGAGCATCCAGTTTTTCAAAAGCATAAGTCTTAAAGTACGTGAAAAAAGATAAATTGTATCATTCTCTGCTGCTTCCAGAAAAATGGACGAAATTCTAAGCATTTAATCAGGTGTCGCATTCGAAGAGTCTATTGCTCATTATGAGTTTCCCGCACATCAACCATACTCCACATTAAGTTTTAATAACAGTGATAAAATTCGTATTTCTATTCAGCATCAAGATTTATGCCTCTTACCATCATGTAGTTACATCCATGTATGTAGAAAATTACGAAAACCAGATGGATAAGCACTAACTAAAACTAATTTCGTTAACAATGGCATTCGTCATCTGTTTGGTGAAATTTGATATGAAGTTAATGCTGTAGAGGTAGATAAAAGTAAAAATGTTGGTTTGAGTAGTCTCATAAAGGGATGCACTTCATTTAATCCAAATCAGATTCGAACATTAGAAAATGCGGGCTGGCTTGGTGTTGAAGAAGCAAACAAAACAATTGTAGATGATCATGGAAATTTTGACGTTTCAATCCCTCTAAGTATGATTTTAGACTTCGCAGAAGATTACAAGAGAATTGTTGTTAATATGAAGCATGAACTCATTCTCACAAGATCAAGAAATGACCTGAATGCTATAATACAGGAAGGTACTGTAGCCAACAATATAACCACATATGAAATTTATCAAATGAAAATATCAAAGATAGAATAATTAATGCCATATGTTATTGCATCAGATAAACAAATGATTCAGCTGTTAAATTTCACTGGCAAAGATAATCCTATTTCTATAAGTTTTCGATCTTGGGAGTTATTTGAATATCCTCTTCTTCCAACAACAAATAAACACGTCTGGGCGGTAAAAACTTCAAATCAATTGGAGAAAAAGTGATTCTTGGATTACAATCGGGAAAAAAGGTTCAAAAACTAAAAATGCAAGTCGCTGTGACCACTGTAATATTAGTAATGTTAGACTTTTCTTGAATTCGCAATATTATCTGTACAACAATCTCAATCTTGACATATCTAAGAATCAGTTTGCTATTCTACATGATATGTATGCTAATTTTCAGAAAAGCTATTTCGGAAGAGATCCACAGCCATTGTTGACAAAGTCTCAGTTTATCAACTTTGAACCACTTATAAGTGCTAAAGTGCGCTCCTGTTGATGAACATCTAGAATTTGAGTCTCAAATTGACTTTCTAGCTAATACTTCAGCTTATTGCATGATCTTATACGATCGCATCGTTCAGTACAATCCTATTAGTGGAGATGTTCGGAAGCTTGTCTGAATCATCTTCACTTTTACGTAAAAAAATTAATATTTCAAAATGGAGTATGCGGTAGACATGATTGGTTTTAAGCAAATGGATGGTAAATATGTTCTAAAGGAAATAGCAATCATTCCTCTCAACGACAGTGGTGATCCCATTGTTTATCCATTCAAAAAACCTTCCTTATGGAAAAGGCTCTCTGACGAATTGCAAGAAGACATTAGATTCAAGCATAATCATGGAATAGCCTGAAACACTGATGGACTACATTACTCTTAAATTGCAAACTTACTCCGTGAACATTTACATGATGCTACAAAAATTTTTGTTATTAATGAATTCAAACGAAAATGGTTGCTAAGATTTAAATTTCCCGTTTATAACATCAACGAATACGGATATCCATTAAACCCATCTTTCAAATGTGTTACTGTGTGTACAAACCATAATCCAATTCATGAGACTGTCTGTGCACTACACAATGTCAAACTCATGAAATTTTTCTATCTCTCACAAATCTCTCCCATTTGTAAGAAAAAAAAGTAGAAAAAAGTAGAAAACACTATAGGCATCCTAGATCACATTCGGATTCTAAAACACTTGGATGAGGAATGGGGGGGGGGTGCTAGAATCCGTGCGGGTTCTAACACACCTTTGGGTTGTGCTAGAATCCGGGTGTGCTAGAATGCCTATAGCCTATCTACTAGGCTATAAACCCTTTTCGTTTCCAGGCCCTCAATTTTAAATAAAAAAGTAAAAATTTCTAATTATTTTAATTTGAATTAAGATTTCTCGATTAAAGCCTTACAGTAAAAAAAAAGTTACATTACATTATGAATCTGTCACTACAATTTCTTGTTTGTAATATATTATATGTGTGGTCAAAAGGCAAAACAACATAATTCCTTTGTATAAGCATATGACTTATGTTATTTTGCCTTTTGACCACAGATATTAAGATAGAAGTATACAGACATCTTATATGTATAGAAAATTTTTGGCATTTATGTTTTTTACTAACTTAGAATAACATTAGTATTGTGGTTATGTGCGTTGAGGAGTGGATTTTTTTCTATGACTTTAATATACGTATATTTATTTATCAGCAATATGTTATAATAATTCATACTTCACCTATTCACTAATTTTATTATGGTAAACAGTTTAATAATAGGCTTGGATTCTCTATCTTAAATGAATATACACCCGAAGTTGACACGGTATTCTACCGAGTTCAAATCTTGCGTGCGTTGGTAAAATGAAATGACACGCACTTACTCATGTAACTAGTCTAAGTTATGTGAAGTAGCACGTAACTTGACAAGAAACGCGCTCGCGAGGAGTAAGAAAGCCACGAAGCGCGTCAGAACATTTCTGGTGGTTGATCAGCACACACGCTTGATTTCATATTTTCGGCTTGTGTAGGGCAGATATTTTCTCACAGTCCACGAGCACTCATCTCAAGAGTTTTACTCTTTCAAAGGGTAAAACCCGTTAAGATAGTCAAAATTGCCCTGTCTCTGAAATTTATGTTTGACCTGGTAACTTTGTTTAAGATGAAAAATAAATAGTTTCTGTCATATTTGCAGACCACGACCCCCCTCTCCCTGTCCACAGCATGGGAAAAATGACTTTCTCACTATTTATTTTTTTCTCCGAATCCAGACGGTAAAAAAACCCCAAGAAAATCATGCTTATGGTTTAAATGATTACAGATTATGTAGAATTTTTCCATGAAGATTTAATGATGCTATATAACCTAAAAGGACGAAAAAAATCGAAACCCTTCCTATTTTCACGCGAAATGCGGTACAGGGCCAATTCTTGCAAAAAAACTTGTATTATGTTTCAAAGTAATTGCTTGAATTTATCCAGATATTTCTTGGAGGTGCGCCATGGTTAAAAATGCGAAAAACTTATTTTGGACGTTTTTGAATGATTTTAGCTTATTTGCAGACTTTGTATTATCATTTATACTATAAAATTGTAATCTAGAATTTTAGTTATGAATTTAATTATGCAATGAAGTCAGAAAAATGAGAAACGATTTTGTTGATATTTCACTACTTTATATGTGATAAAATCTTTTAAATATTGTATTAATATAATAAAGGAAAATGTTTTGATAAATAAGTTATTTCACAGGTACAGCTACATTAAGTACGGTCAAAATCTCAACTTGAGATTATATATGAGTAAATGAATTTATATTCCGTAAGTAAAACTTATCACTACAAACATTAGAATCATGATCTAATAATATGAACCTTGACTTTGGCATTTTTAATACTATCTAATTTAAATCTGTACTTAAGTCACACTGTTGCAAGAGCTATATGGTCTATATTTACACTGTGTAGAAAAATATGAGCATGCAAGTACATTGAAATCTTGTTTACATGTCTCATATTAATATTGCACTATTAAAAATATTTTTGTTAAAAAGCGCATATTATTCACAATTATTTTATGACATTTACTATTGTTTTAAAGATTATAAATAAAGTTTACACTTATGTAATGTATTGTATTATATTATCTCCGTTGACATAGGTACAAGTTCAGTAACGTAACAAGCGTTTAGTAACAACCGTTAGGCTGGAAGTTATAGTTTACTCAGTTCTGAAATATTCTATCTAAGTTCTTCTTACACTTTTTCCATAAGAAGAACAAGGATAAAATATTTAAGAACTGAGTAACGACTATAACTTCTAGCCTTAGACTTGAGTTGGGTCTATGAATTCGAGCCATAAGAAAACATTATGTTAAACACTATTTCATCACTATAGAAAAGTAACATGTAAAATATTTTGTAAATAAAATAAATATTAGTATTGAAACCGTATTAATTTCTAACGGGATAGTAGTTTAAGACGATAATATTATTTCATGTGCTATATTACAATATTAGAATAACATTGTATAATGATAAAAATTGATTCTTTATTAAATGGTTCGTTATAATTATTATTGTAGATGTTTAAGAAGATCTTTGATAAAATGTTAAGGCAAAATATTCAAATTATAATTAGTATAAGGTTAAGATAATAAATCCAAAACCTTTGGTAATATATAGTCATTAATATCATCAATAACCTTAAAACTTGTTTAATTCTTACTGTTGGCAAAAGCTATTAAAGATGAATTGATATCAATAATACAATATTGAGAAAAATGCTTATTTTTGGAAATATTAATTATGTATAAAAATATAGGTACATTTCAAACACAGATTTATAAATTATTATATACTTAAGTTTCTATCTAGTATATGTAAAGAAATAATTGTAAAGATTATTAACTAATTTTACAAAAGTAAGGAGGTCTACTATTATAAACTAATAAAACTACGTATTTGTAAATAGTAGGAATTGTTATAGCTAACATTAATATATTAGTTTAAATAGAAAAGTATTGTCACTTGTAAAAAATATGGTATTATTTTTATTATAATTTAATCTTTATTTTACAAAATTATACATGAATACATTTTTGGGTATACAATTCAGAATAGTTGGAATGAAATGTTAAAGTATTCATACAAAAGTTAATTATTTCGCATTTGAAATCTGTCGATCTTTTAAAGATTATACGCATTGAATAACGCGCATCGTTTATGTTACTTTACTATGATTTTATTTACCTGTGTATATATAATTCAAATATAAATTTTAAACAAGAGAATTTATCGTCCTCAGAATTATTTTTTAAAATAATGACAATAGCGTAACGGTCCGAATCTCTCGAGAATTTATAAATATCACTTAACTAATATGTTCTTTTCTTACGTATCTCCTCTGTACTCCAATCGCGTTTTATCGTTGGAACCTCGAGAAAATAAGGACTGATGAAAACTGCTGGGTCCAAGGAATTTTGCTCGTTGGCGTGCCTGGCTTCCTTCGTAGGTATAGTCCCGTTCCAAAGGCTGTAGACACAAATTTCAATTTTTTCCCTTATTTCTTTCGTGCTTTCCTTTTTCCTTTTTATTCTTTTATATTTTTCTTTCATTAAAATATGCCGTTAACAAGATAATTGAGTAAAACTTTTATAACTTACCCCTTTCGGGAATTTCGGGTTGTGATTGAGCGCAGGTGCCTCTGATCGCTAGGCCTCCTCGCCGGCAAATAGATCGAACGCTCAATATATTTTAATCACGAGACCCGAGAAGATCTTACATCTTCACTTTTATCTCAATCATACAATCACACTCCCTACAACATCTTTCTCTATCGATAATATATTAGGCCCGCTACACACTATTTAATAGGTTCATTTAATTAATAAGTAAGTATATTAGAAATATTGAATATTCATAAAAAGTAAATTATCATTTTATTTCTTGATTTTATTCGTTAGAAATAAATCCTTACCTAATATATATAATTAATAAATATAGGATTTTATTTTACATACTAATATTCGTAATACTGTTTCAATACTAATATTCGTTATTTTGTTACGTCACGACGTATCTTTTATTTCAAAACTTATTATTCCAAAAATATGCAGTTATTGATCAATCAGCTAATTTACCTCAGCAAGCATATTGTAAAATTAAGTCATTTTTTAAGAGACAAAGTAAAGTGCAATGCGATTTACAGAATCAACAATATAAGAACAATTACAAAGACTGCATAAACCAGATTTACCACTTTAATTATATCATTCAATAAGAATCAAAATGCATAATAAGCATTGCTCCATCGATTGACATCAATTCAGAATTCAAATTATAAAACAATTATTCTTAAACAAAAGCAGGAATCATCAGTATAAAAAGAGAGATCAAATCAAGATAAAGGCGCACTTTAAAGCAGACACTTTTTCAAAGCACTTTATCAAAGAATTTCTACAAGCACTTCAATAAAAGCACTAAAAAAAGGACTTGTAAAGACATTACTATATAGAAATTTTAAGCATATTAATTAAATCACGCTATACAATTAAATTGCACTATAAAATATATAAAATAATTATATTCAACTGATTACAAATATTGTTTAAAATAAGAAATAGATATCTATCTAATTGAATATTAATCGAGTGAGTTCATTTATGGTCTGGCTGTACCCGTCCTGAAACTACTACATGGAAATCAAAGTAAGATAATTACAATTATATTTTAATCTATATTTCTTTCACTTCAAGTATATTTAATCGTGAGAACGATTCACATCAATTGAAATTGGTAGAGCTTTTCTACCACTAGCCTTAACTTTTAAACTTAACATTTTTTTAACAAACTTTGTTCTTTTTAATATATTAAAACATATTTTCCTCATTACAACAACAACATAATCAATCATTGATTCCGTCCTAGTGTAAAGCCAGAACTTAACATTTTAATTCCCGTACCAATTAGTTTGACCGTAACAATTTCATTTACAAAATATTTTAAATGGTACTTTTCTTTAGTAATGAAATAGTGTTTAACATGATGTCTTTTTATCCCTTACAGCAACAAACTATAATCGATGACCGTAGTGAGCTATAGTCTAGGATTGTAGTGATACTATGTTCATACATTATAATATATTATAGAAATAAAGTATAGTTTCTTATATTATTTTCGCGATACTATAATCGGAGAATATATTAATCATAATGTTTACATACTATAGGTCTATAGTTAGTCGTCTTATAGTGCACTAATAGGTTTATAGTTTATAGACTCATCGTTTATGGGTTTATGGTTTATGAGTTTATGCGTTTATGGTTTATGGGTCATAAGTTTATGGTTTATGGGTTTATGGTTCATAGGTTTATGGTTTATGGATTTATAGTTTATGGGTTTATGGTTTATGGGTTTGGAAGTTTATGGGTTTATGGTTTATAGATTTATAATTTATGGGTTTATTGTTTATGGATTAATGGTTTTTTAGTTTATTGGTTAATGTTTTATGGGTTTATGGATTATGGGTTTATGGTTTCTGGGTTTATTGTTTATGGGTTTATGGTTTTTGGGTTTATAAATTATGAGTTCATAGTTTATGGGTTTATAGTTTATGAGTTTATGGTTTATGAGCTCATAATTTGAGGGTTTATGGTGTATAAGTATATGTTTTATGGGTTTATGGTTTCTGAGTTTATGAGTTTATGGGCTTATGGTTTATGGTTTTATAATGTATGGTTTATCAGTTTATGAGTTTATGATTTATGGTTTATAAGTTCATAATTTATGGTTCATCGTTTATGGGTTTATGGGTCTAGCAATTATGAATCATAGGTTTATGGTTCATGTGCTTATATTTTATGAGTTTCCAGCTTATGGGTTTATGGTTTATAGGCTCATGGCTTATGAATTTAAGGGGTTTATGGTTCATGGTGTTATAGTTTATGGGCTTATGGTTTATGGGTTATAAGTTTATGGTTTATGGGTTTATGGTTCATAGGTTTATGGTTTATGGATTTATAGTTTATGGGTTTATGGTTTATGGGTTTGGAAGTTTATGGGTTTATGGTTTATAGATTTATAATTTATGGGTTTATTGTTTATGGATTTATGGTTTTTGGGTTTAAAAATTATGAGTTCATGGTTTATGGGTTAATAGTTTATGAGTTTATGGTTTATGAGCTCATAATTTAAGGGTTTATGGTGTATAAGTATATGTTTTATGGGTTTATGGATTATGGGTTTATGGTTTATGAGTTTTTGGATTATCAGTTTTTTAGTTTATGGGTTAATGTTTTATGGGTTTATGGATTATGGGTTTATGGTTTCTGGGTTTATTGTTTATGGGTTTATGGTTTTTGGGTTTAAAAATTATGAGTTCATGGTTTATGGGTTAATAGTTTATGAGTTTATGGTTTATGAGCTCATAATTTAAGGGTTTATGGTGTATAAGTATATGTTTAATGGGTTTATGGATTATGGGTTTATGGTTTATGAGTTTCTGGATTATCAGTTTTTTAGTTTATGGGTTAATGTTTTATGGGTTTATGGATTATGGGTTTATGGTTTCTGGGTTTATTGTTTATGGGTTTATGGTTTTTGGGTTTATAAATTATGAGTTCATAGTTTATGGGTTTATAGTTTATGAGTTTATGGTTTATGAGCTCATAATTTGAGGGTTTATGGTGTATAAGTATATGTTTTATGGGTTTATGGTTTCTGAGTTTATGAGTTTATGGGCTTATGGTTTATGGTTTTATAATGTATGGTTTATCAGTTTATGAGTTTATGATTTATGGTTTATAAGTTCATAATTTATGGTTCATCGTTTATGGGTTTATGGGTCTAGCAATTATGAATCATAGGTTTATGGTTCATGTGCTTATATTTTATGAGTTTCCAGCTTATGGGTTTATGGTTTATAGGCTCATGGCTTATGAATTTAAGGGGTTTATGGTTCATGGTGTTATAGTTTATGGGCTCATGGTTTATGGGTTATAAGTTTATGGTTTATGGGTTTATGGTTCATAGGTTTATGGTTTATGGATTTATAGTTTATGGGTTTATGGTTTATGGGTTTGGAAGTTTATGGGTTTATGGTTTATGAGCTCATAATTTAAGGGTTTATGGTGTATAAGTATATGTTTTATGGGTTTATGGATTATGGGTTTATGGTTTATGAGTTTTTGGATTATTAGTTTTTTAGTTTATGGGTTAATGTTTTATGGGTTTATGGATTATGGGTTTATGGTTTCTGGGTTTATTGTTTATGGGTTTATGGTTTTTGGGTTTATAAATTATGAGTTCATAGTTTATGGGTTTATAGTTTATAAGTTTATGGTTTATGAGCTCATTATTTGAGGGTTTATGGTGTATAAGTATATGTTTTATGGGTTTATGGTTTATGGGTTTATGGTTTCTGGGTTTATAAGTTTATGGGCTTATTGTTTATGGTTTTATAATGTATGGTTTATGAGTTTATGAGTTTGTGATTTATGGTTTATAAGTTTATAATTTATGGTTCATTGTTTATGGGTTTATGGGTCTAGCAATTATGAATCATAGGTTTATGGTTCATGTGCTTATATTTTATGAGTTTCCAGCTTATGGGTTTATGGTTTATAGGCTCATGGCTTATGAATTTAAGGGGTTTATGGTTTATGGTGTTATAGTTTATGGGCTCATGGTTTATGGGCTTATGGTTTACGGGCTCATGATTTATGGGTTTATGATGTATAAGTTTATGTTTTATGGGTTTATGGATTATGGGTTTATAGTATATGGGTTTATAGTGATGAGTTTATGTTTCATAGGTTTATGGATTATGGGTTCATGGCTTATGGTGTTATAGTTTATAGGTTTATGGTTATGGGTTTATAGTTTATGGTTTATGGGTTTATTGTTTATGAGCTTCGGTTAATGGGTTTGGGGTCTATGGGTTTATGGTCTATGGGTTGATAGTTTATAAGTAAACAGTTTATGTGTTAATAGTGTATGTGTTCAAGGTTCATGAATTTATGTTCTATGATTAATGGGTTTATGGTTCATGGGTTTATGGGTTTATGGTCTTTAGGTTTATGGTTTATGGTTTATAGGTTCATGATTATGGTTTATGGGTTGATAGTTTATAAGTATACAGTTTATGGGTTAATAGTATATGTGTTTATAGCTCATGGATTTATGGTTTATGATTAATTGGTTTATGGGTTTATGGGTTTATTGTTCATGGGTTTATTGTTTATAAGTTTATGGTTTATGGGTTTATATTTTATGGTTTATGGGTTTATGGGTTTATTGTTCATGGGTTTATTGTTTATAAGTTTATGGTTTATGGGTTTATATTTTATGGTTTATGGGTTTTAATTTTATGGTTTATGGGTCTATAGTTTATGGGCTTATGGTTTATGGGTTCATGGTTTATGGGTTATTTTTTTATAAGTTTCCGGTTTATGGGTTTATGGTCCATGAGTTTACGGTTTATGAATTAAAAGGGTTCATGGTCTATGGTGGTATGGTTTTTGGGTTGATGGTTTATGAATTTATGTTTTATGGGCTTATTGATTATGGGTTTATGGTGTATGGGTTTATGGGTTTATGGGTTTATGGTTTTTGGTTTTATGGTGTATGATTCATGGGTTTATGAGTTTATGATTTATAGTTTTTCAAGTTTATAATTCATGGTTTATCGTTTGTGGGTTTATGGGTCTATCAATTATGGTTCATAGTTTTATGATCCATGTACTTATATTTTATAAGTTTCTAGCTTATGAGTTTATGGTTTATGGGCTCATGGTTTATGGATCGTAGGAATTTATGGTTTATCGTGTTATAGTTTATGGGTTTATGGTTTATGAGTTTATGTTTCATGGTTTTATGGTTTATGGGCTTAGGGTTTATGGGTTTATGGTTTATGAGTTTATGCGTTTATGGTTTATAAGTTTATGGTTTATGGGTTATGAGTTTATGGTTTATGGGTTTTTGGTTCATGGGTATATGGTTTATGGATTTATAGTTTATGGGTTTATGGTTTATGGGTTTATAAGTTCATGGGTATATGGTTTATAGGTTTATGATTTATGGGTTTATTGTTTATGAGTTTATGGTTTTTGGGTTTATAAATTATGGGTTCATGGTTTATGGGTTTATAGTTAATGAGGTTATGGTTTATGAGCTCATGATTCGAGGGTTTATGGTGAATAGGTATATGTCTTATGGCTTCATAGATTATGGGTTTATGGTTTATGAGTTTCTGGATTATCGGTTTTTCAGTTTATGGGTTAATGTTTTATGGGTTTATAAATTATGGGTTTATGGTTTCTGGGTTTATTGTTTATGGGTTTATGGTTTCTGGGTTTATTGTTTATGGGTTTATGGTTTTTGGGTTTATAAATTATGAGTTCATGGTTTATGGGTTTATAGTTTATGAGTTTATGGTTTATGAGCTCATAATTTGAGGGTTTATGGTGTATAAGTATATGTTTTATGGGTTTATGGATTATGGGTTTATGGTTTCTACGTTTATAAGTTTATGGGCTTATGGTTTATGGTTTTATAATGTATGGTTTATGAGTTCATGATTTATGGCTTATAAATTTATAATTTATGGTTCATCGTTTATGGGTTTATGGGTCCAGCAATTATGAATCATAGGTTTATGGTTCATGTGCTTATATTTTATGAGTTTCCAGCTTATGGGTTTATGGTTTATAGGCTTATGGCTTATGAATTTAAGGGGTTTATGGTTTATGGTGTTATAGTGTATGGGCTTATGGTTTATGGGCTTATGGTTAATGGGCTCATGTTTTATGGGTTTATGGATTATGGGTTTATAGTATATGGGTTTGTGGTGATGAGTTTTTGTTTTATGGGTTTATGGTGTTATAGTTTATAGGTTTATGGTTGATGGGTTTATAGTTTATGGTTCATGGGTTTATAGTTTATGGGCTTCGGTTAATGGGTTTGGGGTTTATGGGTTGATAGTTTATAAGTAAACAGTTTATGTGTTAATACTGTATGTCTTTTTAGTTCATGAATTTATGTTCTATGATTAATGGGTTTATGGTTCATGGGTTTGTGGGTTTATTGTTTATGAGTTTATGGTTCTATGGTTTTTGGGTTTATGGTTTATGGTTTATAGGTTCATGATTATGGTTTATGGGTTGATAGTTTATAAGTATACAGTTCATGGGTCAATAGTATATGTGTTTATAGTTTATGGATTTATGGTTTATGATTAATTGGTTTATGGGTTTATGGGTTTATTGTTCATGGGTTTATTGTTTATAAGTTTATGGTTTATGGGTTTATATTTTATGGTTTATGGGTTTATGGGTTTATTGTTCATGGGTTTATTGTTTATAAGTTTATGGTTTATGGGTTTATATTTTATGGTTTATGGGTTTTAATTTTATGGTTTATGGGTCTATAGTTTATGGGCTTATGGTTTATGGGTTCATGGTTTATGGGTTATTTTTTTATAAGTTTCCGGTTTATGGGTTTATGGTCCATGAGTTTACGGTTTATGAGTTAAAAGGGTTCATGGTCTATGGTGGTATGGTTTTTGGGTTGATGGTTTATGAATTTATGTTTTATGGGCTTATTGATTATGGGTTTATGGTGTATGGGTTTATGGGTTTATGGGTTTATGGTTTTTGGTTTTATGGTGTATGATTCATGGGTTTATGAGTTTATGATTTATAGTTTTTCAAGTTTATAATTCATGGTTTATCGTTTGTGGGTTTATGGGTCTATCAATTATGGTTCATAGTTTTATGATCCATGTACTTATATTTTATAAGTTTCTAGCTTATGAGTTTATGGTTTATGGGCTCATGGTTTATGGATCGTAGGAATTTATGGTTTATGGTGTTATAGTTTATGGGTTTATGGTTTATGAGTTTATGTTTCATGGTTTTATGGTTTATGGGCTTAGGGTTTATGGGTTTATGGTTTATGAGTTTATGCGTTTATGGTTTATAAGTTTATGGTTTATGGGTTATGAGTTTATGGTTTATGGGTTTTTGGTTCATGGGTATATGGTTTATGGATTTATAGTTTATGGGTTTATGGTTTATGGGTTTATAAGTTCATGGGTATATGGTTTATAGGTTTATGATTTATGGGTTTATTGTTTATGAGTTTATGGTTTTTGGGTTTATAAATTATGGGTTCATGGTTTATGGGTTTATAGTTAATGAGGTTATGGTTTATGAGCTCATGATTCGAGGGTTTATGGTGAATAGGTATATGTCTTATGGCTTCATAGATTATGGGTTTATGGTTTATGAGTTTCTGGATTATCGGTTTTTCAGTTTATGGGTTAATGTTTTATGGGTTTATAAATTATGGGTTTATGGTTTCTGGGTTTATTGTTTATGGGTTTATGGTTTCTGGGTTTATTGTTTATGGGTTTATGGTTTTTGGGTTTATAAATTATGAGTTCATGGTTTATGGGTTTATAGTTTATGAGTTTATGGTTTATGAGCTCATAATTTGAGGGTTTATGGTGTATAAGTATATGTTTTATGGGTTTATGGATTATGGGTTTATGGTTTCTACGTTTATAAGTTTATGGGCTTATGGTTTATGGTTTTATAATGTATGGTTTATGAGTTCATGATTTATGGCTTATAAATTTATAATTTATGGTTCATCGTTTATGGGTTTATGGGTCCAGCAATTATGAATCATAGGTTTATGGTTCATGTGCTTATATTTTATGAGTTTCCAGCTTATGGGTTTATGGTTTATAGGCTTATGGCTTATGAATTTAAGGGGTTTATGGTTTATGGTGTTATAGTGTATGGGCTTATGGTTTATGGGCTTATGGTTAATGGGCTCATGTTTTATGGGTTTATGGATTATGGGTTTATAGTATATGGGTTTGTGGTGATGAGTTTTTGTTTTATGGGTTTATGGTGTTATAGTTTATAGGTTTATGGTTGATGGGTTTATAGTTTATGGTTCATGGGTTTATAGTTTATGGGCTTCGGTTAATGGGTTTGGGGTTTATGGGTTGATAGTTTATAAGTAAACAGTTTATGTGTTAATACTGTATGTCTTTTTAGTTCATGAATTTATGTTCTATGATTAATGGGTTTATGGTTCATGGGTTTGTGGGTTTATTGTTTATGAGTTTATGGTTCTATGGTTTTTGGGTTTATGGTTTATGGTTTATAGGTTCATGATTATGGTTTATGGGTTGATAGTTTATAAGTATACAGTTCATGGGTCAATAGTATATGTGTTTATAGTTTATGGATTTATGGTTTATGATTAATGGGTTTATGGGTTTATTGTTAATGGGTTTATTGTTCATGAGTTTGTGGTTTATGGGTTTATATTTTATGGTTTATGGGTCTATAGTTTATGAGCTAATGGTTTATGGGTTCATGGTTTATGGGTTAATGTTTTATAAGTTTTCGGTTTATGAGTTTATGGTTCATGAGTTTATGGTTTATGAATTAAAAGGGTTTATGGTTTATGGTGGTATGTTTTTTGGGTTTATGGTTTATGAATTTATGTTTTATGGGCTTATGGATTATGGGTTTATGGTGTATCGGTTTATGGGACTATGGTTTTTGGTTTTATGGTGTATGATTTATGGGTTTATGAGTTTATGATTTAAAGTTTTTCAAGTTTATAATTCATGGTTTATCGTTCGTGGGTTTATGGGTCTATCAATTATGGTTCATAGATTTATGGTCCATGTACTTATATATTATAAGTTTCTAGCCTATGAGTTTACTGTTTATGGGCTCATGGTTTATGGATCGTAGGAATTTATGGTTTATGGTGTTATAGTTTATAGGCTTATGGTTCATTGGCCCATGATTTATGGGTTTATGGTTTATGAGTTTATGTTTCATGGTCATATGGTTTATGGGCTTAGGGTTTATGGGTTTATGGTTTATGAGTTCATGCGTTTGTGGTTGCGATGTGAGAATTTAGTTATAATTAAAATTTCAATAAATAAATTATTAAATAAGTTAATATAACTTTACCCGTCCCAGCATGCAAAGTTCGGCCTGTTGAAAAGAAAGAATCTTTAATTTATTTAGAGCGCCAGACAGGCCTCTTGCTTACTCGTCAGCAGCATGAATTTCGGGCGGTCTTGGCTGGGAGATGGGCGACCTCTGGTGTTAAATTTATTAAGTCGAAGTTAGGAGAGATATGCACATACGCGAAAAAAAATGACTATCACTGGTTCAAATTGTAACACTTTAATTTTAACTTAGGTTTAACTTATTACAACAAAAGGAAATATAAAGAGTACCCCCCGTTAAGATAGGTAAAATGCCCTCCCTCATATATTTCAAAACTAATATTTTTTCTTGTTTTTATAGTAATTAGGATTAGGTTTTGTTATATTTATAGTTTCCTAACACATACCCTAACCTTAACATTACCTAAAAATCACTTTTTTTATAAAATTTTTTTTTATCTGGAAGGATGAATGATATTTATTCCGCGAAAATCATATGACTAGGACTCAGCACTCTCTTTTACTGTGATTTTTCGCGAGTCCTAGAAAGCAGTTTTTCTAACCTAAAAATAACATTTAAATTATAAAATCTCCGTAACTTTGCTCAGAGAGGGGCTACAAGCAATTTTCTCGACTTAAAATTTGTATTTTAAAAAAACGAATACAATTTATAATGACCAAAAGTTCGATTCTGGCATGGCGCCATGGCGAAAAACTCGAAAAACCATTTTTTCATAGGTTTTTTGTCGGTTATTGGTCTCTAGCAACTCACAAATCATTTTTAGAGAAAAAAACATAGCTTTATTGGATCCTACGTGAAAAAATACATTGAAAAAGTGCATGATTACTTTAGGAATACTTGGATGCTGTTACAAAACAATTAAAAAAATAAAATAATTCTAAAATTATTACATAGCTACTTTGCTTCGTTGCTGTTTTTTATGTTTGTATGACCTTGGTCATCTCTTTAGAGTCTCAAAGCTACTATTTAATGTATCCATAGGTAAATTATGTCCACTATACTCGAAAAACAGAGACAAATACTAGACAGATAACTATAACTCCTATATATACATATATATATATATATATATATATATATGTGGAATAACTTGCTATCCCTCGTATATACATAAGGAATGGCGAGTTGTTCTTAGGGAACGCAAATTATTTTGCTTATACATAGATAAAAAACCAATGTTTATCTATTCCTGTAACTATTCTTTTTAGTGTTCTTTTTTAGCTTGTAAGAGACCTAACATGTTTTTTGTCCTCCATAAATCACGAACTCGATAGATTTGAACAAATAAATGATTCCAATTAAGTTCCAAATTCAAAAATTAAAAGATCATTATCTCTTTAGAGTCATAAAGCTACTATTCGATGTATTTACAGCTAAATTACGCCTATTGCACGCCAAAATAAGATTTTTAAACATTACTGAAGTAGCGGTCGTATCATCTGTCTTTTTGTATTACAGTAGACTCTGAATACAAGAGAATCAACGGGCCTTCAGGAGAGGAATTTTCTTGAAAATTCTCTCATACAAAGAGTCCCCAACTCGCTCGAGTCAAAAGTGATACCCACACCTACTGTTTTGTTGTGTGAGTTGTATCCAACATGCGTGTATATTCTGTCTCTCTCACTTTCATAGTGGTGGGATAACGCAAATACTTAGGCTCACGCCCATATTTAGGAGAAAGAGCTCGAAATCTCTTATATCGCAATCTCTTGTATCGAGAGATCACTGAATCATTAGAGAGACAAAGACGGAATAAGGTTTTAGTAACAATATATATATATATATATATATATATATATATATATATATATATATATATATATATATATACAAAGAATAGTGAGCTATTGCTAGGAACTCTGGGAGCTATTGCTTCTCATATATATATATATATATATATATATATATATATATATATATATATATATATATACAAAGAATAGTGAGCTGTTGCTAGAAACAACGCGCTTGATTCTCATATATGTAGAAGCAATGTATTTCTTATATCGGTTGCTACTCTATTTTTTGCGTATAATGGCCTGAAGACAAATCATAATTGTGGCAGTTCTAACAAAGAATATAAATGCTTACATAGAAGTGTACTTTCAGACTCGAATTTATAGACCCAACACAATTGTTACTAAAACCTTATTCCGTCTTTGTCTCTCTAATGATTCAGTGATCTCTCGATACAAGAGATTGCGATATAAGAGATTTCGAGCTCTTTCTTCTGAATATGGGCGTAAGCCTAAGTATTTACGTTATCCCACCACTATGAAAGTGAGAGAGACAGAATATACACGCATGTTTGATACAACTCACACAACAAAACAGTAGGTGTGGGTATCACTCTTGACTCAAGCGTGTTCGGGACTTTTTGTATGAAAGAATTTTCAAGAAAATTCCTCTCCTGAAGGCCCGTTGATTCTCTTGTATCCAGAGTCTACTGTAATACAAAAAGACAGATGATACGACCGTTACTTCAGTTATGTTTAAAAATCTTATTTTAGCGTGCAATAGGCGTAATTTGGCTGTAAATACATCGAATAGTAGCTTTATGACTCTAAAGAGATGATGATCTTTTAATTTTTGAATTTGGAACCTAATTAGAATCATTTAATTGTTCAAATCTACCGAGTTCGTGATTTATGGAGGACAGAAAACATGTTAGGTCTCTTACAAGCTAAAAAAGAACACTAAAAAGAATAGTTACCGGAATAGATAAACATTGGTTTTTTATCTATGTATAAGAAAAACAATTTGCGTTTCCTAAGAACAACTCACTATTTCTTATGTATATACGAGGGATAGCAAGTTATTCCACACATATATATATATATATATATATATACTAGGGGGGGTACCCCCCTGCTCGCGCTGCTCGCCAACCCCCAGTTATGCTATAAATATAATTATATACTAAACATTTATTATTAATATTATATTATATAATGTAATATTATTTAATTTATTATATAATATAATTTTTATCTAAACTCTATATAAATATTTTTACTATTTCTATTAATATTAATTATTTATGTTACTTTATATAAAAATACCTCAACACTATTTTGTTCATTATATTTCAAAAAGAAGAGATATATATAATTATTATTAATTCATTATTTTTTTATTTTTATAAAAAAAGAAGAGATATATAGTGTTGAGGTTCGGCTTTCCACACCACCTTACATTTCAAACCTTTATCAATATAACTTATAAATATTTATTTTTTAAATCAATATTAATTTTGAATAAATTTGTAAAATTTTTTTGTTAATATAATTATATAATATATGAAGTTTTAAAAAGGTGTGTAACATAGAGGTACCTTGATGGCGCGTTAGATTTTTTTGATTAGTGGAAACCCTCGCCAGTAGCCCTAAAAACCACTTAGTCTTATAAAATATATTTTATTTTAAATATTTATAATATATTTAATTATATGTATTATAACTTAAAAATAGTGTTATTATTGTTATGATATTAATGATCATTAGTTTAAAATATATTGAAAATTTTGTTGATAATTTAGTATATTATTTGATATATCGTAATGATTTTGAGTTTTATAAGATTTATAGGATTATTTTGTTATAATTCCTTTTTTATATCTTTTTTCTCATCTTAAACATTTTATGAGATATATCAAAAATTCATACTAAAATTTATAAATTTATTATGATATTGTAAATGAAATTATTACATGATCATTATATCATATTTTATTTGAAATTTAGTTATTTATATAACAAATAAATAAATAAAATAATTTTAAATTATTTTATACTTACTTATACTATATTTACCTGTATAAAAGTTATGAATATGAATTTTTATTTATTGTTGTTATTAGTTAAATTATTTATTTATTAAAATTTCGTTTTATAAATTTTAAATAATCATAACTTTTAAATATTTTAGTTAATTTTTAAATATTCTAATTTTTTTTGTTTTTAATAATATTAATAATTTAAAAAATTTTTTTTTAAATTTATTATTATATATTTAAATATTTATGATTTATTTTAATTCTTCATATTTTATTAATAATGTTAGCTAATCTTAATAAATAATTAGAATAAATTTCATGACTTTGATTAAAGTAATATTCTGCTATTGGTTCGCTTATATTTATTTTATATTTTATAATTTCATTCGCATAATATTTATAATACTCTGGTACTTCATTCCAATTTTTAAATTCAAATTGTTCATTATTTTCCTCTATATACGAATTAATAATATTATTTAATTTAGAAATTATTGTATTGCTTATTGAACTATTATTATCTAGACTTTCTAAATAATATTCATATTCTTCTTGGAAATTTAAATGTTCTTCAATTTGATCATTTAAATTTTCCATCAATTGTTGATCATTGACATTGTTAATTTCAACATAATGACCTTCTATTGGATCCCATTCAATCATTTGTTGATCATTAACATTGTCAATTTCAACATCATTAATTGAATTCCATTCCATTATGTTTTTTTATTTATATATTATTAAAAATTTTTAATGTTTATAATTAATATAAATATAACCTGAAAAAAATAAAGTTTAATTAATAAAATAATTTATAAAAATTTATTTAAATAACATTAAATTTTTGTTAAATTATAATAAAATTATTTTTCTAATATTTCTTTCCAAACTATGTTAGGTATAATATCTTTGTTTTCCGATTCATTTTGAATATATATTTTATTTACATTTTTACAACGTGAAAGAGCAACATATAATTGCCCGTGAGAAAATAAAGGTTTTTTGATGAATATTCCTATATTTTCGAAACTTTGGCCTTGAGATTTATTAATTGTTATAGCAAAAGCTAATATAACAGGAAATTGTTTTCTATATAAAATAAATGGTAAAGATGATGATTCATTAGTGTTTAATGTAATACGTGGTATAAAAACTTTATTTCCTTTATTTTCTCCAGTAATTATTTGTGCTTCTATGTTATATTTGAATAATTTAGTTATTTTTAATCGCGTTCCATTACATAATCCATATTTTATACTTAAATTTCGAATTAACATAATTATGGTATTTACTTTTAATTTCAGTTCGTGTGGAGGTAATCCTTCTCTTATGTTATTTAACATTTCTATTGGATAATTCAAATGAATATTATCATCCGTTTGATCTACACCTTTGTATGTTGCATAGTCAATGCTATAATAAGTTTTTGTTTCATTCTTAATTAATTTTAAAATTCTGTTATTTAAAATATTTACATCTTCATTATGTGTACTCAAAATGACATTTTTTGAAAAACAATAATTTTCGTTAATGTTTTTATAAATTTTGGCACAGACGTCATTAGTTTTCCATTCTTCTGGAATAATAAATGGATTAATGTTTCCTTCTCCTATATTTAATAAAAATGAAGAGAAACTGTCATTATTAGATCTTATGTTTTTTTTTAATTTAAAAATATGAAATAAGGGCCAAAGATTTGAATATTTTATAGTCTCTTCAATTATAGTATTTCTTCTTCCATATTTTAATACTGGTAGAATTTGTCGAAAATCTCCACCTAAAATAATTATTTTTCCACCAAAACTTTTATCATTATGACAAACATCTTTTAAAGTTTTGTCTACGATTTCTAAAGCTTTTTTAGGAATCATAGATGCTTCATCCCATATAATTATATCTGTTTCTCTTAATTTTTTTTTATCTGAATTAAATTTTAAAAATGCGCTTTCAATGTTATTTAAATCCAATGGTAATCTAAAAGTTCTGTGACTTGTTAAACCTTTAGGTAATAAAATTGAAGCTATTCCGGTCCAAGCCATCGATAAAAATTTTTTTTTAATGCTTATATAATAATATATTAATGTTTTGTATAAGAAAGTTTTTCCGGAACCTCCTGGTCCATCTATGAAAAATATTTTTTGTTTATTATTTATTATTTTTTCAAAAATTTGTTTTTGATCATTATTTAATTGTTTATACATACGCGCCAATAACGGTACCGCTATATTATACACCTTTTTCTATTCAATAAATAAATATAAATAGTTATTAATCTTGAAAGTTATATAAATTTAAACATAAATATTAATATCAATTAATTTTAAAAGTTGTATAAATCAATACTATTAAAGGTTTATAATGTAAGGTGGTGTGGAAATCTGAATCCTCAACACTATATGCTTATTTTTATTTTAATACAATAAAATATTTATAATATGAATAAATTATTAAAAATCATTATGTTTTCAACAAATGAATTAATTATAGTGTTGAGGAATTGTAATAGAATTAATTTAAATTTATATTTATTAATTTCAGATAAACTATGTAAAAAATGGTAATAAGATATCTGATGAGGCACATGTTTTTCATTTTAAATATTATAAATTGTAATTTTATTCAACTACTTTCGAGTTTTCAACAAAAAAAAATTAAAATTTTTATATTTTTATGTAATATTATACATAAATAAAATATAATAAAAAATATAAAACTATATTATGCAGTATTTGATGGTTCTAAAAAGTTGTGGGGGGGATTGTGGGGGGACTGTGGGGGGTCTGTGGGGGGGTTAGTGGGGGTCTGTGTGGGGCGGGGGCGTGGGGGGACGTGGGGGGTAATGATTGATAACATAAAATAACGTAAATTTACGTTATTTAATTGATAAAAATCATGTGGGGGGGCTGTGGGGGGCTGTGGGGGGCTGTGGGGGGGCGTGGGGGGGATGTGGGGGGCACCGACTGAATTTTGGTTCATATAACTATATTATATAGGGAGATATATGTACATATAGGAGTTAACGTTATCTGTCTAGTATTTGTCTCTGTTTTTCGGGTGTAATGGACATGATTTGCCTATGGATACATTGAATAGTAGCTTTGAGACTCTAAAGAGATGACCAAGGTCATAAAAACATAAAATGCAGCAACGACGCAAAGTAGCTATGTAATAATTTTAGAATTATTTTATTTTTTTAATTGTTTTGTAACAGTATCCAAGTATTCCTAGAGTTATTATGCATATTTTCAATGTATTTTTTTACGTAGGATCCAATAAAGCTATGTTTTTTTCTTTAAAAATGATTTGTGAGTTGCTAGAGACCAATAACCGACAAAAAACCTATGAAAAAATAGTTTTTCGAGTTTTTCGCCATGGCGCCATGCCAGAATCGAACTTTTGGTCATTATAAATTGTATTCGTTTTTTGAAAATACAAATTTTAAGCCCAGAAAATTGCTTGTAGCCCCTCCCTGAGCAAAGTTACGGAGATTTTATGATTTAAATGTCATTTTTAGGTTAGAAAAACTGCTTTCTAGGACTCGCGAAAAATCACAGTAAAAGAGAGTGCTAAGTCCTAATCATATGATTTTCGCGGAATTAATATCATTCATCCTTCCAGTTAAAAAAAAAAATTTATAAAAAAAGTGATTTTTAGGTTATGTTGAGGTTAGGGTATGTGTTAGGAAACTATAAACATAACAAAACCTAATCTTAATTACTATAAAAACAAGAAAAAATATTAGTTTTAAAATATATGAGGGAGGGCATTTTACCTATCTTAACGGGGGGTACTCTTTGCTATGAAATTCTCTCTTGATTGAATCCATAACTTTATTTATTTAACTGGCGCACACTCACAACCCATAACTTCATTTTAACTGGTCGGATGTTCACTCCCGCACTCTTAAAATTTTAATATATCTAAAGAAAGAAAATTTAATATTTAATTACTATCTTTTCCGGTTGACAAAGTAATTTTCAGTTTCTTTTAATTTCTTAGTCATAAAATATATTACGCAATACACGCCACTATGTCCAACGATCTCAAATTTTATTTCCCGGTCAATCAAAAGAAAACTTATTATGAAAATTTCTTTAATATAATTAAATCGAAAGAAAATTTAACCGGTCAACGAAATTGTTGAACACGTGGTCAATTTTTTATTTTACTATTATCGGTCTACAAATTAAACTTTTACAATCAATTTTTACGACTTTATAACTAAGCCTCGCAACAATTAATTTTTCTAATTTTACTATTTAACGTTGTCACAATCACTTTAATTTTGTTTAACACGCCCGCACTAAATCTACACTGTTTAGTCGGCGAGAGCCGTTAATTCACAATAATCTTAGTTAATTCGGACTACAGTCCACTCACCATTATAGAAGTCGTTGATGAGACGAAGGGAAGCTGGTCGACGATATCGGCAATAGCGGTTAGACTGGCTCGCCTTTTCTCTCTCTCTCTCTCTCTCTCTCTCTGTGTCTGGTCAGCTAGTCGACGCCGGCTGCAAGGAACCGCAAAGGAATCAGGTCGATGAAATCCCCCTCTGAAAATCTCTATCGTCACAGTCGACTCTGCTATTCTCTCAGCACGCTCCAGGTCTCTGTACAGCTCCAAGACAACGCACGAAAAATATCTAGACTGAAATATTCTTTAAGTGATTGAAGAGAGATCTGACACGGCACGAGGACAGCAACCGAGTCCCTTGCACGATGGCTGCTTCCTTCGTCTCAAGTCCTCTTCCTTCTTCTTTACTATCTTCTGTCTTCTTCTATGTTCTTCTTATCCAATCCATAAATTCTTGTCTAATTTCTTATTTTTTTCATTGGTTGATCTCGTTTCCGGTCTTCGAACACCAGTCTTTGACATGCGCGCCACCTTTAATAAGAGAGATTCAAGTCTCTTTGTATGCTTTTTCTTCGCTTCCTCTTTTATCTCTTTTGTATATATAAATTTTGAGAGAGAGAGTACAGACATGTAAAGGCCTTATATATATAGATATACTATATAGATAGATATGTATGTCTACCGCGTGCCTCTTTAAGCAAAGAGAAAGAACTGGTGACATCCCCTCTCTACGTGCTTCTCATCTCTCTCTATTATATCTTGCCTCTCTTTTTTTCTGTGCACGAGAAGACAGCGCGCCATCATTTCTAATCTATTCTTCCAGCCTGCTTATCTCTCTATCTCTTTTCTGCTTCTTGTCTCTTGAGTCTCCCTCTCTTTCTACATCTTCACTTTACCTACGGTCTGCGTCAGCAGTACTGGAGCTCACACACACGGTCTGCAAATGTGTGCGTAATGGCTGTTGCGCGTCGTTCTCCTCGTGTGCCGGGAATTTTAAACAAACAAAAAAAAAAATCTCTTTATTTATAACTCTATTTAATCTATTAAAGATGCGCCTGAGTCGGTGAGTGCACCGATGGTGTGTTTGAGTATGCGTGCGTATTAGTAAAAATTTTTAATTGTTACAAAAAAATTTTATTGGGACGAACCACGTCACAAACACTCCCCCCCTAAGCTGGACATTCGCCAGAGTGGACTGCTTACAACTCATTGTGCTTTGTGCACTACACACCAACGACTCTTGCCACCGAGTTGCTCGCAAGTTATATATATTCCTTATAATTAATTTTCTTACAACTAATACACATTTACTATCACCATTACTATTCCCAGAAATTACTTATTCCTATATCTTAATTTATACTTTGTATTTAGTTTAATGCGTTCAGGTTAGGTTAGTATCGGTGGAATGGGTTAAGATAATTTTCTGATATGAACTACGAACAACACATGTATCAATTTATTACAAAAAAAAATTAATGTATGACGGGGGTCAGTACTAAGTTAGGATTTCGGGTTGGGGTTTCATGTCAGGTTTAGTTTTTTTTTTCATCATCTAACTCTATGATTTCAGCACATTCTCCGAAAACAAGGGTTTATGTTTGGTCTCCGTTATTGAATCCTCTCCATTTACCATCTTTCCTTCTCCATAAATTTTCACTAAACCTTGTTTCTATTTCCCAGAGTCGACAGAAATCTATTCCTAGGATGACATCATGGTCTGAGGCAGAAATAGCTTTTATTTCTAGTCGTCTCACACATCCATCTACTTCCAAGTCTACTAGTAATTTTCCAATTATTCGAGCAGATTCTCCTATGACGCTTCTGATCACTGTGCTGGCTGGTATCAACCCTGGTGAAAAAAATCAGGTGACAAATCACCTGATTTATCAGGTGATTTATCATGCCAAAACATCATGTAACGATTTTTTTGGTTTTTACACGTTTCAAACCATACTTATTCAATTCAGAACAGTTTTTAAAAATTTTTGAAAATTTTGAACTTAGAAAATTTTTTAGATAATTTGGTCTTAGAAAAAATTTTGACTAATTTTACAAAAAAATTTCCAAGTTCAAAAATGTCAAAAATTTTCAAAAAATGTTTCGAATCGACTAAGCATTGTTTGAAACGTGTAAAAACCAAAAAAATCGTTACATGATGTTTTGGCATGATAAATCACCTGATAAATCAGGTGATTTATCACCTGATTTTTTTCAACAGGGAATCTATCTTGGAACTCCTGGGCTACTCTTGGTTCTATTAACGACACCATTGCTCCAGTATCGAGTAAGGCCTGGTATTGTCTCGTTCTGAGCACTACATCCAGGAAATTCCTATTTTCATTGCACATGTCTGCTATAGCATCGTCATCGTCTTCAGGTTCAAATCTGATTTCGGTCGTCACAGGTGGATATTTCTCCCCCCCCTTGACTAGACTTACTCTCTTCTGCGCGAGCCTTGGTCCTTGATATAGATGGGTGCTTCTCTTCCTCTTCATTTAATCCACTTAATACTCTATTTAACTCTGCTAACTTTTTAAATCCTTTTTCTTCTTCATTATCAGACTCTTCGCTCAGTTGTAATATTTCTTGTTCTAATAATGCTAGTTTCATCTTTCTCTCTTGCAAGTGCTCTATGGTCCTCAGAATCCCTTCTCTAGAGTATTTCTCTGCAAACTCGAGTAGGGAGAGTATCTTCATGGGCTCTTGTATCTCGTTGCTCTCTTGTATATTCTCTATGGTGGGGGTCTCTATCTTTATGTTTGGAGTTAGGTACTCTTTTCGTTGCTCTCTATCTAATTTTTCCCAGTCGGTTGCCAAGTCGGAGGCACTAGTGGGTTTTGCATCAGAGGGAGGGGTTGAGTTGGGTTCTGCCCCCCCCCCCGTTGCTCCGTTTCCCTGTGATGGTTGTAGGTTCGCTGTCCTTTGTTGATCGGGTCTTCGTGCCTGATTGACTTGGTTTGGGGTTCAATTCGCGTTTCGTGGGGTGTAATTTTGGTTAGATTTGTTCGCTGGGGTCGACTAGGTGGGGCATACATTCATGGAATGACCCATTCCTCCACAGGAGCGACAGATCCTTCGTGGACAGTCTTTTGTTCTGTGTCCAACGGTCTGGCAGGTATAGCACGCTGAATACTGCGGCTATCCTCTAGCTACTTCGTTGGTTCCACTAGCTGGCTCTTGGTATCGCCTGCCTGTATTATACTGCGGTCCTGCTGGTGCACTCCACCAGTTAACCGTCGGTATTAAGTTTGGCGGCCATATTGCCATAGGAATCTGTCCAGGTACCACTATAGGTGTACTCTGTGTCACTGTGGTCGGGGTCTCTCAGTGGGGGTCCACATTATCTTGTGTCTGTTTTACTTCTTGTACTCCTGCCACTTTGAGTACTTGTTGTTTATTAGATTTCTTACGTTGTCGCCGTTGTTTTCGTTGGGTTGGTTTAGGAATTTCTTCTGGTTCGCTCGTACTTTCGCTGTCGGTCTCTTCGAATTCTTCTACATTCGCTATTCAGGGTTTATCTGTCCTTGTAGGAGTTTCATATGCTGCACCTTGTATTAACATCTTCTCGCGTGGTGGTGGGGGTTGATATCGATTATCGAGGTCCTTCTGTTATTCCCAACGTCGACCTAACTTCCTGAGATCTTCGTACGTATCTACTCGTCCACCTGCCATAAATTTGCGGTATTCTGGTAGTAGATTCCTGTACGCCGTACCTATCTGTGTTTTCATCGACGGTGGATTTTTAAAGTATCCTACGATACACCTGAAACAAGATATGAAGTGGGCTATGCTTTCACCCTTTGCCTGAGTTCGCCTTTACAGCTCGTCAAGAAGGTCGACTCGCTTGACATCGCCAACGTATTGATGTCTGAAGGTCCTTTTGAAGCTCTTCCAATCGTGTACTTCTAATTCCGCGGTCCTATACCAGACGCTTGCTGCACCGGTAAACACGCAGGGTATAAACCTTAGAAGATCTTCATCTGGAACCCCAGTGTTTCTCCAACAGTTTTTCAACCTGGCGAGAAACTCCTCCGGTCCTTCTCTGTCATCTCCGCTGAATGAAATTTTCCAATTTTTCAGTGTTTTGTTGACAGCGTTGTCTTGGTCGGTCATATCCACTGGATTGCTTCTGGGTCTTCGATAATCCTCATCACTGCTGTAATCTTCTGTGTCGCTGGAACTATCTTAATAGTCACTGTAATCATCATCTCCTCGATTTCTTCTGTTACCTCTGTTCTCTCTATCTCTTCTGTTTCGTCTGTTTCCTCCATCTCTTCTATCTCTTCTATCTTCGCTATCTCTTCGACCTCTTCTTTCGCTTCGTTCATTATTTTCTCGTAGATTTTCCCTTGGTGCATCCCGTTGTCGGTCATGGTTGTCCCTCAACTGGTTAACTCCATGATCTCTTGCACCTCTACCATCTCTAGTCTTACTGTTTCCACGTCTTGGTATTTCTCTGGCCGTACCATCTGTGGCTCGCTGATACTGGTCTCTGCCAGCATTTATGCGTATATCTGCCTGCTCATTTAGTGCCTCATCTTGGGTTTCACTACGTACCCTTTGTCCAGGAATTCCTAAGCTTGAATGGTTCAAGAAAGCGGCATAGGCGTCTTCGATATCTTCCTCATCGAGCTCTCCTTCTTCTGGGATATAGAGGTTCTCTACGGCTATCAATTCTTTAATAGGATCCTCTCTAGAGTTCTGTGATACTACTGGTGGTTGTTGGCTTCGTATAGCTGGAGAAGGCGCTGGCGTCTCTAGTCTCCGAGTATTCGTGGTGTTCAACGTCTATCGTGGGATTTGTGCATTCCTGGAGTTCTATCCTACGGAACCTAAGATGGACGTCACATCATGAAAGTAGCCTAGAGGTGCATGATTGGACATGGCGATATACCTGGCGGCCATTCCAGTCGCTGACATAGCTGCTCTTGCACTGGCTACGGTCTGTAACGAAGCATTACCAAAAGTACCAGCCATGGTAGTGATAGGAATTGTGGAAGTGGTGGTCGTCACTACTGCCATACAAGCGGGAGTTTGCACTGCACGGGTCCTCGCCGGCTGTGCATTCGATCCTGCTGTCACAGCTGTGGTCGCTTCTAACCTCATTCCACTTTGATCGGTCTGCTTTGCTTCTTGCTTGCTGGACCGAGTCTCCTGACGACCTCTTGGAGTAGCTTCTGGATCATCTTCATCTTCTGATGGCTTTATTAAGAGATTTCTCATCATTGATGGGATGTGGCTTTGCCTTTCGTCGACTGTTGGGTTATAAGGTACTCTCTTGTGTGGTTCCATTTCACGGGTGCTTGGTCTGATTAACCTACCACGTAGAACTGGTAACATTCCCGTGGTACTAGAGTCCATACTATCCAGTCTCTGTTTCACTTCCCACGGATTCATCTTCTTTACTGCTTCTACTAGAGCTGGGTTAAAATGGTCTAGTTGGTTGGTCGTACGACGACCTCTTGAACTTTTTGTTAGCTGTGCCATTTCTATGATATCTCTTAAGCTAATCTCTCTAAATTCTATAATTCTCTATCTAAATTTCCTTAAAATTTTCTCTTTGGTCTATTAAATTTTTCTTCTCTCTTCTTATTACAATAAATTCTTTCTTCTTTTTCTCGGTTAGATATAATAGGGGTGGGGGAAGTCAATATATTTGTGGGAATTATATATGTATATGAGGGAATTAAGATATAAATGTGCTTAATCTTTATTAAAAATGTGCATATATATGTGTGGGTATCCTTTCTATGGGCACAGTGGTTTAGAGAAAAGGGGTGGAGCAGGTGTATTTTTCGCACTAATAATTTCTTAACTACAATCTCGCGGGCAATAAACAATGGAACTTTTTGATATAAAATTTAAGCAATAGGTGAATTCACTTTGAATTTTCACTAACAGTGCAAGAAAATTTTAATTTAATAATCTATTGTTCGTAGTTGGGAGTGGGAGAGGTAAATTTGGAAAGGGGAAGATTTTTATATAATATATATATATGAAAAATATGTATACATGTTTTTGTAAATTTCAAACCCGACGCGATTTCTGGGGATATCACACTTGGTTAGTGATATAACATTTATTTTAAGTGACTGTAACCCTCGTTTCTACTATCTATTTCTAACCAGCGAAAAAGGAGGTATAGATTTTACTTCTGTTTGTCACAAATTCAACTTCAACTGCGTTAATAAATTTCTTTAAACACGTCTAGACCTATTTCAATTTAATAATGAGAAATAATTTTTCAATCAGTTTTAAATTTACTAAAATCACTAGTCGTTCGCAATTTTAAAGTTTCCCGGTCAAATTTTCAATTCTAACTTTCTCTCCTTTTTCACTTTTTTCTCTCTCAACTTCAATCTAAAATTTTTCACCAGAAATTTTCCCGAACCAAGCGCAACGTTCTGGTGCCAATTGCGATGTGAGAATTTAGTTATAATTAAAATTTCAATAGATAAATTATTAAATAAGTTAATATAACTTTGCCCGTCCCCGTATGCAAAGTTCGGCCTGTCGAAAAAAAAGAATCTTTAATTTATTAAGAGCGCCAGACAGGCCTCTGGCTTACTCGTCGGCAGCATGAATCTCGGGCGGTCTTGGCTGGGAGATGGGCGACCTCTGGTGTTAAATTTATTAAGTCGAAGTTGGAAGAGATATGCACATACACGAAAAAAAATGACTATTACTGGTTCAAATTGTAACACTTTAATTTTAACTTAGGTTTAACTTATTACAACAAAAGAAAATATAAATTTGCTATGAAATTCTCTCTTGATTTAATCTATAACTTTATTTATTCAACTCGCGCACACTCATAACCCATACATCCCGGTCACTATAAATTTCATAAATTTCATAAAGTTAATTTAATTTTATTTAACACCTTTACTGAAATAAAAAAAAAGAATTTACGGTATGGTCGACGTAAGCGACCTCGTTCTTCTTTCTTTCAACAATATGGCTGCCAAGAGCCCTCGTACTTATCTCTCTCTCTCTCTCTCTCTCTCTCTCTCACTAATCCCACGTGTCTATCGATTTGTTTTAATTACCGGTCAATAAAAAAAAACATTAATAATTATTCACTTTTCCAACTTTTACAATCAATTTTTACGAATTTATAACTAAGCCTCGCAACAATTAATTTTTCTAATTTTACTATTTAACGTTGTCACAATCACTTTAATTTTGTTCAACACGCCCGCACTGAATCTACACTTTTTAGTCGGCGAGAGACGTTAATTCACAATAATCGTAGTTAATTTGGACTATAGTCCACTCACCATTATAGAAGTCGTTGACGAGACGAAGGGAAGCTGGTCGACGATATCGGCAATGGCGGTTAGACTGGCTCGCTTTTTCTCTCTCTCTCTCTCTGTGTCTGGTCAGCTAGTCGACGCCGGCTGCAAGGAACCGCAAAGGAATCAGGTCGATGAAATCCCCCTCTGGAAATCTCTATCGTCACAGTCGACTCTGCTATTCTCTCAGCACGCTCCAGGTCTCTGTACAGCTCCAAGACAACACACGAAAAATATCCAGACTGAAATATTCTTCAAGTGATTAAAGAGAGATCCGACACAGCACGAGGACAGCCACCGAGTGACCTGCACGATGGCCGCTTTCTTCGTCTCAAGTCCTCTTCCTTCTGCTTTACTATCTTCTGTCTTCTTCTATGTTCTTCTTATCCAATCCATAAATTCTTGTCTAATTTCTTATTTTTTTCATTGGTTGATCTCGTTTCCGGTCTTCGAACACCAGTCTTTGACATGCGCGCCACCTTTAATAAGAGAGATTCAAGTCTCTTTGCATGCTTTTTCTTCGCTTCCTCTTTTATCTCTTTCGTATATATAAATTTTGAGAGAGAGAGTACAGACATGTAAAGGCCTTATATATATAAATATACTATATAGATAGATATGTATGTCTACCGCGTGCTTCTTTAAGCAAAGAGAAAAAACTGGTGACATCCCCTCTCTACGTACTTCTCATCTCTCTCTATTATATCTTGCCTCTCTTTTTTTCTGTGCGCGAGAAGACAGCGCGCCATCATTTCTAATTTATTCTTCTAGCCTGCTGATCTTTCTATCTCTTTTCTGCTTCTTGTCTCTTGAGTCTTCTTCTCTTTCTACCTCTTCACTTTATCTACGGTCTACGTTAGCAGTACTGGAGCTCTCAGACACGGTCTGCGAATGTGTGCGTAATGGCTGTTGCGCGTCGTTCTCCTCGTATGCCGGGAATTTTAACCAAACAAAAAAAAATCTCTTTATTAATAACTTTATTTAATTTTTTTAAGATGCGCTTGGGTCGGTGAGTGCACCGATGGTGTGCCTGAGTATGCTTGTGTAGTTGTAAAATTTTTAATTGTTACAAAAAAAATTTTATTGGGATGAACCACGTCACATGGTTTATAAGTTTATGGTTTATGGGTTATGAGTTTATAGTTTATGGGTTTATCGTTCATGGGTATATGGTTTATGGATTTATAGTTTATGGGTTTATGGTTTATGGGTATATAAGTTTATGGGTTTATGGTTTATAGGTTTATGATTTATGGGTTTATTGTTTATGAGTTTAAGGTTTTTGGGTTTATTAATTATGGGTTCATGGTTTATGGGTTTATAGTTAATGAGGTTATGGTTTATGAGCTCATGATTTGAGGGATTATGGTGTACAAGTATATGTTTTATGGGTTTATGGATTATGGGTTTATGGTTTATGGTGTTATAGTTTATAGGTTTATGGTTGATGGGTTTATAGTTTATGGTTTATGGGTTTATAGTTTATGGGCTTCGGTTAATGGGTTTGGGGTTTATGGGTTTATGGTTTATGGGTTGATAGTTTATAAGTAAACAGTTTATGTGGTTTATATAGCATAGCTACGAAGAGAAAAAAGTATAATTTGTATTAGAAATTATTTATTTTTCTTACTTGTGGTAAAAGAAACTAGTAGTGTGCGAAATTGAAGAAAAAAAAAAGAAATTCTCTCTCGCTCGTATCGAATTAATAGTAGCGTATACATTAATTGAATTTGCTGCTATTATTAATAACTAAGAGATTAGAAATTTCATTAGTTCTCTTTTTTTTGTTGGGATTCTTGAAGATTCTAGCGGAGAATTCACGGCAGGCTATACAAATAGCCACGTGGTTCCCTAACCTAAAAACAATTGCGGTCATCATTGTAGCGTAGCGAAAATTTAAAGTGTTTGTTTTATTTAAATAGTGAGATAAAATCTGTTATTTAATTGAATGGTGAAAATTTATTGTGAGATTTCCTTTCGTATTCCTAAATTAAAATATCGAAGTTTAAGAAGAAATTTGGCAATTGAATAAGTAATATTCTTATAAAGATGACTATTTCTTTCTATTGAAGTATATTGGATGAAAATACAATTTCAATTATTCATAATTTAAAAATAATTGTTTATAATTAATTCTAGAAACTTTTCTCCTTTTTTTTAAGTTTTCTTTTACTTAACTATTGTCTTATTGGATTTATAAAATTATATATTTATTATCAACTTAGTATTAATATCCTAAAGTGATTAAAGATTCATTTTATTGGTGGAAATTCTAACTTTGTTAGAGATTAAGAGAAGATAGTTGTTTGATAAGTTCTTTACAAACTATTTTTCTTTTTGATAACTTTTCTTTGATTCAGAATTAATTTTCTTACAATTGTGAAGATAATAAATTATTAAAAGCAAATAATTTTGAATATATAAAAATCAAAAGTCATGGTAATTTAGTTTCTGGATATTTATATATACGAAATATATATATATATATTAAATTGGCTACAAAATACATAACCTCGTTTCTACAAAACGCCTACTGAAGATTAGAGAGAGGAAGACTCAGAAGAAACTCGATACTAGCGCCACCAATTGAAGGATTGCGTAATCTGGGATACGCACTGCTGTGCGAGCACTACCCCTACATAATAAAAAATATATATTGAGCACGTGTTGCATCCGTTACTCAATTTTTTTTTAATATTTAATAGATTCAGATTATTATTATTGATTACTAGTTTAAACTAATAATTTTATTTTCTATAATTCAATATATATTTTAATTGATTTCAATATTTTTTTATTATTTTAATTTGATCTAGATTTATTTAAGGAAATTGTCTATGGCTTAACCTGAATTCTTTTAATTAAATTACTTAAAGTTTATTTAGTGAATTTTACTCCCTATAATTAGATATTTGTTAACTTGTTTATTGAAGTGATCTTATAATTGATTAGAATATTAAAGGTTGAGACCTCACTTGATGGTTTTCGTATAGAAAAGCATCATGGTAATAAGCGGCGAGAGGGGATATAGAAAGAACCGAACGCGCGTTCGCGAGCGCGCAGCTACGCCCCTAATTTTGACAGCCAAGCGACTATTAAGTGTAACGCGTATACTTTCTAATGTATAATATCCCTACTCTAATGCGGCAGAGTAGGAATATAGCGGCAAGCGCTGAAAATGCGAAGCATCTTGCTTAACGAAGAGCTTGTGCTCCGCACTCGTGTATCATCTATCGACTAATAAAGTCTAATTAAACTAAATTTCCGAGTCATTGCTTTCTCTTTACTTTATTTGTTCACGAATGGTGGTGAAGAAGTTTGCCGAAAGTGCGACTTCCTAACTGCGAGTGAACAAATAAAGTTTTAATAAAATATATTCGTGATAAGTGCTAATTACTTATTAATATGAAGTGCAAATTGTGGTGTATATTTAGTTCGTTTTTACCACAGTTTAGTGAATTTTATTATTGTGAAAAGGCGTAAGCCTAAGTTAAATTCTTGCATGAGCGTGAATCTAGTAAAGTTTAGCTTATAGTTTCTCGCTGTTGCAAGTAAATATTTAAAAGCGCGCAAATTAGATTAAAGTTTTCGCGTAGCTGATGATGCATGAGGCATCATAACCTATGTTACCTCTTTCCTTTTTCCTTTTCTTTTCAGGAAAGATCATCAAGAATAATACACTTTGAGGAAGCTAGGCATACGAACCCGAGCTACAGGGCATGGCGTCTCTGTGGTGCACGGTTTAGCTTAGCTTACTCGCTTCTCAAACAAAATACCTTGTTCGTATACGAATAAGAAATTCGTGTGCGACTTAAAAGTGCGTTACACACTTGTTATCGTCTGTATAACAAGATGTGACGTCACAACTGGCGCCCACGTAACTCGAACACATTTGTTAACCTAAAAATTAGATAAAGAGTCTTAAATAGATAAATTGTATTAAAATACGAAATTTTCTTGATTGATCGTAAAAGCCAGATTGTATCTAAGTCACAATTGGCGCCCGCAACGAATATTTCAAACTCACGACTGAGTAATCTATAAAATCAAAATTTTTTTTTTGTTTCTTAAAAGCCAAATTGTATCGGTAAAACAACTGGCGCTCAAAGTAAGAAATAACTCACGCTAGAGTGAATTAGGAGGATTTGTGTAAACAAACGCGCATTAAAACATATAAACTGTAAGTTATAAAAGCTGTATAAGCGCGAAAAATAGATACAAATGAAAAATATTATAAATATAAAATTTAATAGTTGGCTTTGATTACAAATGAGTATAAAATAAAACAAATGTCAAAGCTAAAAGTAACAGATTTCATTTTGAAATCAAAAGAAAAGAGTCAAAAAGAAAAAGAACAAATGATAAAGTTAAAAGTAGCAGATTTCATTGTAAAATCAAAAGAAAAAACAAATAATACAAAAGAAAAAAAAGAAAACTTATCGAAAAAAAAATACAAAATAAATTAGAGAAAAAAAAAAAAAAAAAAAAAAATAATAAAAATACAGATTTTGTAGTACTAAGAGAAAAAGAACTAATAAAGATTTTAGAAGCAGTTAAAATTCATATAGAGAAACAAAATAGCGGCATAAATCTGATGTACTTAAAATTCGAAAAATTAGAATCTCGAATCGAAGATTTAGAATCAATAGTTAGTGATATGAAAAGTAATGAAAGCAAGATAATAGAGAAATTATTAGAGATTAGGCGAAAATTTAACTATAACATGCCGAGATTAGTCGAACATTTAAATGATTTAGAGAAAGAAATTAAAATAATGAGTAAAAGACAAGAATAAAATAACAAAAAATACAGAAAATAAAAAATTAAAAGAAGAAAATATGAGAATTATTGATGAAGTACAAAACAACTTATCGCAAAAAATTAATGTAACTGTACAAGAACAAGAGGAAAGAATTGAAGAACTTAAAGCAATAATAAATAGAAACAACACACAAACACAGAATAATGAAATTCCTAACACTAAAATAAAAATACCCATGCCTAAATATGAAGGTGGTATTGATGAAAGGCCAATGAAATTCCTTAATGAATTGGACCAATATATAGATCTAAAAGGATTAACTGAAAAAGAAACATTGCAATTATTGCAGACAATACTGCAAAAACAAGCCAACGCATGGTGGTACATCTACCAAGATGATGTCAAAACATTTGAACAATTCAAAAATATATTTCTAGAGTGCTATTAGAACGAAGAAATACAGAGAACAACCAAGAGAAAAGTAGAATTTGGTCAGTATTATGAAAACAGCAAAATAAGTCGAGTAACATACGCTACACAAATATTTGGTTTTGCAAAGGAACTACAATTAAATTATTCAGAAGAGGAATTGACCATTAAAATCAGCAAGCATTTCGACAGAAACATCAAGCAAGCTATAAGATGCTCGCAAAATAAAAATAAAAATACACTGTTTGAAATATTAGCAGAATTCGATAGTGATGACAAACGTCAAAAAGATAAAATCCATCACAGTAATTACAATCAACAGGATCAAGAAAAAGAATATTATATACAACAAAGAGAAAATTTTCATGAACAAAATGCAAACAATTACACGTATAATCATCAAAAACAAGAAGACAAAAAACCATATAATAGAAACGAACAAGTAAATAGTACAAGAATAATAGAAAAATCGAATAGAAATAGAGACATACAGCGCGAAATTCATAAACCACCTGTAAGTCAGAAAATGCTAAAACAAAGCATTAAAGATTTAGATGTCGTAAATATAGACATCGAAAAAGAATTTAATTTAGAAAATCAGGAAAACTGAAAAAAGTTGTATTTCAAAATGCAGAGGGGGGCAGAGATACAACGAAAATTAATACCCCAAAAACACAAGTAATTAAAATTTCAAAGAAGCAGATTGTGCCAACATAAAAGGCAAAAATAACAAATCTACGAGATTTGAAAAACATAAATTGTTAAATAAAAATTTTGATAAAAGAAAAAATGTATATTTGGTAATACCAAATTCAAAAACCTATAAAATGTTGAAAATGATCATGAAAACGGTGCATAAAAACAAATTATTATCAATCTTAAAAGACGAATATGTCACTTTAACAAATAATGAGCAAAAGCTCAGTGAGTACGCTCACATGAAAAAAATCGGAACACACGAGAGCCTGATTGACTCGAAGACATGTGTTACCGAAAATAATGAAGAAATTATGAATTTCATTCATACAAAAAATAATTTAAATAAACACAATCTCACAAAAGATGAGTTTTGTGAAAATAATAAAAATGGTGATAATAAAACACCAAAACCAATTTAACAAATAGATTCAATTCTCAAAGATAATAAAATAGTTTACAATGCTACTGAATTTTCCAGATCATATAGACATTGGGTAAAAAATAATAATAACACACCTTCTTTTGCTTCAATTGAAAGTATAAAGAAATGCTACATGCGCGGTGTAAACTTATGTAAAAAAGCATCAAAATTAACAGATTTAAGGCCTATGTTGAGCATAAAAAATACAAAAATGACAAATCAAGTCAAAATAGCTAATTCATCAATAAATGAAGTAAAACTACAGATTAGAAAGAGTTATGGCCACAGCGGACCAAAAAATAAAATATTAATCAACGATGAATGCATCAATGAAGAGAAACATCTGAAAAAGAAGAATCCTCAAGAGCATGGCATCAACACGTTTAGGTAAAAGAAGAACCTAGACAAACATGAAATAATATAGAGTAAACTTAAATACTCATTACTTAAACAAAGTAAATTTTGAAAAAATATAATTATATTAAAATATTTTTGAAATGAATAAAAAATTTAAAGTTACAATGAAAAGTACTTGAAATAGAGTACTGATGATGCGCGATAAATTTTATTTGGGGGGCACATCCTAGCCCACATACAATTTTGTACAAAAATTTATTAAGTAATGTAATTTTAAATTAAAAAATTCAGAAGAAATGGAAAAAATTATAAATGTTAAAACTAGAGAGTTAAGCAATGAATAAATTAGCATGATGCTTTTCTCTTTAATCATTCAAATCACAGTGTTTTCATTTATTTTTAGAAATGAAATGCATTTTTGTTAACAAAAGCCATTTTTGTTAACAAAAGCCATTTTGTTAACAGAGGGCATTGAGACCTCACTTGATGATTTTCGTATAGAGAAGCATCATGGTAATAAGCGGCGAGAGGGGATATAGAAAGAACCGAACGCGCAGCTACGCCCCTAATTTTGACAGCCAAGCGACTATTAAGTGTAACGCGTATACTTTCTAATGTATAATATCCCTACTCTAATGCGGCAGAGTAGGAATATAGCGGCAAGCGCCGAAAATGCGAAGCATCTTGCTTAACGAAGAGCTTGTGCTCCGCACTCGTGTATCATCTATCGACTAATAAAGTCTAATTAAACTAAATTTCCGAGTCATTGCTTTCTCTTTACTTTATTTGTTCACGAATGGTGGTGAAGAAGTTTGCCGAAAGTGCGACTTCCTAACTGCGAGTGAACAAATAAAGTTTTAATAAAATATATTCGTGATAAGTGCTAATTACTTATTAATATAAAGTGCAAATTGTGGTGTATATTTAGTTCGTTTTTACCACAGTTTAGTGAATTTTATTATTGTGAGAAGGCGTAAGCCTAAGTTAAATTCTTGCATAAGCGTGAATCTAGTAAAGTTTAGCTTATAGTTTCTCGCTGTTGCAAGTAAATATTTAAAAGCGCGCAAATTAGATTAAAGTTTTTGCGTAGCTGATGATGCATGAGGCATCATAACCTATGTTACCTCTTTCCTTTTTCCTTTTCTTTTCAGGAAAGATCATCAAGAATAATACACTTTGAGGAAGCTAGGCATACGAACCCGAGCTACAGGGCATGGCGTCTCTGTGGTGCACGGTTTAGCTTAGCTTACTCGCTTCTCAAACAAAAAACCCTGCTCGTATACGAATAAGAAATTCGTGTGCGACTTAAAAGTGCGTTACACACTTGTTATCGTATCAATAATAAGTGTGACGTCACAAGGTAGAGTATTTAATTCCCGTGTTATATTATTATTATTAATTTTGTAGGCTGGTAAATCTCAGAATTTGGGATTTATAAGCCAATTATTATTTCGTTCAAAAATAATTTCCAAAAATTTATCAAACAACTATCCTTTATTAAGTTATCGCAAGGTTAGAATTTCCACCAATAAAAGAAATCTTTAATCACTTTAGGATATTAATACTAAGTTGATAATAAATATATAATTTTATAAATCCAATAAGACAATAGTTACGTAGAAGAAAACTTAAAAAAAAGGAGAAAAGTTTCTAGAATTAATTATTAGCTATTAATTTTAAATTATAAATAACTGAGATGGCATTTTTATCAAAGATAATTCAATGGAAAGAAATAGTTTTTATTTTTAGGAATATCACTTATTACATTGCTAATTTTCTTCTTACACCTCGATATTTTAGGTTAGGAATACGAAAGGAAATATCACTATTAATTTTCACTATTCACTTTAATGACAAATTTTATCTCACTATTTAAATAAAACAAACAATTTAAATTTTGGCTACGCTACAATTATGATTGTGAATTATTTTTAGGTTAGGGAACTACGTGGCTATTTATATAGCCTGCCGTGATTTTTCCACTAAAATCTTCAAGAATTCCGACAAAAAGGAAACTAATTAAATTTTCTAATTTCGTAGTTATTATGTAATAGTAGCTAATTGGATTAATTTATACGCTACTGTCCTATTACTTTATTCCGACACGAGAGAGAGGGAGAATTTATGTTTTCAATTTCGCGCACTATTAGTTTCTCTTACCACAATTTTCAAACAGAAAAAAAATTAATTTTTAATACAAATTATACCTTTTTCTGCTCGTTGTTATGCTCTAGCTCAGCCATTATTTTATTTTTTCTCAATAGAAGAAGCAACAGCAAAAACCTAAAAATCTGTGAAGATTGTCTCCCAAAAAGGCCGGCTATCTGTGCTATAGACCCTCTAATTTGATAGTAGTCTTTGGCGGTTGGTGATGATCCCCACGCGAGACCGATTTTTATTTAATAAAAGAAAACTTAACAACAATAATCTTTAATCTTTAATAACCACAGTAAAAAAAAACTCAACAATAATAATCAAACAACTAGAACTTTAATAAATAACAACGCGAAATTTAGCTTTTAAAGAAAAAATGGTAGAATACAACTATGCAGCAAGGCTAACGAAGCGATAATTTCGTAAAACGAGTTTATGTTTCATGGGTTTATGGATTATGGGTTTATAGTATATGGGTTTATGGTGTATAAGTTTATGTTTTATGGGCTTATGGATTATTGGTTTATAGTTTATGGGCTTATGGTTTATGGGTTTCATAGTTAATAGTTAATAAGTATACAGTTTATGGGTTAATAGTGTATGTGTTTATAGTTCATAGATTTATGATTTATGATTGAAGGGTTAAGGGTTTAGGGGTTTATATGTTTATTGTTTATGAGTTTATGCGTTTATGGTTTATAAGTTTATGGTTTATAGGTTATGAGTTTATGGTTTATGGGTTTATGGTCCATGGGTTTATGGTTTATAGATTTATAGTTTATGGGTTCATTGTTTATGGGTTTATGGTTTTTGGGTTTATGGTTTCTGGGTTTATGGGTTTATGGGCTTATGATTTATGGTTTTATGGTGTATAATTTATGAGTCTATGAGTTTATGATTTATGTTTTATAAGTTAAACGTTTATGGTTTATTTTTTATGGGTTTATGGGTCTATCAATTATGATTCATAGGTTTATGGTTTATGTGCTTATATTTAATAATTTACCAGCTTATGGGTTTATGGTTTATGGGCTCATGGCTTATGAATTTAAGGGGTTTATGGTTTTTGGTGTTATAGTTTATGGGCTTATCGTTTATTAGCTTATGGTTTATGGGCTTATGATTTATAGGTTTATGGTGTATGAGTTTATGTCTTACGCTTTTCTGGATTATGGGTTTATAGTATATGGGTTTATGGTGATGAGTTTATGTTTTATGGGTTTATGGATTATGGGTTTATAGTTTATGGGCTTATGGTTTATAAGTTTATAGCTTATGGTTTATGGGTTTATAGTTTATGGGCTTACGGTTTATAGGTTTATGGTTTATGGGTTTATGGTTAATGGGTTTGGAGATAATGGGTTTATGGTTTATGGGTTGATAGTTTATAAGTAAACAGTTTATGTGTTCATAGTGTATGTGTTTATAGTTCATTGATTTATGTTTTATAATTAACGGGTTTATGGTTTATAGGTTTATGGGTTCATTGTTTATGGGTTTATGGTTTCATGGTTTTTGGGCTTATAGTTTATGGGTTTATGGTTTATGAGTTCATGATAATGGTTTATAGGTTGATAGTTGATGAGTATACAGTTCATGGGTTAACAGTGTATTTGTTTAAAGTTCATAGATTTATGGTTTATGATTAATGGGTTTATGGTTCATGCGTTTAGAGGTTAGTTTATGGGTTTAGAGTTTATGGGTTTGTGTTTTATGAGTTTCCGGTTTATGGTTCATGAGCTTACGGTTTATGAATTAAAAGGGCCCATTGTTTATGGTGGTATGGTTTTTGGTTTCTAAATTATGGGTTTAGGGTTTATGGGTTTATGGGTTTATGGTTTTCGGTCTTATGGTGTATGATTTATGGGTTTATGAAATTAGGATTTATAGTTTGTTAAGTTCATAATTCATGGTTTATTGTTAATGGGTTTATAGGTCTATCAATTATGGTTCATAGATTTATGGTGTATGTGCTTATATATCATGAGTTTCTAGCTAATAGGTTTATAGTTTATGGGCTCATGGTTTATGGTTTGGAGAGGTTTATGGTTTTCGGTGTTATTGTTCACGGGCTTATGGTTAATTGGCTAATGATCTATGGGTTTATGGTGTATGAGTTTATGTTTCAGGGGTTTATGGATTATGGGTTGATAGTATATGGGTTTGTGGTGTATGAATTCATGTTTTATTGGTTTATGGATTATTGGTTCAGACTCTATGGGCTTATGTTGGGTTCATGGGATTATGGTTTATGAAAGTATAGTTTATGGTTTACATGTTTATGGTTTATGAGCTAATGGTTTATAGGTTTATGGTTTATAGATCATGGGTTTATGGTTAATAAGTTTGGGTTTCATGGGTTTATGGTTTCTGGGTTTATAGTTAATAAGTTTACAGTTAATGGGTTAGTAGTGTATGTGTTTGTAGTTCATTGATTTATGATTTATGATTGAAGGGTTTAGTGTTCATGGGTTTATGGGTTAATTGTTTATGAGTTTATGCGTTTATGGTTTATAAGTTTATGGATCATGAGTTATGAGTTTATGGTTTATGGGTTTATGGTTCATGGGCTTATGGTTTATAGATCCATAGTTTATGGGTTTATGGTTTATGGGTCTATAAGTTTATGAGTTTATGGTTTATAAGTTTATAATTTATGGGTTTACTGTTTATGGGTTTATGGTTTTTGGGTTTATAAATTATGGGTTCATGGTTTATAGGTTTATAGTTTATGAGTTTATGGTTTGGAAGCTCATGATTTGAGGGTTTATGGTGTATAAGTATATGTTTTATGGGTTTATGGCTTATGAGTTAACGGTTTATAGTTTATGGGTTTATGTTTCATGGGTTTATGGATTATCTGTTTATGGTTTCTGGGTTTATGGGTTTATGGGCTTATGGTTTCTGGGCTCATGATTCATGGGTTCATGGTGTATGTTATTATGTTTTATGCGTTTCTGGATTATGGGTTTATAGTATATAGGTTTATGGTGATGAGTTTATGTTTTATGGGTTTATGGATTATGGATTTGTGGTTCATGGTTTCATGGTTCATGGGCTTATGGTTTATGGGTTTATAGTTGATGGTTTATGGGTTCATAGTCAATGAGCTTATGGTTTATAGGTTTATTGTTTATGGGTTTATGGTTAATGGGTTTGGAGTGCATGGGTTTATGGATTATGGGTTGATAGTTTATAAGTAAACAGTTTATGTGTTCATAGTGTATGTGTTTATAGTTCATGGATTTATGTTCTATAATCAATGGGTTTATGGTTTATAGGTTATCGGGTTTATTTTTTATGGGTCCATGGCTTTATGGTTTTTGGGTTTATAGTTTATGGTTTATGGCTTTATGGTTTATGGGTTCATGATAATGGTTTATAGGTTGATAGTTTATGAGTATACAGTTCATGGGTTAACAGTGTATTTGTTTAAAGTTCATAGATTTATGGTTTATGATTAATGGGTTTATGGTTCATGGGTTTAGAGTTTATGGGTTTGTGTTTTATGAGTTTCCGGTTTATGGGTTTATAATTCATGAGCTTACGGTTTATGAATTAAAAGGGCTCATTGTTTATGGTGGTATGGTTTTTGGTTTCTAAATTATGGGTTTAGGGTTTATGGGTTTATGGGTTTATGGTTTTCGGTCTTATGGTGTATGATTTATGGGTTTATGAAATTATGATTCATAGTTTGTTAAGTTCATAATTCATGGTTTATTGTTAATGGGTTTATAGGTCTATCCATTATGGTTCATAGATTTATGGTGTATGTGCTTATATATCATGAGTTTCTAGCTAATAGGTTTATAGTTTATGGGCTCATGGTTTATGGTTTGGAGAGGATTATGGTTTTCGGTGTTATTGTTCACGGGCTTATGGTTAATTGGCTAATGATCTATGGGTTTATGGTGTATGAGTTTATGTTTCAGGGGTTTATGGATTATGGGTTGATAGTATATGGGTTTGTGGTGTATGAATTTATGTTTTATTGGTTTATGGATTATTGGTTTAGACTTTATAGGCTTATGGTTTATGGGATTATGGTTTATGAAAGTATAGTTTATGGTTTACATGTTTATGGTTTATGAGCTAATGGTTTATAGGTTTATGGTTTATAGATCATGGGTTTATGGTTAATAAGTTTGGGGTTCATGGGTTTATGGTTTCTGGGTTTATAGTTAATAAGTTTACACTTAATGGGTTAATAGTGTATGTGTTTGTAGTTCATTGATTTATGATTTATGATTGAAGGGTTTAGTGTTCATGGGTTTATGGGTTAATTATTTATAAGTTTATGCGTTTATGGCTCATAAGTTTATGGTTTATGGTTTATGGTTTATAAGTTTATAAATTATGGGTTCATGGTTTATAGTTTATGATTTTATGGTTTATAAGCCCATGATTTGAGGGTTTATGGTGTACAAGTATACTTTTTATGGGTTTATGGATTATGGGTTTATGGTTTATGGTTTTATGGTTTATGGGCTTATGGTTAATGGGTTTATAGTATATAGTTTATGGGTTTATAGATTATGGGCTTACGGTTTTATGGTTTATGGTTTTATGGTTTTTGGGCTTATGGTTTTTGGGCTTATGGTTTATGGCTTATGGGTTAATGGTTTATGGGATCATGATTATGGTTTATAGTTTGTTAGTTTATAAGTATACAGTTCATGGGTCAATAGTGTATGTGTTTATAATTTATAAATTTATGATCTATAATTAATAGGTTTATGGTTTATGAGTTTATTGGTTTATTGTTTATAGGTTTATGGTTCTATGGTTTTTGGGTTTATAGTTTATGGTTCATGGGTTTATGATTTATGAGTTCATGATTATGGTTTAAGGGTTGATAGTTCATAAGTATACAGTTCATGGGTTAATAATGTATGTGTTTATAGTTCATAAATTTATAGTTTATGATTAATGGGTTTATGGTTTATGGGTTTATGGGTTTATTGTTCATAGGTTTATTGTTTATGAGTTTATGGTTTATGGGTTTATATTTTATAGTCTATACGTCTATAGTTTATGGGCTTTTGGTAAAGGGGTTTATTGTTTATGGGTTTAGTTTTTATAAGTTTCTGGTTTATGGGTTCATGGTTCATAGGTTTACGGTTTATGGATTAAAAGGGTTCATGGTTCAAGGTGGTGTGGTTTTTGGGTTAATGGTTAATGGGTTCGGAGTTTATGGGTTTATGGTTTATGGGTTGATAGTTTATGAGTAACAGTTTATGTGTTAATAGTGTATGTGTTTATAGTTTATGGATTCATGTTTTATTATTTATGGGTTTATGATTTATAGGTTAATGGATTTATTGTTTATAGGTTTATGGTTTTATGGTTTTTGGGTTCATGGTTTATAGTTTATGCGTTCATGGTTTATGGGTTCATGATTATGGTTTATGGGTTCCTGATTATAGTTTATGGGTTAATAGTTTATAAGTATATAGTTTATGGGTGAATAGTTTATGTGTTTAGAGTTCATGGATGTATGGTTTATGATAATGGGTTTATTGTTTATAGGTTTATGGTTTCACGGTTTTTGGGTTCATCGTTTATAGTTCATGCGTTCATGGTGTATGGGTTTATGACTATGGTTTATGGGTTCCTGATTATAGTTTATGGGTCGATAGTTCATAAGTACATAGTTTATGGGTGAATAGTTTATGTGTTTAGAGTTCATGGATGTATGGTTTATGATTAATGGGTTTATGGTTCATGGGTTTATGGGTTTATTGTTCATGGGTTTATTGTTTATGAGTCAATGGTTTGTGGGTTTATATTTTAAGGTTCATAAGTCTATAGTTTATGGGCTTATGGTTTATGGGTTTATGGTTTTTGGGTTTATGTTTTATAAATTTCCGGTTCATGGGTTTATGGTTCATGGGCTTATGGTTTATGGAATAAAAGGGTTTATGGTTTATAGTGGTATCGTTTTTGGGTTTATGGTTCATAAATTTATGTTTCATGGGTTTATGAATTTTGGGTTTATGGTTTATGGGTTTATGGATTTATGGTTTTTGGTTACATGGTGTATAATTTATGGGTTTATGAATTTATGATTTATTATATAGTTTTTTGAACTTATAATTCGTGGTTTATCGTTTATGGGTTCATAGGTCTATCAATTATGGTTTATGGATTTATGGTTCATGTGCCTATATTTTATGAGTTTTTAGCTTATGGGTTTATGGTTTATGGATCGGAGGGGTTTATGGTTCATGGTGTTATAGTTTTTGGGCTTATGGTTTATGAACTCATGATTAATGAGTTTATGGTGTATGAGTTCATGTGTAATGGGTTTATGGATTATGGGTTTATAGTATATGGGTTTATGGTGCATGAGTTTATGTTTTATGGGTTTATGGATTATTGGTTTATAGTTTATGGAATTATGGTTTATGGGTTCATGGTTTATGGGTTTATGGTTTATGCGTTTATGGTTTATGGAATTATAGTTTATGGTTTATGGGTTTATGGTTCATGGGCTAATGGTTTATAGGATTATAGTTTATAGTTTATGGGTTCATGGTTAATGAGTTTGGGGTTCATAGGTTTATAGTTTCTGGTTCAATAGTTTATAAGTATACAGTTTATGGGTTAATAGTGTATTCGTTTATAGTTCAGAGATTTATGATTTTCTGATTGATGGGTTCAGGGTTTATAGGTTTATGGGTTTATTGTTTATAATTTTATATTTTCATGGTTTTTATGTTTATGATTTATGGTCTCTGGGTTTATATTTTATGATTAATGGTTCATGGGTTAATGGTTTATAGGTTTAAGGTTAAAGGATTTATGGTTTATGGGTTTGTGGTTTATGGATTTATGTTTTATGGGATTCTGGTTTATGGATTAAACAGGTTCATAGTTTATGGTGTTATGGTTTATGGGTTTATGGTATATGTGATTATGGTTTATGGGTTTATGGTTGATGGTGACTGGATTTATGGTTTGTCGGTTCATGGTTTATAAGTTAATGGCTCCTGGGTTTATGGTCAATAGGTAAATGGTTTATGAATTTATGGTTTATGGTTTTATGGTTTATGAGTTTATGAGTTTATAGTTAATGGGTTGATAGTATATAAGTTTACAGTTTATGGGTTAATAGTGTATGTGTTGATAGTTCATAGATTTATGGTTTATGATTTATGTGTCGATGGTTTATGGGTTTATGGGTTTATTGTTTATGGGATTATGCTTTTTGGGCTTATGTTTTATGGATTCATGGTTTATAGGTTCAAAGTTTATGAGTTTCTGGTTTATTGGTTTATGGTTCATGGGCTTATGGTATACAGATTAAACCGGTTTCTGGTTTATGGTGTAATGATTTATGGGTTTATGGTTTATGGGTTTATGATTTATGGGTTTATGGTTTATGGGTTTATGATTTATGGTTTTATGGCTATTGGGATTATGTTTTATGGGTTTATGGTTTATGGGTCGATAGTTTATAAGTTTACAGTTCATAAATTAATAGCGTATGAGTCTATAGTTTATGGATTTATGGTTTATAATTTATGGGTTTAGGGTTTATGGTTTATTTGCTCATGATTTTTAGTTTATGGGTTTATGGTTTATGGAATTATAGTTTATGGTTTATGGGTTTATGGTTGATAGGTTTGTGGTTTATGATTGATGGGTTTAGCGTGTACTGGTTTCTGGGTTTATTGTTTATAGATTTATTGTTCATGGGTTTATATATTATGGTTGATGGGTTTATAGTTTATGGTTTTATGGTTTAAAGATTTATGTTTTATGAGTTAATATTTTATGGTTTATGGGCTTATAGTTTATGGGCTTATGGTTTGTGGGTTTATGGTTGATGGGTTTATAGTTTATGGGCTTATGGTTTGTGGATTTATGGTTAATGGGTTTATGTTTTATAAGTTTCTGGTTTATTGGTTTATGGTTCATGGGCTTATGATTTATGGTTTTATGGTTCATGGGCTTATGATTTATGGTTTTATGGTTCATGGGATTATGGTTTATGGGTTTATGGTTTATGGGTTTATGATTTATGGTTTTATGGTTTATGAGTTTATAGTTTATGGTTTATGATTAATGGGTTCATTGTTTATTGCTTAATGGTTTATGGGTTAATAGTTTATAGGTTTACGGTTAAAGGGTTTATGGTTCATGGGATTGTGGATTATGGATTTATGGTTTATGGGCTCAGGGTTTAGGATTAAACGGGTTTATAGTTCATACTGTTATGGTTTATGGGTTAATGATTTATGATTTTTAAGTTCATGGGTTTATTGTATATGGGATTATGGTTTATGGGTTTATGTTTGATGGTTTTTTGATTTATGGTTTGTCGGTTTCTGGTTCATTTGTTTATGGTTCATGGGCTTATGGTTTATGGATTAAACCGGTTGATAGTTTATGGTGTTATGGTTTATGGGTTTCTGGTTTATGGTCTTGTGGATCATAGGTTTATGGTTTTGGGGTTTATGTGTTTATGGTTTATTGTTCATGGGTTTATGGTATATGGATGACAGTCCCTTAGTTAATGGTTCAGAAGCTTATGATTAATGGATTTATGGTTTTCAGAACTATTGTTAATTTTTATAGGTTTAGGGATAATCTGTTCATGGATTATGTGTTTATGGTCCATAGGTTTCTGGCTTATGCTTTGTAATCTATGGGTTCATGTATCGTAGGTTTATGGGTTTATGGTCTATTGGTTTTTGCGTTTATAGTTTACAAGTTTTCAGATCAAGTGCTAACGGTGTATTTGTTGATTATTCATGGATTTATGGTTTGTGATTTATGTGTTAATCGGTAATAAGTTTATGGGTTAATGGTTAATGGGTTCATGGTTTATGGGTTTAAGGTTTGTGCTCCTATAGTTCATGATTTCATGGTTCATGGTTTATGGTTTATACTTTGTGGGTTTATAGTTTACAAGCTCATGATTTAAAGGTTTATGGTTTATAGGTTTATGGTTTATGGGTTTATAAGTTATAGGTTCATAATGTATAGGTTCTAGTATGTATGGTTTTCTAGTTCATAAATTTATGGTTTATGGTCCATGGTTTATTGGTTTATGGTTTATGGTTTATAGTTGGTAGTTCATGTTTTTATAGTTTTGAAACTTGGGTCATGATTTAGAAGTTTATAGTTAATGATCCATGGGTTATGGTTTATGGGTTTATGATTGATATTTTATAAGTACAGAAGTTCATGGTTTCTGGGTTGTTTAGTTCTTCAACTATAAATCTATGAACGTATTAACTATAAGACCATAAACTAATAAACCGTGAATTCATGAACTATAGATTCAAAAGACACCTGCAAAGAACTTATGAATCTATAGATACATAAACTTATAAATCATAAGCCTATAATTAATAAACCCGTTTATCATAAACTTATAAACCATAAACTCATATACTATAAACCCATAAACCGTAAACACATAAACTGTAAACCCATAAACCATGAACCGATAAACTATGAGCTCATGAAACATAAACCCATAAACCATAAACTCACAAACCATAAACCAATAAACCGTAGACCCATAAGCTATTTACCCATAGAACATAAACCTATAAACCATAAACTCATGAACCCATAAACTCATAAACCATAAACCCATAATCCATTAACCCATAAAACATATGTTCATACACCCTAACCCCATCAACCCATAAAACATGAGCCCATAAACCATAGACCCACAAACTATAGCACCATAAACCATAAACTCTTTTCATCCATAAACCCATGAGCCAGAAACTTATTAAACATAAGCTCATTAACTATAAGCCTATGAACCATAATCAATAGACCCATAAGCCCATAAATAATAAACCATAAACTAAGAAGCCATGAACTATAAATCCATAAGCTATAAACCCATAAACCATAAACTCATCAAACATAAGCACTTTAACTACAAGCCTATGAACCATAATCGATAGACCCATAAACCCATAAATAATAAACCATAAACCATGAACCCATAAACTATAAATCCATAAGCCATAAACTCATAAACTATAAACCCATAAACCATAAACCCATAAACCATAAACCCATAAACCATAAACCCATAAACCATAAACCCATAAACCATAAACCCATAAACCATAAACCCATAAACCATAAACCCATAAACCATAAACCCATAAACCATAAACCCATAAACCATAAACCCATAAACCATAAACCCATAAACCATAAACCCATAAACCATAAACCCATAAACCATAAACCCATAAACCATAAACCCATAAACCATAAACCCATAAACCATAAACCCATAAACCATAAACCATAAACCCATAAACCATAAACCCATAAACCAGAAACCCATAAACCATTAACCCATAAATCATAAACTTATAACCCATAAGCCATAAACTTATAAACTATAAATCCATTATCTTATAAACCATAAACTTATAAACCATAAACCCATGAACGATGAGTCTATAAACCATGAACCTATCATTGCACTACAAGACGACCAACTATAGACCTATAGTATGTAAATATTATGATTAATATAATCTCCGATTATAGTAGCGCGAAAATAATATAAGAAACTATACTTTATCACTATATTATAATTCATGAATATAGTATCACTAGAATCTTAGACTATAGCTCACTACGGTCATCGATTATAGTTTTTTTCTGTAAGGGATGGCTTGAAATTATAGACCCAACTCAAGTCTAAGGCTAGAAGTTAATGAGATCTGACATGAGGGCGTGATCTAAGCTAAGATGGCGTACCATAGCATATAATTTACATTGTCATATATGGAGCAAGTACATATTTTTGTTAATTATGAATATTTTTATGCTATTGGGCAGATACTTATCCTACCAAACGTAGTTTTATAGAAGGTGAAAAAGTTTTTAGAACAGGGCATATAATAGAGTACGTTACAAATAGCAAAAATATCGATGATATAAGAACACTCTTACGCAAGACACATAAGAACATACAAGACGCATCAACGAACGCTTTCTGCTTGTATGCTGCCATTCGTTCAGATTTTATCCACCAGAGAGCGTCTGGTCTACGTCAGATTCCAATAGCCGTTACTTAGTTCTCAAATATTCTATCCTTGTTCTTCTTATGGAAAAAGTGTAAGAAGAACATACATAGAATATCTGAGAACTGAGTAAAGACTATAACTTCAAGCCTAACGATCGTTACTAAACACTTGTTACGTTACTGAACTTGTACCTATGTCAACGGAGATAATATAATACAATACATTACATAAGTGTAAACTTTATTTATAATCTTTAAAACAATAGCGAATGTCATAAAATAATTGCGAATAATATGCGCTTTTTTTACAAAAATATATTTAAGATTTTAATATTAATATGAGACGTGTAAACAAGATTTCAATGTACTTGCATGCTCACATTCTTTTAAACAGTGTAAATATAGACCATATAGCTCTTGCAAAAGTGTGACTTAAGTGCAGATTTAAATTACATAGTATTAAAAATGCTAAAGTCGAGGTTCATATTATTAAATCGTGATTTTAATGTTTGTATTGATAAGTTTTATTAACGGAATATAAATTCATTAACTCATATGCAATCTCAAGTTGATATTTTGACCGTACTTAATATAGCCGTACCTGTAAAATGAATTATTTATCAAAAAATTTTCTTTTATTATATTGATATAATATTTAAAAGATTTTATCACATATAAAGTAGTGAAATATCAACAAAATCATGAAAGAAAAGCTGAAATGCCTAATCAAAAATGTGGATTCGTGCAAAAATATGATACGAATATTTGTAAATCTTGTTTTCCTGACTTGATTGCATAATTAAATTCATAAATAAAATTCTCGAATACCATTTCATAGTATAAATTATAATACAAAGTCTGCAAATGACCTAAAATCAGCCGAAAACGTCCGAAAAATGAGTTTTTTTTTGCATTTTTAACTATGGCGAGCCTTCAGGAAATATCTGAAAAAATTCAGGCAAGTACTTTTAAACAAAATACAATTTTTTTTTTTTCAGAAATTGGCCCTGTACCGCATTTTCCGTGGAAATAGGAAGGGTTTTAATATTTCCATCCTTTTAGGTTATATAGCATCATCAAATCTTTATGAAAAAATTCTACATGATCTGTAACCATTTAAACCATAAGCACGATTTTCTTGGGTTTTTTTTACCGTCTAGATTCGGAGAAAAAAATTAATAGTGAAAAAGTAATTTTTTGCATACTGTGGACAGGGGGAGGGGGGTCGCGGTCTGCAATTATGACAGCAACTATTTATTTTTTATCTAAAACAAAGTTACCAGGTTAAACAAAAATTTCAGGGACAGAGAAATTTTGACCATCTCAACGGGGGGTACCCTTTTCCTTGAGGTTCGTTATAGTGCGTTGGCGTAGACTCACAACATAATTTTTGTGCTTTTGACAGAAGACAACTTCTGCCTGGGACAGCCAAGCATCTACGGCTGCTTTTCCGGCAAGCGTTATTGACTGGTACTCGTGGTCGATCGACTTGGCTGCTGTCAGCGAGCTTTAGCGACCAGGCCGTTTTGTGTTTGCGCTTTGATGGCCAACGCTGAAGGATACTCGATGTATGTATATTAGTAGAAGCTTCTGCGCGTAGTCATAAGTAAGTTATACATCTTGTTAACTAAAGTTTTTTTCCTCGAAGAAACTTTAGTGTTAAAAGTGCGCGTATTCGTTCATGCTTCAGGAAGCATTTTTGTTCGCGTCGCGTCCTTCCTATTTGCTATCTTTTTCTAATACATAGATTTTACAATTCAACTAACTTTTTCTTGTTCGCGTTAACTTTTATTAATCAAATTCTTGTCACTATTAACTTTATTATACTTATTTCTTTTTATTTATTAAATTGTCTCAAGCTCAAATTCAACGTGCTTTCAATTGATTTATATAGCCTGATTATATATATAATATAAAAGTATATTTCCCGCTGCTTACTCCGATGCCTTCACAGTACTTATGAGCAGTTGTGAATTGATTATTTACGTAGGATTACATAGTATATTATGACGCATTTTACACCTGCATCATGAAGGAAAACTGCGCTACTGGCACGTGTCTCTCAATCGGGTAAGAGAGAAAGAGAGAGAGAGAGAGAGAGACACAGTAAATGCAGCAAGCGACAGGTATAACAAGTAAGGTCTCGTCGATCATTAATAATATTACTAGCTAGCACGGAGTTCACTGTGTAATATTTGATGAAATTCTTATAGATTTAGAGACTCCGCATATAATTAAATTGATATACATAGTTCAATTTCATATTCAATTAAAAGTTAAAATCTTTTTTGTAATGGAAGTAAAATAACTGCTACAAAATGGCGTCCAGCGAATAGATGCGTCAACGGAATCAGGCTTTTACGCGTCGTCTAATAAATTAAGATTTGCTTATGGCGTCAAGCGTGTAGTTGGCACCGACGCAAACAGAGTTTGCATTGTCCATAAAGGATTTCATATTGAAAATTGCGTTTTGCTATAGTAATAGTTCAACATCTGAAGTAGCACGTGTAGAAATCTTCTTTTGAAGTTTTAAGTGCACTAAGTTGGGCATCGCAAACAAACGATGCGTGGTATAAGTCTCTGTTCAGCAGGTAATGAATAATCCTGATGACTATCCGAGATGAAAAATAATTAGAGGGCAATTATACCGCTATGTACTGAACAGGTTTACAGAGGAAACGATCGTAGACGATGACGCATGGAAACTCGTTGTTCCCAGCGGAAATCGAACAGAAGTACTACATAAATGTCACGACGAGCCGACAGCTGACTACCTGGGTCGTGATAAGACTGTAGCTAGCACGGTACGCTAAGAGCTGTGAGATCTGCCAGCAGTGTAAAGTAGAGCAAAAATTACCTGCAGGCTTGATGGGTAAAGGAAAAGTCTCAGACCCATGTAAGGTTGTTGCTGGTGATGTAACAGGACCTTTCCCAAGAAGTAAACGTGGCTATGAGTACGCCTTGATTCTTGAAGATGTGTTTACTAAATGGATGGAGTGCATACCTATTAGGAAAGTGAATGCATCCACGATCTTAAAAGTATTGAAAGATATAATTATTCTAAGCTCCGGCGCACTTGAAATTTTCTTATCTGATAACGACTTAGAGTTCAGGGATCAGGTAGTAGACAAATATCTAAATGAAGTAGCTATTTGTTATTATACTACTCCAAGGTATCACCCCGCAGGTTAAGGGGACCAGGTACTATTAAAATCTGAAAAATTCAAATATGAATCATTAAAAATTTATTGCTTATATCCAAAAGGAAAAAATTTTTTGAAAAAAGACATGTTTTAGAAGACTTTATTTCTGAAACTTTTGTCTATCTTAAAAATTCAACTTATGGTCCTCTTTCACATTCTGGTACAAAAACAGACTGGTCACAAGGTTTTTTCATGAGTTCTCATCTGATCTTTATGAAATTTGGTGGACATTTCCAAAATCATCTTAGAATCCACATGAGCGAGAGACATTCCTAAAAAATTCAAATAATAAGAAAATTTTCTATAAAAAATCAATCATTTTAAAAATTTGTTTATTTATTTTTATAAATAATAAGTAAATAAACAAATTAGCATATATATAATTTGCTATGCTCATATGAATTCTAATACAATTTTAAAGATCTCCACCAAATTCCATAAAGATCCGATGAAAACTTATGAAAAAACCTTGCGATCATTTATTTTTCGTACCAGAATGTGAACGGAGACCATCAGTTGAATTTTTAAGATAGATAAAAGTTTCAGAAATAAAAAGTCTTTTGAAACATAAGTATTTTTTCAAAAAATTTTTTCATTTTGGATAAAAGCAATAAATTTTTAATTATTCATATTCAAATTTTTCAAGTTTTAATAGTACTTTGTCCCCTTAATCCCATAGGAAGAAGAAACCGGACAGTTGAAACCATGATCACTGCTTTTATTGATAAGAATCATCGCTCTTAAAACGAAAAGCTACCAGAGATTATATTTGCATATAACACTGCGAAACATAGTACAACTAGTACCAGTCCTGCTTTATTAAATTATGACAGACAGCTATTACCTTCTAATTCGTTAAAAAGAAAAGAAGACAAACAGCTGCTAAAAAAACGAACGGTTACAAGAAGTAACGAACAGGCAAAAACGTATAAGCAAATTACCTTTGCTACATGAACAGGTAGTAGATCGTGCACAGTCCGCTCAACAAAAGCAAGCTGATGTATACGATACAAACCAAATAGAAGTAGTATACAGCGTGTCCAAAAAGTAACGATACATTTAAGAAAAAAAGTTGATAGTTTTTTTAACCAGGTGAAGGTCGTTCTTGAAGTAACTTTTTACAAGGCATCCGATGGTGACCTTGGATTTGACCTTGAACCTCATTTTCAAGGTTATTTTGAGGTTGACTCAATTTTTGTAAATGGGGACCCCTACTTTTTGATTCCGCTATAAAAAGTAGGGGTTCCCATTTAAAAAAATGTGGTTGATCTCGAAATAATCTTAAAAATGAAGTTCAAGGTCAAATCCAAGGTCAGAATCAGATACCTCGTGAAAAGTTACTCCAAGAACGACGTTCACCTGATTGAAAAAATTATAAACTTTGGAAATTTCTTAGGTGTATCGTTACTTTTTGGACACGCTGTATAATATAGGAGATTTAGTTCATGTAAAATAGATAAAACTATGCATTGCAAGGCAAGAAGACAAATTATCATCTTAACCACCGTTGGAACAAACACATGCGAACGAGATAATGAGCGACCCGTCCCTTGCTAGCGATGCGACTCCGTGTGCCAACGAAGGATTGGGCTCAGACTGCGTACGACCGCCTGCGAGCGGTGATACTCCCCAACTCGATAAACGGAATAGCAAATGAGGTCGTCTGCGTAAAATAGTAATTGTCGTTAGAGGAACTGTCAAACGTCAAACAGAGCCTGAACCAAAAATTTTTGGGTAATACTAAATTCATTCCTGGTCAAAAGGTTTGTAAAAGCTGTAATTTAAGAGTTAAAGATAGCTTAAAACAATTTGAGCAGTGTTATTATCTATTTGGAAAACAGAGATTACTTAAAACTTAAGATCTCATCATATTAGATAAGAATATTTGTGAAAATTATTATGATGCCTTTTCCGTACACTTAAATTTTTGTCACAATGTTTGCAGACAATGTTTACTAGAAATACAGCCTCAGCTTTCGAATTTTAAAAACAACAGCAAGCAATCATTTTCCAGTTCCTTAAAACCTACAGAATTAGTTACTGATGAATTTTTTAGTGAAACTTCCACAAGTTCCAATACCACACAAGGATCTAAATTTTGTTTTAAAAGCCAAAAAAAACGGCAACTTCATAGCATGTTCAAGAGTGTAGGCTTACCAGTATTAACCAGAGAAAAACGCAGAGATGACCAGTTCGAAATTAAGATTACTGATTCTATTCAGGAAGTTATAGATTTATTTTATTCATCAATATCAACAACATTTGATATTATCTCCCATTAAATAAATATGCTGATGCTCAAGTCAAAGTTACTTCGTTTGATGATATGATTTAAAATTTACAATCAAAGTATACAGCGGAAATTAAATTTGATCGAAAAATTTCCTCATTAACATTATTGCCAGCACATTGGACTCATAAAGAAGTTAGCAAATATTTTGATTGTTCTTGATGTATGTGTACAGCGCAGAGAATGAGAAATTCTGTCGGTAAGGTCTTCTTCAAACAATATATTAGCTTTAAATTAATTCATATTTTACAATGGCTTTGTAGTGATTTTTTAAATATAATAAATACAATGTAATAAATATAATTTTTTATTAAAATATGAGTGAATTAACTTTAAAAAACAGAAAAAGCCAGCTTTTACTCACCACGTAAAAAAAAAGTTTTTTTAGTACAAAGCCACCTTAAAAATCCCAAAACGGCAAAATTTGTATCTTACGTTTGAGTTCAGTAACTTTGTGAAAAAGTAATAAAATCTTTTGCAAAATACCCAAACCTACTATTTTCAGGTACTTTCTATACGATAGAATGGTTTAAAAATTTTTAAAATTTTATTTTCAATTATAAATTAACAATTTAAAAAAAAAAGAATACGATTTTTTTATAAAAAAAATTTTTTTATTTAAAAATTTGAGTGGGAAGGAAATTTTTTTTAGGGTTACGGATACGCACAAAATTGCACAAAATATCTAACTTTTCAACGAGCTTTAGTTTTTTTTCGTCCGATTTTTTTTAACAAAATCGCGAGCAAAAAACGAAAGCTAAAAATCAAACTTTTATTTTAGTACTGTTTTTGACGTTTTTCTTCATTGGAATCGTGTAAATTATTCAATCATTCCAGTAAAAATGTACTTGGATATTATGTTTCTTTTTAGTAACTATAAAAAGGGTTAGATATAAAAAATAATAATTTTAAGGTTTTAAGAAGTTATTTTTTACGGTTTATCGTCATTATTTCAACAGAAACTAAAGCAATAACCTGAACATCGTTGATTTTCGAAATACTGATTGGTAATCTGATACTTTTAGGGTAAAATTCATAATACAATCATGATAATATGTTATTATATAAATTTGCTATCATATGATATTACTGAAGTTGAAGTATCATTGAATTATTCGTTTGCTAATATCGCACGATCATTATCGTAGAGTTTTCGTTTTCATTCATAATTGTAAAAAATATTATTTATGATAGAATTATGAGAGGATAATCAAAAGTGTAATCCTAGTAATTACTTATTTTTATTGCTATACTTTTATATTGCTATCAATACTTTCATGACACTCGAACATTTTGTCCATGATTCAATAGTCTTTGTGTTTCGATAAATAAGTTTTGCAATAGGAACTCTGACAATAATTTGTAAATGGCTTCAAAACGTCGTGGATTGATTTCTGATTTGGAATCAGATGATGAAATCGACGAAAATATGTTTTCACCAGATCCTGATAATTCTGCCTATGAAGATGATAGTGGGAATTCTGAATCGGAATTTTTTGATAATGTCGTTTCAGAAAAAAAGTATTTTCAATCTTCTGAAAATTTTAGACAAAACCAACCTGTACTGGAATAAAAATACATTTTTGGATGGGTAGAGGGAGAAAAATGTTATCCAGGTAATGTTGAAAATACTTGCCGAATGCCTGATAATGTAAAACAAAAACTTCAAGAAATGAGCAGCGTTGAATATATTTGAAACTTTTTTTTCTGATGATATGAAGAATTATATGATTGAAGCTATTAAACTTAATGGCTATGATATAACAATGGCCGAATTGAATTCGTTCATAGGAATTTTGATCGTTTCTGCTTTTAATTGCAGAAAATCTTACATACATTATTGGTCAACCGATCCTTCCTTACTAAAATCAAATATTCAAAGCCGTAAGACGAGGATATCAACGATAGAGGTTGGCGAGTATGCAAACTTATAAATTTATTTCGAAAGAATATAAAACAATTTGGATATTTTCAAACTGCTATGTCTGTAGATGAAATGATGGCTAAATTTTTTGGGAGGACCATTTTGAAACAATTTATAAACAGAAAACCAATTAGGTTTGGTCTCAAATTTTAGGGACTCTGTACATCCAATGGATATTCATTGGATTTATACTGCGGAAAAAATTCGGCTGTGGGAGGAAATAAGTTATCTAAGTGCGCTTTAGGATTTCGAGAAGAAGACATTTGAATTCATTAACCTCCACGTGGTAAGTGTCGAGCAACGTTGTTCAAGATAAAAATAACAGCTAAGAGATAATAATTAAAAAATGATTAGATTTACTTGATTCACTAAGATTTGTTCTAAAAGTATTAAAATGCCAACCAATATTTCGAAAATCAACGATATTCAAATTATAATATTAGTTTCAGTTGAAATAATGATGAGAAATCGTAAGAAACGGTTTTTTATGACCTTGAAATCATTATTTCTCATATTCAACCCTTTTTATAGTTATTTAAAAAAAATAATATATTTAAGAACATTTTCACTGAAATAATTAAATAACTTACACGATATCAATCAAAAAACATCGAAAACAGTACTAAAATAAAAGTTCGATTTTTTGGCTTTCGTTTTTAGCCGCCATTTCATTCAAAAAAATCACACGATAAAAAACCACGAATCGTTGAAAAGTTTAGATATTTTGTGCAATTTCGTGTATTTGCGATCCTAAAAAAATTTCCTTCCTACTCAAATTTTTGATTAAAAAAATTTTTTTATGAAAAAATTGTATATTTTTTCTTAAATTGTTAATTAACAATTGAAAATAAAATTTTTGAAATTTTTAAACCATTTTATCATGTAGAGCGTACCCGAGAATAGTAGGGTTGGGTACTTCCAAAAGATTTTCTTACTTATTCACAAAGTTTCCTGAGCTTAAATGTAAGATACAAATTTCGTTGCTTTGGGACTTGAGACCGAATGGGTTAAAGGTGTTCTTAGTGAACCTTTTAAGAGAAAAGAATACTGCATGATTCCCTCACTTGTCAGTTAGCTACTGATTTATTTTACGAAAGCAGCTAAATATTCAGCAGCATGAAAGAATGCATTAAAGGTTCCCGGTAACGAATTCCTCCGAGTATAGATACGACTTTCGATGCATGACTTATAAAAATTATACAATCAATGGAAGAAAACGACAAATTTTTCTGTATATCCTGGTTTTACAAAATTTGCGGGATTCGGGTCTAAAGAATGAGTCCTCACAGAAAGCCCTGTAACGCACACTACATACGTGTGTCCTTTACACCGAAACTTTAAATTAAAATTAAATGCTGTACACTGCAGCCTAAAAACAATTGATCTGAATAATTTCAAAGTTTGCTCAGCTGATGATAGAGATTGTATCTTTAGAAAATGTGATAAGTGTACAAGTTTGAAAGAGTGAATTAATTAGTTCTTAATTAACAGCAGCATGTTAACCGACAACATAACTTACAGTAACTGGGTGCGATTGAAAACGAAAACTGACGATAATATAAATAACAGAACATGTCTGGAGCATTTTACCACAGACAAGGATACATTTTTTAAAAGCTGAATGATAATCTATGGGATTTGACTATACATCATTTTATTTCTGAAAATCGGAAAAATTTTTTTTATGATTCAAAAAAAAATTTAGATTTTGATACTGCTTTAATAATGATGGATTTCGCAGAAAAATATGCATTTATAGCCCAAAAATCAACTCAAGAATTTTATTTCAATAACACTACTGCTACAGATAATCCTGCAGTTATGTGTTATAGGGGTCAAAAATATAAAGCAATAAAAGTGCAGAGTTTTTGCGTCATCTCTAATGCTTCAAAGCAAAGAGCGAGTACAGTCAATGTTTTTCAAGAGCAAGTTTTAAATTATGTTAAAAAAGAATTTTCATTCATGAAAAAATTTATTTACTTCTCTGATGGATCTCCGATGCAATATAAAAACAAGTATGAATTTTTGGAATTCATAACAGTTTTCATAAGAAAATATTTTTATTATTATTTTTAACTTTTTTTAGAAACCACTTGATTATTGTATGCTACCACAAAACTGATTTTTAAACCAAAGTTGTGTCACATACTTTTTTTTCGACAAGTCATGGAAAAAATGCATGTGATGGAGTTAGGGCAGCTTTAAAACGTATCACCAGAAAAGCTTCAATTCAGAATTTGTGAGATCATATTTTGGACCCCAAACGAATGTTTGAATACTTAGATGCAAAAGTGAAAAATATAAAGCAAAGTGATAAAAATATACATGAATGAAGCTAGTATAATTAGGTCTCTCAAAATTAACATGTAAATGGGTACACCCAATGTTTTCAGAGTTATACATATAAGTTCGAAGAGACCTAATAACTACTATTGAGTTTCATTTACTAAAACTAATAAGATAATTTCTTATGATCTTGCTTTTGCAGATATTTTTACATCGAGGAAAAAGATGTTGATGCGAGGGAGAGAAAATTAAAAATGTGTTATAAAATTACCAGAACGATACATAAAACTCGTCAACATCATTGTTTTAGTTCACCGAATGAAAGATTAATGGAAATAAGACTTTATTCAAATGACAATATTTTCACCACTATCGATTTGTTGAAAAAAAGTTCTTTTAATTTGAATAGATTTTAAATTTTAATGAATATTTCTAAAAAATGCGTAATAAGTAAAATTTTATTTCACAGATTTGAAACCTTGTATTTGAAATATATTTGAAATTATGAAAAAATATTATTATTCAATAGAAAGCAGGTTTTTCTTTTCTATCAATAGATTCATTGAGCCACTAAAAAAAAAATTATCAGACTTTTTATTCGTTTTTTTTTTAAATTTAAAATTACCATAAAAAATGGGGTTTATTCGTAGTTCATAAACAAGATAAGTTCTTAATATTTTTTTTTAGTGTCATATTTGAATTCCTTGTGAAAAAGTACGTGAGAAACGTTATTTTATCTCTTTTTTAGAACATTGGTAAGTTGTTCGGGAAAAGTGTTCGAGTAAGTTGTTTAAGAAAAAGCAACAAAACAACAGTTAACAGATTTGATAGCTCAATATTTTTTAAATTATTGAAATAGCCCTAAGCTTGGCTCCAGAACACCTAAAGTATTCTCCAAGGGCTCAAATCGAAGGTCTTCAATAGTATTATAAGTATAATAATTAATCTAAAGGATGCAGTATCTTAAAGAGCGTTCATATTACTAGAAACACATGATGGTGACGCCGCTGCAAGTATAAAAATAAGAAAATTCCAGAGCATTCAATTTTAGAGTATAAATCTAATGCCATCAACGGCATATGAACAATTTCAATGTTTGAGCTTAGAAAAAAGTCCTGAAAGTTTAACCCTTATAGTTACAGGAGCCGATATATTGGCTACCTAATTTTCTTTTTTTTCATCTCAATATTTTTGCAATATCATGCTTGATTCTTGGATTTTTTGTATTTTCAGATACACATAGCCTCACCATTTATAATGCTGATGATATTTCATAAATTTATAACTATTAATTATTATTATAAACAAATACATACGAAAAAAGTGAATTGAATTGCATGACTGAAAGGGTTAAAAGAAAATTTTTTTTCTTCGGCTTTGATACAACTTTGAAAATGGTCAATAATGCGATTTATGCAATTTCTCGAAACTTTAAAGTACTAGATCTCGATAAATTTTTAACCAAACGCAATATATAAAAAAAATAGAATTTTTTGTGCTGAATCGAATGGAGTTAATAGAAATAGCTATAATCAAACGTAGAAATGTCTAAATGAATTTAAAATACCATAAATAACAGAAAAAATTTACGTTACTTTAAGCTACGTAGAACGGCTCAAGTTTCATGGATTTAGAGTGTAACAGCTCGTTTGGAAGCTCTAAGTTATACCTTTAAAACGCAACTTGCTGAGTTAAAAAATATTTAGAATCATAGTTTTGACTACAGTTTTAAAATTTGCAAAAAAGAGGCAAAAAATGGCGTTTTTGACTGTTTAAATGTTTATATCTCATCGAATAATGTCTACAGAGGGCTGTAATTTTGCATGAAATATTTTTTTATAGTACAACAACACACTAAAATTTAAAAAGAGTCGATGAGCTTTTCTTATAAAAAGTACTGAAATGATCCACATATATACATATATAAATGATGATATTCTGGTTTTTCTTCTCCTATTTCGTGCTTTTCTTGTGCTGTCTGTTCTCTGTCATCTCTTTTTTCTTTTATTATCATTTCTAGCATATCTTGTATTCTTGATGACTTTTGTTTTCGCTCTCCGCTACCAAGTATTTCATTTCCATACTTTTCTTGTTATTCTTGAAAAAATGATTAAATCTTAATTTTTCATATAATTTACATTTAATCTAATCATGAATGGATCTAAAAACTTTTAAAATTTCTTAAAATCAATCGTTTATTTGAGAAAAATGACTCTTTTTAAAAAATTTCAATAAAAGAAATGTAAATAAACTTTCGCCAAATTTTCAACATCTTTTAAAGAAATGATTACAGATAAAAAAAATAATCTGAATTCAAGTGGTTGGGAAATCAAACTACAAACTTTTGAAAATGTTTTCAAACAAAAAACTAATCATGGATAAAAATAAAGAGTTATCCGCATCTTGTAACATTAGAAACAATATTTTTTTTATGCAGAGTAATTTATTCTTTTTTTGACAACGACGCGATGGAATTAATTTACTCTTATCAAAGAAAAAATGGCATTTTATTGTACGATATCCAGACCATTTTTTTTGTAACAAGTTATTTTTTTTTATACAACATTTTAAATTAGAAAGTGGTATAGAGAATCAGCCTATTGAAAAAAAATTCATTACATAGAAAAAAAATTTGAAATTTAAGATACTTACGTATGTCTAACTAACGAAATAGACTTCTCAAAATTATTATGTAACATCTCCCATCCATATTGTCTCATCCAAATCATCTGAAAAATTAATAGACATAAAGTAATAGTACTTAAATTGTTGTTAATCATAATAAGAATTTTTTACAATTCTAATAGTGTCTTAAAGAGATGCATTTTTCTTTTTCAATTTATACTCTTCACTTATCTAAATAGATATTTATGTTTCATATTATACTTTAAGGTTATATATTGCGATGTAAGAACTTAATTATATATAAATGAACAATAAGTAAAAATATTAATTAATAAAAACACAAATTTGCTCGACCTCGCATGCAAACTTCGGTTTGCCAAAAATAATTTAATTTGATTAAGAGCGCCAGACCAAGCACCAGCTAACTTCTGGTAAGCACGAGCCTCAGGTTGTTCTGGATAAGAAGGTGGGCGACCCCTAGCGGAATTTTTGCTAAGCTGAAAGTTGGGAGGGTTCACACTCACATAATATAAAAGAAATTTCAATTCAATACCTCAATCTAAATTCTAAGATTGGGCCGGTATGTGGCTCAGTCATTAGAGCGTTGGATTCGTAATCTCGAGGTTTCGAGTTTGAATCCTGCTCTCGGCTGAATTATAAGCACCACTGTACGTCACATGTACTTTGTTCATAAACACATTTACAAGCTCTGTCACTGATAAGCATAATAAATAGCATAAATATAGCAACTATAAAAAAAAATAAATAAATAAAAAATTCTTAGATTTAATTTTGCACAAATTCATTGAAATAGAAGAAATAATTCAAATTTTAATAAGAGACATTTAATTTATACGCTCACCCTCATAATCCATTCGTTACACACACACACAGTCTAAAAAAAATTTCATTCAATTTGACATTGAAGAAGAATATAATCTCTACAAAAAATTTTTAAATGGAAGAAAAATTAATCTTTATTTTCAAAAAAAAACTTTCATGGAATTATTAAATTGACTAGTCAATATGTGCTGAATTGTAAAGAGAAAAATTGCGTAGTCACAATGGTCGCCAGGGCTTCACGTTACTTTGTTTGTTATTTCTTCCTCTCACTAGTCACTCTGTGTACACCACGTACCTCCACGTAGACCAATTTCGAAAAAAAAAATAAAACTCTCATTTCTTTAATTCACTGGTCAAACCAGCACACTTTCATCAATTTTAAATTTCTAAGGATTACGTTTATTTTTAATTTTTTTTTACTTAACAGGTCAGTGAAACCGTTGGACATATGGTCATGATATTTTCTTACTCCCGTACTCTCGAATAATTATAACGAATGTATATACAATTTTTTTTTAAGTTATATCACTTTAATTCCAAAATAATAGCAAATACTTTCATTAAGATGAATTCACAAAAAGAAAAAAGTTATTAAATACCTAACTAATTTAATTTACAGTCACTTTTAGGCTACCACTTCGCGCGCTCACTTCTCTTTCACAAAATTTTAAGCCGGCGAGAGCTGTTAGATCATAAAAGAAAAATTTTGAATCACTCTGGACCGCAGTCAACTGTTGACGAAATTTCTTGTTGAACACTGGATCTGGTCACCGATAGCGACGATTGAGGTTAAGTTGACTGGTCGTCTCTCTCTCTCTCTCTTTATCCCTACTAGGGTAGCTGATTGACGCCGGCTGCAGGACACATGAAATGGTCGACAAAATCTCACACTGGGACAATCTCTCTCCCTCCGTTCCACAACAGCACTCACCAATCCAGCAATCTTTTTAACTATCCTCTGCATAGCAAAAAGCTCAACGAAAGCTCAGAAAAATATCTCAGTGTAGTAAAAAAAACTCTTCAACTCTTTAAAGTAAGGTATAGGTCCGACGTGACGCGAAGACAGCAATCGAATGGGATTACAATCGCCACTTCCTTCCTGTTCGAGTCTCTTTTTTCCTTCTTAACTATCTTTTACCTTCTTTTATCTTATTTTGCTCAGATCACTAACTTCTACTGCTGCTCCTTGTCTCTGAATGGTCTTCTGTTCCTCCCAGTCCTCAAACGCACATTTCAACGTGCGTGCCCTCCTTGAAAGTGAAAAAAATCAAACTTTATATTAAATCTCTTTTAATTTTTAATCTTCATGTTCGAATCCTCCTAGACGGTTGTGCAGGTATAATTTATTCTTTTCCAACCCGTTTAATTTTACATGCACCCAGGTCCATGAGTAACTCGGTGGTGTGCTTTTGTTGTAAGTGTAAGGTACAATTTTCATTCGTTGGATTATGAAAAAAAATTATTGTAGCGTACCACATAACACCTCCCCCCCCCCAAACCTGGACATTCGCCAGAATGGACTGCTTAAAATTTATTGTGCTCGCTGTACTACATACCAACGACTCTCGTCACTGATCCGCTCGCAAGTTACATAATTTTCTTATAATCATTTTTCTTATAATTAATACACATTTATTATCACCATTACTGTTCCCAGAAATCAAGCACACTTATTCACGAGCTCATAATCTGCTTTTAATTCGTACTTATTTTTAATAGCGTGTTATTTTGGATTAGGTTAGGTTAAGTTAGGTTAGGGTCGGTGGGAGGAAGTATGATAAGTTTTGGGGTTTGAAATACGGACAACACATTAAGTTATCATATAGTTATTATTATTATTATTATTATTATTATTATTATTAAAGATAACGGGTAGGCATTTCTATAAGAATAGAGCCACCTGATGTCGCCTAGGCCGAAGGCCCTTTGCAACCCTATTTTTTAGTCCCACTAGCAACCCCTGACCACAACCTTATGGATAGGTTCCGGGTATGTGCGGTTAGACATAGATGGATACGCAATGTTTCGTGATCTCTTTGTATGAAGAAATCACATTATTTAAGGGGAGTACTTTGATTTTATTAATATCAGAGTGCTTCATTCCTATGTGTTTCATTCTAGTTGTCACTAGTTCCTCACACTCACAGAGGATGTGCTGAGCCGTCTCCAAGACGGCCCCGCACCATTTGCATGCGGAAGAACCAGCCATTTTCATGTTGTACATGTGTTAATTTAATTTACCGTGCCAACCACGCATGGTTGGTGTTGATGCTGGTGATAATGGTACGAGGGGAATAGCGGTGCCTGGTAATATGAACTGAGGTCCCGGTAATCCACATGATTGATGGTAAAAGTACATTCAGACCGCTGTTTCTTTTCCGTACAAGGTCACGAGATCCTTCAGTGCGGCTCGCTACAACGTAAAATATCCGCAACATCCATCTCCTGACGACCGTAGTTAAAGCAGAACACATGAGGTCAGGGATGGGGGCAGTCCTTGGAGTGGTGTCTACGTTGCCAATAGTTAAAGCACGAAGCAGGAGAGGTTTATTCTTCCTTGCGAGAGGATTATGATTACATTGTTGAATATGGCCCTGGGTGTTTACTGACAACCCAATTTCTGCTACCTCTTGCAGCCACTTCCTTGTTGCATCACGATCTGTTAGACTTGGTGGCGATGTCGGAGATTTGGTGGGGATTAATGATCAGGCAGACTAACACTCATCCATTTGGAGTTGGCGGGGTCCCTTTGTCTTTTTTTTGGAAATAAGAGTCTGCGCGGCCTGGACGATTATGAGCGTCTCGTTTTTCTATTCCTTCAATCCTTACTTTTTTTCTTTTCTTTTTATACCTTTAGATTTCAGGCTAGTGGTTACCAGGTTGAGCTTCTGCTCACTGGCAGCCCAACCTTAAATTGGTGGGAGTGATTAAACTGGTGAATCGCTGGTCTACAACCTTGTAATCGCTGGTCCAAGTGTAGGAGATCGAGGTGGCCTATAATTGTTGAGCCAAATCCTCGTCTTCTTCCATCTGGTCTGCGCAAGACCCTCTTGACTCATCTCTTTCTTCATCTTTCTGTATCTTCAACATCCTTTGCCTCTTTTCATCGATTCTCTATACATCACAGCTCTCCTTCTTTATTCTTCTTGCTTTCTTCTTCGCTCTATTATCGCCTTTTTTTATCTCATACCTCTCTATCAATCTATTCTCTCCTTCTTTTCTTTCTAGTTCTATCTTTTCCACCTGCTTTCCAGCTTACTCTGATTCTTCTTTTTCTAATTGTTCTCTTTTCTTATTCTTTGGCTCCTTCCGTTTCACTTCTTCTTTTCATCTACGCCTCAGTCGCACTAACCTCTTGTCTTCTTATCTCACTCTCTCCATCGGGGTCATCACTGGCAAGTATTTCTCTTCCTCTTCCCTTATCACCCATTTTTTTTCTCTTTTTATTTCTGGAATAGGGGTAACTTAGGGTGTGGTGTACAGATCTTTTGTAATATCTTGCCAGTACTATTCTCAGTCCTATTCTCTTTTTTTTGTCTTTTTTTTCTTTGCTGCCCTCTATAGTTCCTCCATAGTATAAAAAAGTTCGGTTTCCATTATGAGCTCCGTCTCGGTCTCTGGGTCGCGAGAAAGTGAGGTAGAGGATAACCCACGCATTATTCTTCTGATGTTGCGGTGAGTTATTCAACTAACATCTTTTTATAGACCTACTTTGGATATCTGTAAATAAAAGAAAAAAATCTATGACGAGTCAGTATTGAATTAAGATTTAGGTTTAAGGTTTTATGTCAGGTTTAGTTCTTATAAGTTCCAAAACGTGTACCTCCGCATTTTGCCTACTGCCCTCTGTTTCGATTACGTATACTAATGGTAATTTTACTTCTAAAATCCTAAACAGTCTGTCGTATTTCGGTGCGACTTTTGCGGAATATCAGTTAGCTGCGATTAAAAGCATATGTAAACGTCGCATGATAGAGGACGCTGGACAGCTCTATATTTTTCTAAATGAAAAATATAGATTTTTGGAAAAACTAATGATTAATAATAGAAATTAAGGGTTGTCCGCAACTTGTATAGTAAAAAGCAATATTTTGTCTGATAAGAGTAAATTAAATTGGTTGCTTTGTTTTCAAGAAAAGTTTGACATATTCAAAAAATCTTAAGTTCGGACTAGAGAATATGATGTTCAAGTATGTCAAACTTTGCTTGAAAACAAAGCAACAAAATTAATTTGCTCTCATCAGAGAGAATATTGCTTTTTACTATAAAAGTTGCGGTCAACTCTTAATTTCTATCAATAATCACTAGTTTTTCCAGAAACCTACATTCTGAAATTAGAAAAGGATAGCAAAATCCAGCATCCTCGTTAAATCCGATATCTTTTCTCCCTTTATTATACTCTTTTGCTGGTTTCTCTTTCGCCTTTTCAATGTGTTCTATTACTCAATCTCTTAATGCGTCTAATTTCTTAACCCTATCTGCCCAGTCTTGGGGATTAATCTAGATTACAGGTTTGTTTTTCTCATCTTCTCTTCTTTAGCTCTGCGCAGGCGGAGGCGTCTCCCATAATTAAAGAATGCTGGTTATGTCTCAAGTTTCGACTGCATCGCTGTGTTAACTGCATGTCTACATTCGTGAAAATGTTGGTCTCAAACCATGATCCTCTTTTACAAAGGTTAATATCATGGTCTTCAAGGTTATATTTGCAGGTTCAACTAGGTTAGCCTGCAGGTGATGTGGCAATGCCATGACTCTAAATACTTCATATTCCTGCAGTACTTGGTCTAGATGGTTGTTATCAAACTCTTTTCCGTTGTATGTGACAGTACTTAGGAGTTTCCCATCTTAGTAAGATCAGGTCTTCAAATGCTTTCGTTACTGCTTTCCCATTAGCCGCTTTTAGTGGTTTTAACTCGATCCATTTAGTAAAAAGATCTTAAAAGACTAATAGGAATTCATTTTGGCTTTTACTTGAAGGAAATTTTATCATATCAGCAAATACTACTAACCATGATCTCTCAACGACACGGTTACCCATTAATCCTTGAGGTCCAGTTTGCTTGATTTTGTATCGCTGACAGTGATTGCATTACTTGGCAAATTAAGTACTGTCATATTGAATTCCTGGCTAACAATACTTCCATATTACTCTGACATAGGTCTTTTCTAACCCTAGATGATCTTAAGAAGGATGACAATGTGCATCTTGCAATATTCTTTCTCGATGCTCTGCAGACATCATGAATCACCACCCTTCTTCACCATAAATCGCTGGGTCTAGCAATGGCTCGTTTCTGAATATGTATAGGAACCCGTCTTCTATTTTTCATCCTAGACATTAATAAGGGTTGGTTTCTATTTCCTCGAATCGCTTAACAGGGGGTCGAACTATCTGCCTTCGTCTAATAGCGTTTTTCATCTTTTATATAAACACAGTCCGTCGTAGCGAGAAAAAAATTGTAGCCCCCGCTAGATATTAGTATAAGTTAATTTTGTAATAACAATCAAATTATTTTATCACGTAGTTTTTGAATAATATTAGACCTACCAAAAAAGAAAGAGGTTATATTCTAGTTTGTTAGTAGGTCTTATATTATTCAAAAACTACACGGAAAAATTATTTTCTTGTTATTACAAAATTTACTTATGGAACTAATATTTAGCAGGGGCTACTATTTTTTTCTCGCTACAATGGATGGTGTTTATATACATGATGAAAAACGCTATTAGACAAAGATAGATAGTTTGGCCCCCTCTTAATGTACTTCTCATCTTGTATTTCCTCGAAAACGCACATATCTTTTTCATCCTGACCTTCGTACATTTGTGAGAAGGCATCAGGCACATGATGCGACGCTCTACTCAAAATACGATCTCAAACGATCACTACTACATTTTCAATGCTCATCTGGCTAATCATCCTATTGGGTCCTTTAGCTTCTGCAACCACTGCAATGCACTATGGTCCGTTATAATCTTAAAGGTATAATCCTCAAAATAAGGTTTAAGTTTATCAATCTCCCAGATTATTGCTAATAACTCTTTCTCTTCAGTAGTTCCTTTCTGTGGTTGATAGTTCTCTACTCACGTAGGCATGTGGATATTTACCGTCTTAGTACTCTTGGAACGGTACTGCTCCTACTGCGAAGTCACTGATATCACATTGTACAGTGAATGGTCTGTTAAAATCAGGTCTCGCGAGTACAGGGGTAGTCGTTAATCTCCTTAATTGTTCTACAGTCTTAGGTGCTGGTTCATTAAAAACTGGCCCTACCTTGTCTGGAACCGATCTTAGCCCATCATAGTCTAATATTAATTCAAGCTAGGTTATTTGTGAGCAACAAATCTCACACTTCTTTTTGTTTACAGCCAGCCCAGCGTCTACCAGTCTTCGTAACACTGTTTTCAGCTATTTTGAGTGATCTTTGAAGTTCTTTGTGGCAATTATGATATCGTCGAGATAGCCAAATACATTATGCTCGCATTTAGGTCCAAAAAGAGCGTTGATGATTCGCTGAAAGGTCATTGATGGGTTGGTAAATCCAAATGGCAGTTTCTTCAACTGGGAGAGACCTGATGCAGGTACTGAGAATAGAGTATACTTTCTACTATTCTTTTTAATGAGGATTTGGGAGTATGCTTGTTTCAGGTCTACCTTGGCTAAGTATCTGGCTTTTTGCAGTTTGTCCAAAATTAAGTCCGTACTAGATATTAGATAAGCGTTCTTTCTAGTGACCTTATTTAATTCTCGATAGTTGACACAGAATTGGTACTCCCCGTCAGGTTTCCTAAGTATTACTGTTAGACTGCTTCATTTACTTGCTGACCTTTCGATAACGTTGTTTTGCAACATAGTTTCAGTCCTTTTATGGACGATCTGCAATATCATCGGCGACATTCCCCTGAGTCCTTGCTTAAACAATGCTGCTCCCATTACATCTATGTGATGCTCCGATAAGTGAGTTGTTCCTGGTACGTCTATCGGTTGAGGTATAATTTTATTCACCAAGTCTTCGATCTTTGCATGTCGCTCATCGTCCAACTCCACTAGAAATTCCTAGAAATACATCATGATCCAAGGCAGAAATCGCTGTCATTTCTAATCGTCTCACATTCATCTACTTCTACTGGTAACTTTCCAATTATTCAAGCAGATTTTTCGATGACGCTTCCGATTACTGTCTGGGTTGGTATCAATCTATTTCAGAACTCTTGGGCTACTCTTGGTCCTATCAACAACACTATTGCTCCAGTATCGAATAAAGTCTGGTATTGTCTACCTCCAAGTACCACATCCAGGAAATTTCTATTCTTATTGCACATGCCTGCTACAGCATCGTGTGCAATAAGAATATCATGCTATCATGTCCAGGTTCAGATCTGTTTTCGGTTTTTGCAGATGGGTATTTATCCTCCCCTATCTCGGCTTAACTTACTCTCTTTCTCTCAAGTCTTGGTTAATGATATAGATTGATGCTTCTCTCCTTCTTTATCTAATACGTTCAATACTTTGTTCAATTCCGCTAACTTCTTAAGCCCTCTTCTTTCTTCTTCATCCGATTCCTTACTTAATTGTAATATTTCTTGCCCTAACAATTTCAGATTCCTCTTTCTCTCTTGTAAGTGCTCTATAGTCTTCAGAATCCCTTCCCTAGAGTATTACTCTGCGAACTCGAGTGGGGAGGGTAGCTTCATGGGCGCTTGTATTTCTGTGCTCTCTTGAATATTTTCTTTTTTTCTGGGGTTTAATACTCACTTCTATTTCTAAGGTGGGGTCTCTACCTCTTTATTCAGTGCCATATTCTCGTTTTGGATTTTTAACCAACTTCAAAAAGGAAAAGGTTTTCAATTCGATTGATTTTTTATTTTTTATTTTTTTTTTATGTCTGTTACCTCAACTCTGTCATTTCTAAACCGATTCGAAAAAACTTTTTTTTATCTGATAGAGGATGTCTGCAGAAAGGTCCCATACGTGTTTTATAATTATTGGGCTGATATTCGGTTTGTATGAGCAAATGATCAAATTAAGAACAACCAAGTGTTTCGTTCTCTCATTTACCTCCCTTGTACTTCGCCTGCTATACTCTCTTTCTCTCTTTCTCTCTTTCTGTCTCTCTGTTTCTCTCTTTCTCTCTCTGTCTCTCTTTGTCTCTCTTTCTGTCTTCCTCTTTGTCTCTCTCTCTCTCTCTCTCTCTCTCTCTCTCTCTTTCTGTCTCTATCTCTCTCTCTTGCTTCAAATTTCATTAATGAGCTAGGTTCTGCGGCTATAACTCCAATATTTTTTGAGGTGGATTCTATAAGGGCGGTTAAAAAGCACGCATTTGACTGGTTAATCGATGAAGAGCGCGGGGATTGGCATAGGGAAGCAGCTGCTTTGACTGAGCCCTAGTTGCTGTGGGATTACTAGCTGGCGTATGCAATTAAACTTAATTTTACTAAACTCTATTTTTCGTTAAATCTTAAATTTTACATAAGTTTTTCTTAATTATTTTTCATTGTTTTTCAATTTAGAAATTTTGTTGTTCACTGTTTTAATTACATTAGTTTATTTTTAATGTTAATTCTGTGTATTGTACTTGTTGAATCATACGGGGTACTACCCCATAATTTATAAAATTTTTGTCAAATCGAAATCAAATCTCTCTCCCTCTCTCTCTCTCTCTCTCTCTTTCTGTCTCTCTCTCTTATTCTCTCTCTCTCCCTTTCTTACCTAAGCTTGAATATGTATACATGCACACACAACGACACTGTGCCGTTGAGCCTTCTCTCTTTCCTCCTATACATTGCTTGGTATAGTGTACTAATGCAAGCGTTATGAATTAATAATAAAAGTTAGGCATGATTAGTGGGTCTATCTATATTTGCGCTTTTAGTAAGGGGATTCACTAAAAAAAATTTTTAACAAAAAACAAAACCGACTTAAAAAAAATGCACTAAACAGTTACAAATAATTTATGATCTTTAGTAATTATACGCATACTACGCATCTAATTCAACACATGTTTAGCAAATATATTATAGATTATCTAATACGTAAACAGCACAATCAAATTATATTTTTTGTGAATTAAAACAGGTTTGTTTTTTGTTAAATAATTTTTTTTTACCTAGTTTTGCTTAGTAGTTTTCCATGTCCAGTAATCTGTAGCAAAACAGGGTTTTGCATCAGAAGAAGGGTTGAGCTGGGTTCCATCCCCCACTGCTCCGTTTTTCTGTGCTTATTGGGAATCTTCTGGTTTCTGCTGAATTAGCTTTGGAGGTTGTCGAGCTTGGTTTTGGTTTCCAGTTAATATTTCTCCGTAGGTAATTCTGGGTGGGATGGACGTTCATTTAATGACCATTTCCTTCACATAAACGGCAGATTTTTTGTGAATAGTCTGTGGCTCCACTAACTGCATTTGCTGGCTGCTGATATCACCTGCTTTGGTCATACTTAGGTTTTGTTGGTGCACTACACCAGTTGTACTGCAGTAATACGTTCGGAGGCCAAGTTACTATATGAACCTGCTCAGTCGTCACAGCTAGCAGATCTCGTCTAACGGTGCTCTGGGTCGCTGGTGATGGGGGTTCAGCGTTAGTTTGGTTTCCTATACAACTGATATCTTTAGTTCTGCTTGTTTATTGGACTTCTTCTTTTGTCGTTGTTTTTTTGTTGGATTAGGTTTCCAGTCTCTTCTTTGTCGCTTTTACTCTCAACTGTTAGTTTCCTCCAACTCCTTAACATTACCTCTTCTAGGTTTCTCCGTCTTCTTAGGAGCTTGATGAGCTGCATCTTGGATAAGCATGTCCTCGCGCGGGGTAAAAGTTATCTAATATATAGGTCTTTTTGCTTTTCTCACCGTCGGCATAAACGCCTGAGGTCTTCGTAGGTTTCCACTCACTTGTATGCCACTATCGATATTCTAGTAGTATGTCCCTATGTGTTGTTTTTATCTGTGTTCTTATTGACAGCGAATTTTTAAAATATCCAACTATACACTGGAAGCATGATATGAAGTTTGATATACTCTCTCCTTTGGCTTGAGTTTGTCTCTTCTTTTCATCGAAAAGGTCTATTCGTTTGACATCACCGACATATTGATGTCTGAAGGCTCTCTTAAAGCCTTCTTAGTCACATATTACTAGCTCTGCGGTTCAATATCAGATGCTAGCTGCATTTGTAAAGATACAGGGTAATGATCGTTGTGAGTCTTCATCACGAATATCGGTGTTTCTACGATACTTACTCAGCCAGGTGAGAAACTTCACCAGTCCTTCTCTATGATCTCCACTAAAACATATTCTTTATTTTCTAAACATTTTATTCGTCATATTGTCTCGATCAGTCTCTACGTTTTACCTAGAGCTGCGCTGGTATCTTCGATAATTTTCATCGCTGCTATAATCTTCGGTATCACTGGAGCTATATGAATAATCGCTGTGATCAGCGTCACTCCGATCTGTTCTATTCCTTTTGTCCCTTATATTTTTTCTATCCCTTCTATCTCTTTTATTTATCTATCATTATGATCTCTTCGACTCTACCAAGGGGCATCTCTTCGTTTATCATGGTCGTCTCTTAACCGGTTGATACCATGATCTTTTGCTCCTCTGTCACTACTATTCTCACTGTCTCCTCGTCGTGGGGTTTCTCTTGGCACAACACCTGTGGCTTATTGATACTGCTCCCTACCGGGCTCTGAGTGAGTGTCTCCCTGTTTACTTAGTAGATCTTCTCTTACTCTACTAGTCGTCGACTAGTTATGACCTCTTAAGCCTAACCTATCAAAGGAAGTAGCGTAAGCATCGTCCAGATCGCAATAGTCATCGTACTTTTCCTCTTGTGGGAAAAGTTCATCCAGCGCTATTAGTTGCTCTATATGAACGTTTTGAGGATTCTGCGATGCTACTTGGGGTGGTGATTAGTGCTGCATGGTAGGTGTAGGCGCTGTTGTCTCCGGTCTCCATTGGCCTATGGAATTCAAGGTTCATTATGGGATTCGTGGGTTCCTATAGCCCCATCCTACAGAGCCTCGTAACATGGATGTTACGTCGTAAAAATAGTCTAACGGTGCCTGGTTGACATGGCTATATACCTTGCTCCTATTTCAATTGCTGACATAGTTGCTCTAGCACTGGCTATCGTCTGCAGTGACGCATTTTTCAAAGAACCCGCAATCGTGGTAGTAGGAATTGTAGAACTGGTGGTCGTCGTTACTACCACACAGAATTTGCACCGTAGTGGTCTGCACCACTGTTTCACTAAATCCTGTTGTCACAAATGTGGATGTTTCTAGTTTATACCCACTCTTGTTGGTCTTCTGAGTTACTTGCGTACCTGGTGAGGATCTCTGACTGTTTGCTTCAGTTACTTTCAGGTCTCATTCGTCCTCAAAGGGTGACATTAATAGGTTACCAGTCGTCACCGGGATATGACTCTGCCTATCTTTGAGCGTAGGATTTCACGCTACCTTCTTTAGTGATTCCACTTTTTGGGTGCTAGATCTAATTAATCGGCTTCACAGCACGGATAACGGCCCCAAGGTGCTATCATTCAGCGCATCGAGAAGCTGCATTATTTTCCATGGGTCTATTTGTTTTACCTGCTCTACTAGATTTGCATGATAATGGGACAAAGGATTGGTCCTACGCAGACCTCTTAAACTACCAGCATTTTGTGCTATTCTGTTAGTTTTCCTTGATTTAATATCTACTGTTTTTCTAATACTTCCTAAAATACAAAAATTCCGCAATTCTATCTCCCTAGAGTCTTCAAACAGAGATTACCCAACGCTTGGTACACGTTTCTAAGGGTCTCTTTCGAGTAGATTTTGGGTTACCACTGTGCCTGGGGGTTATTTGTGAAATAAGCAATAATACGAAAATATAAATATATTTATTCAAATTATAAAAAAAAAAATTAATCAATAAAAAGATTTTAAATCGTAAATTTGTCTTGATAAATAAAATCTTCTTGAATTTATCTTGTGATATAATCTTCTTTCCATTGATCTCCGTCATCGCAGATCTTATTTATTCAAGTCTTAATAAATTTTATTAAGACTATTTTATTCGATAAAAAATTTTTTTCCGGTCAAAAATTAACTTTCTTTTTAATTTATTAAATATTTAATTAATAAGTTCCCACATCTCCGAGAAATCTCGAACTCTCGCCTTCCAGAGCAGACGTTAAGGTAGATTTTTACGGTCAGCTTCCGCATTTGCTCAGGTCGAAAACCTGTGACGCAAGAAAATCTCCCCCAAAAGAAAATTATCGCCAGGAACACATATCCAACGCATTCAAAGATTCTTTTTTCGGAAAAATTTCAAGTGGTTTCATAGGGAATCGAACCCCAGACTGCTCGGAGCGAATGTGTAGAGACCGTATAAGGCTCGCGCCTCAGCCGGTTACGCCACAGATGCAGCTTGTTTTTCTTCTTGTTTAATTTTAATTCTCTTCTTATTACAATGATCAATGGCCAGGTGATTTCTTTTGCGTACTAATAATTTACCAAATTAAATTTCGTAAAAAAAAATTTTTTTTTACTAAATTAAATTTTTAAACAACAAAAAGATTTTCAATTAATAAATTATTGTTCGTGGTTGAGTATGAGCGAGTAATTTGGAAAAAGGCAAGAGAAAAAATATCCCAAATAATATTATAATATACATATATTTATGTGGTGAGCCGGTCTGTGGCACAGTCGGTAGGAGCGTTGGATTCGTATTCTTGGGGAACCGAGATCGAATCCTGCTCTCGGCTGTTTTTCAAACGAGCACCTCTGTCACATGTGCTTTGTACACAGTACACACTTACGAGCTCCGTCGCTAAGGGATGAAAAAGTGCAGTTGTAAAAATCAACTGACCTTGCGTCCCAGTGGATCGGGGTTTGATTCCCTAGGAAAAATTAGAAAAAATAATTTTCGAAGTTTTTCCGAGGGAATAAACCGAAAAACACAAAAAAACATAAAAAAAAGTCCCTATGGGCAAAATACAAAAATATAAAAAAGTCCCACTGGGCAAAAACTAAAAAATCAAAATAATAAAATTACCAGATGATGGCCTATCATATAGACAATAAAAAGTCTGGAAAAGGCCAATAAAAAGAGAGAAGAGAAGATATTTATGTGGTAAGATTCAAATAATCTCAGTGACGCAACTATTGGGGACACTATTACGCGCTCGCTTATATATATATATATATATATATATATATTTATATGTTTTTTAGGTTAAATGACTGTAAACTCGCTTCTACCCTATACTTTTAACCAGTGAAAAAGGAGATGAGAAATTAATTTTGCTTTACCTGTTTCACAAATTCGCACTTAAATTGCGTCAACTTATGAGAAAAAATTTGTATTTTAGTTTTCAATCCACTTTACCGTTACCACAGGAAATTTTTAACTTTTTTGAAACCACGAATACAATTTCAAATTTAATCAAAACCTTTATCTCAACAAATTCTGTTATTTTCGGTCCGAGTTTTAAGTCTCAATTTAACTATCCTTATTTACTTTTCTCACAACTTTAGCACCAAAATTTCACTATAAATGTTCCCGACCTAATTCGTACATTTCAGGTGCCGTTTGCGATGCAGGAATTTCATTAGGTTTGAATAATCGAAAACTAAAAATATCAATTAATAGAAAACACAAATTTGCCCGTCCCAGCATGCAAACTTCAGTTGGCCAAAAATACCTTAATTCAATAAAGGGTGTCAAAACAACCACTAGCTAACTCATAATAAGCACGAATCTCAGGTTGTTTTGGATCCAGAGGTGAGCAACTTCAAGCGGAATTGTCGTCAAGTTAAAAGTTGAAAGGGTTTACACTCACACGATATAAAAGAAATTTTAATTAAACACCTCAATCTAAATTGTAAGATTCAATTCTGCACAAAGGGCCTTGCCGGGTAAAATGTTAAAAAGTGCCCTCAGCGCTTTTGGAAAATGACTAGATCTAACTTGTATATCATCAAAAAAAATTTATTTTGCCAAAGTTTTAGACCTCTAACAGGGCATGTGACGTCACAATATCATATTGTGCACCTTTTTGTCACCTTAGTAAATCATGGTCAATTTTAATGCTTTTTAAAAAATTCGAAGGGGAGGTTAAAGAAAATGTAAACATGAAATCATGGAATTTTTCAAAAAACTAGAACACCATGCGCGCTTTAGCGCGCTTAAACTTATTTAATTTATGATAAAAAAAAAGTTTGTTATACACATGACATCTTAATATTTAATCAATCTTCATAACTTTTCTTTGATTAAATACAGTAATTAAATTTGTTACAGAATTTAAAACAAAAAATATTTTCATTGATATAATTCTGTGTACACATAATTTTTAACAAAAGAATTTTGTCTTTGATATCCTAGATAAATTTTTAATGAATCCCAAGATCTCACTCTAGACATCGCGACATAAAGTTGACCGTGATTAAAAACATCTCTTCGAAGATCGATACCAATTTTTTTTAAAGTTTGCCCTTGAGATTTATTGATAGTTATAGCAAAAGCCAACCGAATAGGAAATTGTCGTCTTTTAAAAGTAAATGGGTATTGATTTTCACAATACAATGTGATTCGATTAAGAAATATCATGTTATTACATTTATCGCCTGTTAATATCTTACATTTCAACAAATGGTTTGAAAAATCAACTATTTGTAATCTTGTGCCATTGCATAATCCTTCACTAATACTAATATTTCTGATTAACATAACTATGCAAAATTTTCTCAAACGCAACTTATGAGGAGGAAAGTTGGGTGGGTTTAATGAATTAAGGTATTCTGGTAAAAGAATATCTTCCATTTCACCATTGTCACAGTTTTCTGTGCTATCTATACCAGTGTATATGTATTCAGTATTTTTATCCAATAAATTAGTAACTTTTATATTCATATCATCTACATCAACATTTCTAGCAGACAGAATAGCACAATGACTAATTTCATCAAATTTTTTATCTTTAATTAATTTGCCAAAAACGTTTTGAACAAGGCATTCATTTGCCGGTAGTATACATTGTTCTGGAAGCAGTAGATTATTATCCTGATCATTTAATGTTCCATTACCGACGTGTAACAAATACTTTGCAAATTCAATTTCATGAGGTAAAACCCTCATATTCGTCTTCAAATGAAATATTGAAAAAAGTGGCCATAAATGACTATTTTTTAAAGATAAATCTAATATTTCATTACGTGTTCCATTAACTTTGATTGGTAGAAGTTGTCTAAAATCACCGCCTAAAACCATTATTTTTCCACCAAATGGAAGATCATTGCTCATCAGATATTTCAATGTTCTATTTACGATTTCTAAAGCATATCTTGGGGCCATTGGTGCTTCGTCCCAAATAAATACTTTAGTATTTTTTAAAACTGTACCTTTGTTAGATTGTATTTTAATATTTGAAGATGAATCATGGAACATGGGAACTGGTAGACCAAAAGTTTTATGTACTGTTTTTCCATTAGGTAGCAATGTCGCAGCAATACCCGTATATGCCATTGTAAAACATTTAATGTTCTCTGACATTAAAAGATTATAAATCGTAGTGTAAACAAAAGTTTTTCCAGATCCCCCTTGTCCGTCTATATAGAAGCAAGTTGAGCCAGTGTAATTTTCTGAACGTGATGCTTCAAGAATATTATCAACTATTTCTTTTTGTTCAGCATTTAATTTATGATACTGTTGATTGCCAATTTCTAATCGATGATTTCCTTGATCATCATCATTATTGTTAGCTATATTAATTATGACATTTTGATTCATTGTTGGAAAGTCAGATAAACTTCTTCCTTCTTTAATCAAAATATTATTTATTTCAGAATAAGCCATTTGGTAGCTGATATTTAATTCATTATTACGTGAAAAATCTTCTGACATTGAATTTTTAAATGTTTCCCATAATATTTCAGGATAAATTGGTTGACAGTGAATTAATATACGAACAAATAAATGTCTGAGGCGTCTAGGCATCATTCAAATCACTGCTTCTCTCATAGCTTTTTTCCATTCTTCGTCGTCTTCAATAATTCCTAATGCTAGACAAGCTGCTGTGAAAGAAGGATGTAATACATTATCTACGGTTTTCAAATCATCGTAGTTTGTCGCACCTTTTACGTGTAATAATAATAATCTTAAATGAAATAATTCGATTTGTGAAGGACTTACAGAATACATGCGACCTATACAATTAAAGTGTTTTTTTCGCGTCTCCCAAGAAGAAGTCATTTGACCATCCACTTTTGTTCTCTTAAACGTAAAATACTTTGGGATTTCAGTATAATAATATTGTTTAGCTGTATCGTTAATTGCATTTAAATTGAAGTAATCAAGTAACATACTACTTGAATTGTTTAAATTTGCTAACAATAAATCTATATTTTCATTTTGCATAATTAATACTGATTGTTCATTAGGTAAATGTATTGGTAATCTTATGACAGAGTGACTTTTATCTTGCATTGATTTACTAAAAATTCGGTAGCATGCTTCCACAGGACCAACATAACGAGTATCAATGAAATTACGACATTCATCATGTTCAATAGCGCTACCACTTTCTGCTTCTCCAATTACTACTGTAGCAGCATCATGTCCTTTATAGATATATTTGTATAAATATTTAACAGCTTTAATACTTGAGACAATTTCCACATTAATATGACAATCGAAAATTTGTAATAATTCAGGACAATGTGGAACAACCCATCTGTTGTCTACTTTATGACCATTAGAACATTCGTAATCAAAACCAGTATCTTTTCGGCGATAATGTGGATAACCATTTTCATCCATAGTCGTTTCAGGTTGAAACTGTTTTGGAAAATTTTTTGAACATTTACCTTCTTTCATGCACCAGTCACCGCATGGACCATGAATCATATTTTTGAGAACCATTTCGTATAAACGGGGATTTCTTGCTTTAATTGGTATTTCAGCTGATATGAATTTATCAACTATGTCAGCAGTAGTAATTTTGTACCCCTGTTCTAATGTAATTAGTAAATGCATATGCGGTAATCCTCTTTTTTGAAATTCAATGACATACACATAAGATGCAACTTTCCCAAAGAAACCTCTTTTTACAACAATATCAAGCAACCGATTTTTTTTTAAATCAAAAACTCTGGCTACTAAATCCGGTCTGTCAGCAGCTTGTTGATGTAGTAATAAATTTTCTGATATTTCTGGCCAATTTGGGTTACACGTTATAGTAAGAGAAAATATCAGGTTTTCCTGTCTCATTCACTAAAGCCATTGCGTCCTGATAACACTGTTGCATATATCGAGGCGAGCCAGTAAATGATGAAGGAAGAATTATAGTTCTACCAACATGACCATTTACATCGTTTGCACAATTACTCATGTGATCATGTAAACCTTGATAAGTATCAGCTCGTAACTCTTTCTGATGATTTTTACAATATTGTATTCTATCTTTCTCAATTTTTACGTAACTATCTACTACCCATTGTTGAAAAAGTCTGCGTCCTCTTATGATAGGATTAAATGTATTTTCTCTAATAGCTATTCGATATTTAGTATAATCCAAACGTGTAATACGTCGATTATTATTTATTCGAAACATATTTCGATGCCAACCTCGTGTACCATATGGGTAAAATAAAGGATAAATCCATGGTTCTACATTAGGATCCATAGAACTAACAAATTCTAATGTTTTTGTGTTTTTGTTTCTGATTGTTATATAAGATTCAGGTATTTCTCCATCAGCAGTTGTTGAAAATATTGCAGCAACTTCATTAACACGTTGAAAATTATACCTACGACTGTCTTGACCAGGTTTTAATGAAAATAATAACTGTAACTCGGGTTGCGATGAATTACCACTCATGTCGGTTATTAGTTGTTGTAAACGAATTTCTTCTTTCATCATTTCATACGATTTAGAATAAATGTTGTTATTACGAATTATACTATCTAAAATCGTTATCAATTCATAATCTATAGTAGGAGTTTGTTGAATTCGATAATCTAAAGCTTCATGTTGATCAATTATAAAAAGTTGCCCATATGAAGGATTTTCGGCTTCGCTAGGATAGATGGCTGTATTTATTTGATAATATACTTGACCTTGAATTTTAAAACAAAATGGACCTGATCGACGTGATTGAAAGTTAACTAAATTGGCATTAAATGAGGCAAAAGATAAAGAATTATTATAATGGCGTATACGTTCGAAAAAAAATTGATGACTTTTCATGTTCTCCATTAAATAAAGTTAAAAGTTCAGGTGGGAAATCTGGTAATGATTCTAATTCTACAGATCCATGGCTACAACAATCATTAAAAGATAATCCTTTATTTGAAACTTTTTCATCTTGAAAATGTTTAGCTTTACAATGTTTGCATAAAATATTCATTGGTCCTAAGTAATCTTTTTGAATTATATTTTCATCTGAAGAACGATTATTATCTATAACGCGTTCGCGAGCAAGTTGTCGCCTACGACGTTGATTTTCTGTTTCACGGATTCGCCTATTTCGTCTAAAAATCTCTTCTTCTTCGGCAGTTCGTTTTGGCCGACCCATGACTTTTTGAAATAATTAACGAAATAAATAATGAATATATTTGACTGAATTATTAATAATTACAAATAAATTATTTTCAGAAATCAATTTTAAAACTGTTGTTAATTATTAATGATTTTTTAAATACAATTTTGTAATGCTGGTTTGGATTTAACTTCATTAAGGTTTAATTGTTCAATTTCGATTTGGTTACTTTTTGTTTTCTTTTGGTTTGAGTTTGATTTGGTCTGATTTTGTCTGGTTTAGTTTAGTTCTAATTTGGTTTGGTTTGGTTTGGTTTTGGTTTGGTTTTGGTTTGGTTTGGTTTTGGTTTTGGTTTTGGTTTGGTTTTGGTTTGGTTTGGTTTGGTTTTGGTTTTGGTTCAGTTAAGCATGATCTTGTTTGAGATAATAAATTAAAATTATAAATATATATATATATATATATATATATAAATTTAATATTGGTATAAATTAATTTTATTTTATTAACAAGTCATAACAAAGTACATACAGTAATTTATCTTATATGATTCTAAAATTGATAACAATTACTATATTCAGTTAAGATTATTTTAATTATTAAAAAAAATCGTATCCTGGAAATTTTTGACATAAGAACCTGAAACAAAAAATATAAATAATGTAATAGATGAATTTCATAAAATATCAATAATTGGTATAATAATAAAAGTAAATATTTTAAACGTTAAAAAGATAATTGGTTTATAACAAAGTTTTGTTCAAAAATAATAAAAAATAATTGTAGTCTAAATTATAGCAAAAAAAATAGTTAATATTTTTAAAATAAAGAAGACACTCTGCGTAGCATTCGTGCTTAAAAATAGGTGCAAGTGTGATTTTAAGATTCTTTTTGACATTAAAAAATACATATAGTACATTATATGAGATACTTACCAAGGCTTTATTCACGTAAATTACAAAGTTTGTTGGAGTTGAATTAACGAGTCCTTAGAGATTTAAATTAAGAAGCTAAAGAAAGTTTATGAAAGGTAAACGGTCTAGTTACATATAACTCTGAATTATTTGGTTGCAAATTCCAAATAAATGATCCGCTAAAACATAAAATAGAATACTGATTATATTTAATTCTATCTGTGAAAAATAATGACAAATATTTACAATTTATGTTATGTAGAAAGGGCAATGTAATGAATTATATTACTGAAGAAAAATGAAACAAAATTAAATTTATTTGATTTTGCTTTACGAAACATTTTGTTAAATAAGCTTTTTAAGCGAAAGAAATAGAGTTTAAATAAAAAACCTTTAAAAAAAATGAAACATCTGATTGAAAATACTTATAAGTATATAATATATAAAAAAATAAAAAATATTGAACATTTTTAATATTATGACTTATCGAAAAAGATACAAATTTATTTAATTTATTGCTTATACTTTTTATCTCATAATACTGTAATATATGATTTGTATATGTTATGTAAAGGCTTTATTTATAAAAGAAAGATTATATATTAGAAAATTCTTTTCTAAAGTATATTATTTGTCTTCTATATCAATTTTCTACAAATGAAAAATTTTTACGAATCAAGAAAGTAAAAACGTTTGTTAACAAAGCCTGTACATATCAGTATAAATCATAGTTGGGAAATAAATGCACGCAATGGCTTTCCTATACATCAACTATAATTGTGCTGTTTTGATTCTATGGTTTTATGTAATTTACTCTAAAATAATAGTACTTACGTGAAATCAAATAAAAATGAGATATATTTGCAGTTCGAAATAAACCCTGGCAATAAACTTAATCATGCACTGAAAGAACTGTTGCTGATTTATAAAAGAATCTTTGAATCGTTTAATTACTTACAGTTTTTAGGTTAATAGCTTAAATAAAATTAAGGCGATTACGCACGAAAGTCAAAAGTCAATTAAAAAAGTTATAAACACAAATTTACTTTATAAATTAAAGAGGGCGCTATTGGTATCAATTGCTATCTCTGTTAGATGTCAATAATAAAATCAATTATTTCTATACTCTATTTAAAACTTAAAAATCATTTTTTTTCAATAAATAATTTTTATTCTTTAATACCATCGAAGCGATAAGGTTTTCATTTTATAGATTTAGCTTTAATATTATATTAAAAATAATAATAGCTTTTTAAAGAAATGTTTAAAATAATTTTGAGAAAATTTAACATTTTTTTTTCAATTTGAAAAAATTATATGAATATAATAAAATAACAAAAATATTTTTTTATTACAATTGAATGTAGTGTGGGATTAAGAAAACGTACAACTTAGAGAAACTTTTTATTGAACTTTAAGGATTAGGATAACATTATTCATGTACATTTGAAGTTTAAATATAATTTAATAATATTAGTTATTTTCACAGTAATATTTTACCTTTTATCTGATTACATTATATATAAGAAACAACTATAATTTACACTATAACAAAACTAAGTCAATTTTGTTTTTAATGTACACGGAATCATGTAACCATGAATTACATTATAATTATAATTAGAGTGAACTTAAGCTATTTTTCCAATTAATAATTAAATACAACTGTCTTACATTAATAGTAGTCTTTTTGTCCCATCGTTATATTATATATACGAAACAATCATAATCTATAATATCAAAACTGAGTAAGTAAATTTTTTTTTACGTACACGGAATCATGTAACTATGAATCACAGGTTAAATATAATTAAAGTAAACATAAGCTTTTTTTTAATTAAATAATTAGATAAAACTGTCTTACAGTAATAGTAGCCTTTTTGTCTCATTGTTGCATTACATATGCGAAATAATCATAATTTCAAATATCAAAACTAAGTTAACTTTTTTTTAACATACATGGAATCATGTAACTATCAATCACAGGTTAATTATAATTAGAGTGAACTTAAGCTATTTTTCCAATTAATAATTAAATACAACTGTCTTACATTAATAGTAATCTTTTTGTCCCATCGTTATATTATATATACGAAACAATCATAATCTATAATATCAAAACTGAGTAAGTAAATTTTTTTTTACGTACACGGAATCATGTAACTATGAATCACAGGTTAAATATAATTAAAGTGAACATAAGCTTTTTTTTAATTAAATAATTAGATAAAACTGTCTTACAGTAATAGTAGCCTTTTTGTCTCATTGTTGCATTACATATGCAAAATAATCATAATTTCAAATATCAAAACTAAGTTAACTTTTTTTAACATACATGGAATCATGTAACTATCAATCACAGGTTAATTATAATTAGAGTGAGCTATTTTTTAATTAAATAATTAGATAAAACTGTCTAATACTACTACTAATTATGATCAGGTACAACTCAGATCAGGTAAAACTTATGATCAGGCACGACTTAGATCAGATACAACTCAGATTAGGTGAAACTTATGATCATGCACGACTCAGATCAGATACAACTCAGATAGATACAATTTATGATCAGTTACAACCTTAGAGCACATACTACTGGAGACAGCATCCTGTTTATCGAATGTAGTACAGGTTCCGAGAGAAAAAGGTATAGTAAGGCTATACCTTTCTCTCTCGGAACCTGTATCCAGTAGTATATGCTCTAAGGTTACAATTTATAAAATTTAAAAACGCTTACAGAAATAATAAAAGTTGGTAACATTTAAAAAATTAACTAAATTGAAGTTTAAAAAGAATAAAATTATTCAGCTCCTCTTTTGGGCGTTTTTATTCCACGCGACAGATTCGCAGAAGTCATTTTTGGAGCTCCTTCAATTGGAATAATGGCATTCTGATCCCTACAAACCAATGTGAGTGGTCCACCTGAAAATTATTTCCAATTTTATTATTTGTATAAGAAATATTTTAATCAACTAAATGGTATTTGAATAAAAAATATAATATATCACAATAAATGCTTTATAAAACTTTTTAAATAGAATGTAAAATTATTCAGTCAATAAATGAGACACAAAGAGAGAGTATACATATATATATATATACAAATTACTGTCTACAGTAAGAGTTTCAAAGTTTGTCACTTGCATCATAAAATCTTAAATGTATATTGAAAAATTGCATACCTGAATTCTGTATTTCTCCAATGACTTTCACAAAGACTCCCTTTTCCAGATCCAAATTAGTGTAGTTAGCAATATGGACAGTAATTTTATATTGACCATCAGTAATGGAGCCACAACCATAAATTTCTGATCTATAGTTATTTGCAGTCTTGACAAATTTCATTTTAATATACCCCTCAATAGCTAAAAAAAGTTATAATGTAATTTTATGAATATAATGTATGAAAGTTATTATAAAATATATAAAGAAATACATTGTAACTTTTATTATTGTAAGAGAAAATAACAATTTACTATATGAAATTTGAAACACAAACTTATTTTTTAGTAAGAGCATATATATTATAAATTAATTTAATACGTAAAACAGAAATTTGACTCTATTTATGATCTGAATTTTTTAAAATTTAATACTTATGATATAGACTTAATATCAAATTTATAATACTCACCAATTAATCCACTGATTTTGCCAACATCTGCAAAAGTTACATTTTGAATTTGTTTTTGGTCGATAGCAGGTTGTTTATGATATCCAAGAAATTCCACAGTAGTGCTATTTTGAATTAATAATTCAAAGGGAACATAATTATTGGTTTCTTTGTAATAATTCATTGATACTGCTTTGGTGACTGCACCTTCTATGTGTAAAATCTAAAAATAAACATGAAAGTTGTATTAATAAATTAATAAATATTTATGTGAGAAAAAAGCAATTTTATCAGACATAAACTTACTCGATCAATAATTATTTCATTTTGATATTTGGTGATAAGCTGTTTACCCCACACCAAGCACACTATCCTTTTAGCACTGCCATTATTCAAAACGAATTTGAATAAATCGAATTTAGTTTTTTTTCCAACTGAAGCTGGAGCATGTATTTCATCAACATAAGCTGTGATCTCTCTGTGAAATAAACAATAAAAATAAAATTTCAATAACTTATTTTTCATACATTGTGTATATACAATGTGTGTGTGTGTGTGTGTGTGTATTATACATAATATACATAATATTATTTTTAATAAAAAAAAATGATTACGTTGTTTCATCCATGTTTCTGAGTTCATCAAAATCTTCATCATTACTGTATATAATTATTTCATTAGAATTAGAAGTATCCATTGCTTTTGCAGCACCATCTAGCTCATCTCTAGGACTATCCAACTCAACTCCAGAACTATTCAACTTATCTGCAGTAATAATAATTACATCAAAACATTTTTTTTACATGTGCTTTTGTGTATCTCAAACCTAATCTGGTTTTTAAAAAAATTATATTCCTCATAATTAAACTTCAAGTAATTTTAGTGTCTTCTTATAATGAAAATTTGTAAAAATATCATAAATAAACATTTATAGAAAATTAATAAATTAAAAATTTTTTCTTTTTAAAACTACTTTTACATGTGTTTTTACCGGTATATAAACCTAACCTTCAAACATGACATTTTTAAGAAATAATATTGAAGTATTTTTGCATATTTATAAAAAAATAAGTAAAACAAATGCATACTTAGTAATTTTATTACCTGTATTTGATGAAGACATTTTTAAACAGCTTTATAATTTCAGGATTTCAACGGATTGATTTCTAAACACGCGTAGTTTTCTTTCTTCCTTTTCTTTTGTTGGCATTAGACTTTTATCTATAGCGCCATCACTCGGCATTCACACCCGTAGTAGATCACGAGTTAAACGCTACTATTTACATGCACACATGTGTTACCAGAAAAGAGTATTCTCATGTGAACAATGTTTAAGCCAATCAGCTTACGAATTAAAATAAACGACCAATCAAATCACGAATAAACTGATTTCACTTTCCAAGCCATCGATTTTTTAA